>JADRCH010000197.1:1292927-1307548 GCA_019843965.1 Rhynchomys soricoides
GGCTGTGGCTGTGGCTGTGGCTGTGGCTGTGGCTGTGGCTGTGGCTGTGGCTCAGCTGACAGTTCCTGCTTAGGCTCTTCCAGGAAGCTCTGGATTCCATCCCAGTACTGGGAGATAGAGGCAGGAAGACTGGGAGTTCAAGGTCATCTTCGGCTACATGGAGAGTCTGAGGATGCAGGATTAAATAAAGGGTATAGATGGCCCTTGTGATAGCTAGCTTTTAGCATTTTGGGGGGGAGGTGTTCGAGACAGGGTTTCCCTGGCTGTCCTGGAACTCACTCTGTAGACCAGGCTGGCCTCGAACTCAGAAATCTGCCTGCCTCTGCCTCCCTAGTGCTGGGATTAAAGGCGTGCGTCACCACTGCCCAGCGATAGCTAGCTTTTAAATAAATTATTTTTATGTGACGGTTTTTTTTCCCTACATGTGTATCTGTGCACAGCATGTGTGCTTAGTGCCTGAGGAGGCCAGAAGAAGACGCCCGATACCCTGGGACTGGAGCTGCAGATAGGTGTTAGCTGCTATGTGGGTGCTGAGAATCAAACTCCAGTCCTCTGGGAAAGTAGTGAGTGTTCTTAACAACTGAAACATTTCTCCAGCCAGTTTGCTTGATTTTTATGACAGACTTTTACTATGTAGTCCTGGCTGGTCTCAAATTCACAGAGATATGCCTGTCTTTGCTTCCCAAGTGCTAAAATTTAAAGATGTGTGTCATCATGTCAGCTCTCTCTCTCTCTCTCTCTCTCTCACACACACACACACACACACACACACACACACACACATTGTTCTTTAATTGTTGCTGTTTAGTTTTTCTCTGTGTAGCCCTGGATGTCCTAGAACTCACTCAGTAGACCAAGCTGACCTCAAATCCACAGAGATCTGCCTGCCTCTGCCTCCCCTGTTTGGGACTAAAGGTATGCTCCACACCTGGCCTTTTCTGAGTTTTTAAAAACTCATCCATGGATCTGGAGAGATGGCTCAGCAGTTAAAAGTACTGATCACTCTTAAGGGGTCCTGAGTTCAGTCCCCAGTACCCACATGATGGCTCACAGCCATCTGTAATGTGATCTGATTTCCTTTTCTGAAGACAGTGACAGCGCACTAACATATATAAAATAAATACATCTTTAAGCCATATATTTATTATGTGTATGTGACAGTCCACAGTGTGGCGGCCAGAGAACAACTAGTAAGAACTGCATCATTTCTTCTACCATCTAGGTTGTTGTTGTTGAGATCAGACACAGGTGATCACCCTTGCCAGCAAGCACCTGTATACCCACTAAGCCATCTTGCTGGCCAGTTTGTTTGGAGAAAACATCTCACTACATTGCCTAGAATGGACTCATCAAACTCATTGCAGTCCTTCTGCTACAATTTCCTGAGTAGCTGGGAAGACAGCCCTGTCCTAGCACAACCTGTTCTACTGGGAATTTTGAGTCTGGGTCATTTCCCAGGCTTGAGAAATTCTCTGGCTGTTCCTCAACCCCCCATCTGGGAGGTCTGCTAGAATGTGTTGTAGTTGCTTTGGGATGCTAGAGTGTGCTAATGTCTTCTCAAAGTATTTCCGTAGCTGGGACAGGAGCTCATGGCACACGGCAGGTATAGATAGAAATTACACCAGTGCCTCTCCTTATACTTCGATTGGACAGCCCTACTGTCACTCAACAGGGATCAGCCAATGAATCCCTGCAACCAGCATTGTAACACTAATTCTGAGGATGACTGTCAGGGACACCCCCAACACACGAAAACACACACAAGCTTCATGGCCACTGAAGAGATAATCTGTGAGGTAAAGAGTGAGACCCAAGACAGTACCATGTTTGCAGGCGCTGGCTCATGCCATCTGGGGACTGACCTTATGGTTTTACTCTTCTTACACATTTAAGCAGAGTAAAACTTTAGGAAGGGTTTTCTCATGGCAGTTCTCATAACAAAGCTATTGGAATGGCTACCCTGAAATTCCCTTGCAAAGTAGCAAAGCATCTGTGAACTTTACGATCAGAATGATTCTTAAGCCAGGTGGTGTTGGTGCATGTCTTTAATCCCAGCACCCCTGAGGCGGGGGCAGAGGCAGAGTGAGTTCCAGGCCAGCCAGGGCTACACAGAGAAACCTTGTTTCGAACCCCATCCACCGACTTCCCAAAGAATCAATTCTGTTGGCTTATAAAGAGAGCTCAGGGCTAGGGCTTGGTGTAGTACAGATTTTGCAAGTTTGGCTTCTTTAAAAAACACAGGATTGTGGGAAGGAGTGCGGGGGGGGGGGCGGGGAGTGAGCTGGATATAAAATGAATAAGTTAGAAAAAATTCTAAGAATATGTTTTTGTTTTAATCCCAGATGTGGACATGGGGCTGCTTCAGATTGTCTGCAACAGCTGACTATGATTTGCCTTGCGCTCTAGCAGGGACATAATTTTGCTAGCTGCAGATAGTTTTGACGACTGCATGGTGTTTGGAATTCTGGGTTTTTTTTTTAGAGGGTATATCAATGCTAGGCCCCTGAGAGTTACTGGGCGGTTGTTGGTGGTCACTGTTTGTTAAGTAGTTGTGCATATAGAAGAAACAACAAGAAGAATAAAAAGCTAGATGTCCTGATGGCAAAGAGCAAACTTGCCCCCGAGGAATTAAACACCCCTAATCAGCAGGAAGTAGTCTAGAGATAATGTCACCCCTTTCCCTACCCTTGACTTTATTCAGGGATCTCTTTCCTTTCCTCTCTGTTATTTTTTCACTCTTATTATAGTGTTGGGAGGTTGAAAGGGTAGAAAAGGGGTGGGGGAGGGGAGAAGGAAAAAAGTCAGTTACAGGTGGCGGCCAGCCAGACAGACATGGGCAGAGGCAGGGTGGGAGGGAACAGCACTGTCGCTGTCTGCAGACACACCAGAAGAGGGCATCAGATCCCATTACGGATGGTTGTGAGCCACCATGTGATTGCTGGGAATTGAACTCAGGACCTCTGTGGAAGAGCAGTCAGTGCTCTTAACCGCTGAGCCATCTCTCCAGCCCCCGGATTTTATTTTTTATTTTTCCAAGAGGTCAGCAAAAAGTTTATTGTGGCTGCTACTGCTGGGATATTCCCACCTTTGTTCCCGGGGGTGGGGGGTTTCTGGTTTTGTTTGATTGTTTGTTTATTTCTTTTTCCTTTTCTTCTTCCTATATCATTTCAAAAAAGGTTGGAAGAATGGCTGTGCAACTGGAAAAATTGCAGGTGGGAATGGAGGAAGCTGAGAAACAAAACAAAACAAACAAACAGAAAATGGGGCTAGAGATGGCTCAGTGGTTAAAAGCACTGACTGCTCTTCCAGAGGTCCTGAGTTCAATTCCCAGCAACCACATGGTGGCTCACAACCACCTGTAATGGGATCCGATGCCCTCTTCTGGTGTGTCTGAAGACAGCGACAGTGTACTCATGTAAATAAAGTAAATCTTTAAGAAAAAAAAGTTTTAAAAAATGGTTGAAATGAGAAAACAAAAGGTGTATGTAGCTTTGCTTTCTCTTTTCTGAAATTGTTGCAGAGTTGGCTGTGCACCTGAAAAAGTTGTGGGTGCAAGAGGAAGCACTGGGAAGGTGAGGAGCGTTGGGGAAGTGGGGGGGGGAGAACAAAGAGGCTCAGTCCTGGTGACTGAGCAGGAGATCCAGAGTTCTCCAAGGAGGAAAGAGGAAACAAACCTGAAAGACGGTAGGATCAGAGAAAAGCTGAAAAGGCTGGAGAGCAATCTGATGAAACAGCCCACTTAAGAGAGAAAAGGTTAGTCTTAAATCAACCGCACCACCAGAGTTAGAAGAGCGGCAGCCAGGGGTTATATGACTTTCCCAGTAGCATATATGCCTGTGAATTCTGTGGATCAAGGTAATGATGTCCTACAGAAATAATTGATCTAAAGAGTCCATGATTTTATATGGGATGCACTCCCCTTTTGTGAAACAAATTCTAAATAACTGAGCCACTCAAAATAAAATTATTCTCTAAGGCTGGAAGGGATTGGTGACAGCTGTACTAGAGGCTGGTCTGCAGTTGCAATAGCTAACATGCTGGCGGGAAGGAACTGAATATTGGCCAGTGAAATAGATCAAAGGGAATAAATATAGTTGAGACCAGCTGCTGGGTGAGGAGGGGAACACTGATAGAGAAGAACAGATGCAAGCTGATGATGTTTCTATAAAATAATGTCACTTAGTGGCTTTAAGAACTCGGGAAAAAGTTGGGGATTCAGGAAAAAGTCAACCTTGTTTACAAAGATTATACAAGGCTCTGGAGACACCATCACTGATTTTTTTTTTTTTTTTTTTAACAAAGATTAGTCTCATCTGTGAACAAAGCCATATCAGACCCTGACACTAGAAAGGTTTTTATAGAGACTTTGGCATATGAAAATGCAAATGCTGAATGTTAAAAAGTTATTAGACCATTAAAGGCATGGGCGGCACAATGTATGAATTGATCAGGGATATGATGGATATTGGTGTTAATGTGTACCATTCGAATATCACAGTTCGAGCTATAGTTAGAGGTCTCAGATCTCAAAATGCCTGGTGCTTCAATTGCAGGAAATAAAGTCATTTGCAAGGAAGACTGTGACCAAACTACTAAACGTCTCAGATCTCAAAATGCTTTAGTTGTGGGAAATTTGGTAATATGCAACAAAATTGTGAACAAGACATCTCTAAATAGAATGGTTTTTCTAAATGTAAACCAGAAAGAAGGCCTAGGCTTTCAAGGGTGTGCCGGTGATGTGGCAAGTGTTCCCATTGGACCAATGAGTATATGTCCAAGAGAGTTAGACAAGGCAATTTCTTACTGAGGAAACAGGCTTGGGGGCCTGGCTTGAGGCCCTGCAGCAAAAAATGTGAACCATTTGCCTCTTGTCAGCCAGGAAATAACAAGCAGGCAGATAAAAAAACCCTCAAGTATTGAGTTTTTTGATATAATGTATGCTACTGCAGGCAGTACTGCTCTAGGCTTAGCCATAGATAAACATCTTACACTAACCCCCCCCCCAATCAATGTTATAAAATATGTATTGGAGTTTATGGTCCTTTGCCCTCAGGGAGAGTAGGGGTGATCTTGGGAAGGAGTGGATTGACTTCCCAAGGATGCATTGTGCATCCAGGAATTATAGATGACAATTTCAAAGGAGAAATTAATAATACAGCCTATGTAAAAAGAGAGATGCAGTTTAACACAGGTGATAGGATTGCTCAGCTGCTATTGTTTTCCCTATATCAAAGGCAAAGCTGTTCCTGTAGAAAGAACAAAAGGGGTTGGAGGTCCTGGAAAATGTGTGCTTTGGCAAACAATAGTTAATGATCAGAGGCCAAAATTGAAATAGCAAGAAAATGATATTGAAATAGAAGATTTAACCGGGCAGTGGTGACGCACACCTTTAATCCCAGCACTAGGGAGGCAGAGAGAGGCGGATTTCTGAATTCGAGGCCAGCCTGGTCTACAGAGTGAGTTCCAGGACAGCCAGGGCTACACAGAGAAACCATGTCTCGAAAAACCAAAAAGAAGAAGAAGGAGGAGGAGGAGGAGGAGGAGGAGGAGGAGGAGGAGGAGAAGAAGATGATTTAGTGGATACAGGAACTGATGTGACTATCATTCCACAAAAATTCTGTAATTCAGAATTGCAACTTCAAAAGCTTCAAAAATTTCTAGGAATTGGAGAGCTATCTCAGGTAAAACCAAGTATGTGATGGGTTAAATGTGTGGGGCTGGAAAGTTAAATGGGGACGGTAAGACATTTTTTGGCCAACATATCCACAAGTTTATGAGGAAGGGATCTTTTACAACAGGGGGGCACTCAGATTAACATTCCTGCAATCCCAGGTACAGCCCATGATAAAATAAGGGGCAAAATGGTAGATGCTCCTGGGGAAGGTATTGATATATGTCATCAACAGCTGACTCAAGTTGTGCCTGTGCCAATTATCCAGACACAGGGCATAATTTCCAATTTATAATGGGAGTGGTGCTAAAGTACCAAGGGCCCTACCCTTAAAACAGTTGACTGACAAGCCTGTGTGGCTAGATCAGTGGCTCTTAACTAAGGAAAAATTACAGGCACTTCAACAGTTGGTACAAGAGCTGCTGGAGGCTCAGCATATAGAAGAGTCTACCAGCCCATGGAATTCAAAAAAAAAAAAAAAAGAAAGAAAAGAAAAAGTAAAAGAAAAAGTTACAAAAAAGAAGTCACGAAAATGGATGTTAACAGACTGAAGAGCAGTGAATAGAGTAATCCAATCAATGGATCTGATAAAGCCTGGTATTCCTTTACCTTCTTTATTTCCTAAGTCATGGCCTATGATAGTAATTGATTTGAAAAAAATTTTTCTTTTTAAAAACTATCTTCTTACAAGTGCAGGATAGGGAAAGGTTTGCTTTCACAGTACCTACCTATGATAATGCTGGACCTATAAAAAGATATCAGTGGAAAGTTCTTCCACAAGGAATGTTAAATAGTCCAACTCCATGTCAATATTTTATGCAACAACTGCTAGAAATAATTTGTAGGCAATTTCCTCAATCCATTATTTATTATTACATGGAAAATATTTTGTTGGCTGATTATGTTGCAGTTACTTTAAAGAAAATATTTAAGGAAACAAAGAATTCTGCCATGCTGGGGGTTACAGATTACTCCTGAAAAGCTACAGAGAGGAGAGGCTATTAAGTATTTGTGTTATAAAATAAATCAACAAAAATTCAACCACAAAAGATACAGACCAGAAGAGATCAGTTGCAAACTTTTTCTTTTTCTTTTTTGGTTGTTTGTTTTCTTTCTGTTTTTCTGTGCAACCCTGTCTTTCCTGGAACTCCCTGTAGACCATGCTGCCCTTGAACTCACGGAGATCCTCCTGCCTCTGCCCTCTGAGTGCTGGGATTAAAGGTGGGCACCACCACTGCTTGGCCTGATTGCAAACTCTTAATGGTTTTCAAAAATTAATGGGAGCTATTAATTGGCTGCAGCCTAACATTGGATCAACTACTTGAGAGTTAAGTAATTTGTTTCAAATGTTGTTACAAGGAGATTCAGACGTAAACAGTCTAAGATGTTACCAACTGAAGCAGACAAAGTTAACTCTAGTAGAACAGAGCCTGGCAAAGATGTATACGTGGTTATTTTATCTTTAACTCACTCTCCTGTTCTCCTACAAGGCTCATTACGCAAAGGAAAGATAGTATTAGTGAATGGATTTTCATAGCACACAAACAAAGTAAAAAATTGAAGACTTACACAGAAAAAGTTTCTGATTTAATCATAAAGAGTAGAATAAGACTAGGTCAATTGTTAGGAACAGACCTGGAAGTATTAGTATTAGTACCTTACACTAATGCTGAGATTCTGTGATTATGGATAATCAATGAAAATTCACAAAGAGTTTGTAGCAACTATTGGGAGAAATTAACAGCAAATATAATAAAAGCAAGCTTCTTCAGTTTATAAAAAGAGCTAATTGAATTCTCCCATGTATTGTTCAAAACAAAAAAAAAAAAACCAAAAAAAAAAAACAAACAAAAAAAAACCCACCAATCCTGAAGCACCTACATTCTATACTGATGCAAAAAACTTGGGAGTGGCAGGTTATACATCAGACAAAAGAAGCAAAGTAATTTAAAGCCCATAAACTTCAGTTCAAAAATCAGAGTTGCATGCAATTCATATGGTATTATTAGATTTTCCTGAATCTCATACACGCTTGACAGTTCGATTAGCACAAGGAAATGAGGAAATTGACCAATTATTAATAGGAAATTTATTAGAAGCCTCAAATTTTTATGAAAACCACCATGTTAAAAGGAAAAATGTTTAAAGAAAAAATTGTGTGTCACTTAGCAACAAGCCAAGGAAATTGTAAGAAACTGTCCTACTTGTTCTTTGTATAACCATTATACAAAGAACATTACCTGCCAGAGTAACCTTAGCGGTACCAAAAGAAATGAAATCTGGAAGTTGGCTGTGCATCATTTTGCAGATTTGGAAAACCAAAGTTTGTACACCATACCATACTCATGGTTTCCACGGGCAACTGCTTTGAATACTATGAAGGCTGATTCTGTAATTATACATTTATTGGAAGCAATGGCTACTATGGGAATACCTGTGCAAATTAAGACTGGCGATGCCATGCATGTCTCCTATAAGGTAAAGCAATTCTTTGCACATTACAGGTACAGCGCACGATCCTACAGGACAAGCCGTTGTAGAAAGATCTAATCGCACCTTAAAAGGAATGCTTACAAGGGAAGAATAAAGGCCCTAGCAATAGAATAAAGAGTGCTGTGTTAACTTTAAATCCTCTGAATGTTAATGAGAGAGGAACAACAGCGACCACAAGACACTGGGTTATAGAAAGAAACCTGTGAATTAAATCAGTCTGTATACTATAAGGATGTGTTAACATCAGACTGGAGGGGAAAGTTTTGCATTGAGGATGCAGATTTGTTTATATCTCCACAGGAAATGAAGAGCAGTGGACGCCATCAAAACTGACAAAGACTAGAACTGAGCAGGAGAGGGCTCCGGAAAACCTTGGCCACTGCTGTGAAAAGCGCTTATTTCACTGAAAATGTCTCTGTTTAAAGTTACCCATCACACGCAGCCTAATTCATGGGTTAAAACAGAAAGGGAGAAATGTAGTGAGAATTTTGGAACTTTGGTTTCTTTAAAAAATACAGAAATAGCCGGGCAGTGGTGGCGCATGCCTTTAATCCCAGCACTTGGGAGGCAGAGGCAGGTGGATTTCTAAGTTCGAGGCCAGCCTGGTCTACAGAGTGAGTTCCAGGACAGCCAGGGCTATACAGAGAAACCCTGTCTCGAAACAAAACAAAACAAAAAAATTTACAGAACTATAAGAATTTTTTTTTGTTTCGTTTCAATCCCAGGTGTGGGAAATGGGGCTGCTTCAGATTGCCCACTGTAGCTGACCATGATTTGCCTCGTGCTGTTTCTTCGAATGCATGGTGTATGGAATTCTGGGGACTTTTTAGAGGGTATATAAACGCTGGGCCTTAAGAGGTGGGGTGGGGGGTTGGGGGGGTGGTTGTCATGGTTTGTTAAGTAGTTGTGTGCAAAGAAGAAACAAGAAGATGGAGTTAGATATCCTGACTGAAGATTAAACTGGCCCCGGGGAACCTGGCACCCCCTCTGCTACCCCTCACTTTATCCAGGAATCTTCGTCTTTTCCTCTGTATCCTTTTTTCTCTTTCTTATCTTGTGGCTTGAAAAGTGGTGGAGAAGGGTGGAAGAAAGAAGAACCTACAAAGTAGCCAAAGACAGCTGCACCCTAGAGGTACAAAGTAGCCAAAGACAGCTGCACCCTAGAGGAAGGGTCTGTGATAAGTAGAAGGATAGAATCTAACTGAGGAGAATGCAGAGCACATGGGTCTCTTTCATAGGGATGTGTTCTAGCCACTGATAGATAAAGCTCAAGATATTGGGGGGATTTAGGTAGGGGTGGCTCCTAATACAAGAGTACAGGATCACCAGGTTTTTTCGACTACATATAGGTATCTAGAAATCATTCCTTTCCTTTTGTTGAAGAAAACAGGTCTGGTTTCTCCAATGCTTACTCTAAGCTGTGCTTCCCACAGATGACACTGCTGAGTTTGGCTGAAGGCAGTCTGAGTTCTTTCCCCTGATACTTGCTGCATTTCAGAAAGTTTTTGTTTTAGGTCTGGACTTAAAAATAAACCTGTGAGGGCTGCAGAGATGTCTCAGAGGTTAAGAGCACTGTCTGCTCTTCCAGAGGTCGTGAGTTCAATTCCTAGCAACCACATCACTCATGAGATCTGGTGTCCTCTTCTGGCCTGCAGGCATACATGTAGGCAGAACACTGTATACGTAATAAAAAAATAAATCTTGGGAGCTGGGCATAGTGATATACATCATTAACCCTAATACTATGGAGTCAGAGGAGGAGGATCCCTGTGATTCCAGGCCAGTCTGGTGGATATGGTCTGTCTCTGTCTCAAAGCAATCATGCAAGCTAAGAACAACAGCTACACAAACAACCTGGACATGTAGGCAAACACTGAGGTTCCCATCTACCTGTGAGGGACCCGGAACAAAAGGTCTTTCTTTTCACCCAGAACTCAGTAACTCCTCTTGTCCATTCCAGGCTGCATGAGCAGAGAATGGGAAGAGATGTTCTACTGGTCTAATTAGAGACAGACTTTGTATATATTCTTGCTATATTTTATGCCTCTTCTTCACATCCCTCCATGGACAATTAGTTCAAACATCACTGGTATTCTGTACCCTTAAGTATTTTATGGATGTATCTAATACTTAGAAACTCTCCAGGAAATAGACGTTCTGATTTTGTGATTTTTTTTTTTTTTAAAAGTACTCAGTATTGAACCCAGCGTTTGGGTGTATTAGGCAAATACTCTTCCACTGAAACAGGTTCCTCACTGGGGGATTCTAGGCAGAGGCTCTACCTCTGAGCCACACATACACCCAGTCCCTTACTGGGGGGATTAAAGGTTACATCCTTAACCTTTTCTGTTTGTGAGACAGGACTCTGTGTAGTCGTGGCTGTTCTGGAACTCTCTACGTAAGTCAGGCTGGCCTCGAACTCACAGAAAACTGCCTTCTATTCACAAGGATCAGTGTTGCCCCCTCCTAGGTCCCAGGGCACACCTTCTAGACCCATTCTGGGGGTGTCAGAAATTAGAAAAGCCTGTCTGGGGTGCCATTTTTGTTCATGGGGATAATAGACATGGACCCTTCTAAGTCCCCTTGCCCCAAATTTCTCAATAGCCCTGGGCATTGGCCATCTGTGGGCTTTGCCTTCCCTGTAACCAGTGAGCCAAAGAACCTAGGAAGTCAGAGGCCAAACAAACTGCCCCAGTCCTCAGCTGTGGCTTTAACTGGCTTTTTCCTGGTACTTCTCCAGAACTGTTGGAGGAAGCAATTTTGCTCTTATGACCATTATATGCAGATTGTCTTCCTTACTGGGATTCAGGGAGGAAAAAAAGAGCAACCTATATTGGAAAAGGCTTAAAAGCCAAAATAGTAATGCCACAGTTTTCCATTCTTGAGCTGTGTAGTCTTGGGGAAGTTTTTCGATCTCTTTGGACCTCAGTGTTTATAGTAACAAGCCTTGCCTGGCAGTCCCTCCTCTCATGGATAATAGGTTTCCAGACAAGCCAAATTTCCAGGTGTTGATTTTAGGGAAGGAAGAGGGAAGAGGAATGCTCCCGAGGCCGGGGCACAGGAGTAGAGACAGACTGGGAAGAGGGAGGCGCCTGCGTAGTGGACACCTCACAGTCTATCGCCTCGCCCAGCCCCTCTCTGCAGCGGGGAATTGCAGGCATCGCTCCACCTATCGCAGCTCAGCTGACTGACAGGCCTTCTTTCTCCTTCCTTCTCTACGGGTCGGCGCCCTTTTTGCCCGCCCCCCCACAACCGCCCCTTCGAGGGCGGAAGTATGACGCTTCCGGCGAATCGGCAGAGCCTTGCGGAGTGCAATCTCCTCACCCATTGGTCTTCTTTTCCTGAAGTTCCGCCTCCTTCGGCCTCTTACATCCCGCCCTACTGGCGCGGAGCGGGTGGTCCATCCAATTAGCGTTGGTCTCAGCCGCTCAGGGGGCGGTCCCAGAGTGTGTCATCGAACTCCGCCTGTCTCTAGGGCAACGCCCCCTGCCTCCCTGCTCCGAACGGAAATAGCCCGGTACTGCACCAATCATTGCCTGGTATCTTTACTATTCAGCCAATTAGAGAGAGAGGAGGGCGGGCGTTCTATTATGAGCGGCAGGGCTTTCAGCTAACAAGTGGCGTATGTTCCCGGATGACAATCCGTAGGGGCGGGTCTGAGGCGGGGCGTCGGCCTGCAGCCAGCCCGCCGCTAGCCCGCCCTCCCCCGGCCGGCTCCTCAGCGCCGTCTGGGGTCCTTTCCGCCCGGTGCTGCCAGCTAGCCCCGCGCCCGTTTGGCCAGGCCTGGAGCCGAGCCCTCCGCCATCATGCCAGCTGTATCCAAAGGCGATGGCATGCGTGGGCTTGCCGTGTTCATCTCCGACATCCGGAACTGTGAGCTCATGACCGGGGCCCGGGGGTCACGCGGGGACCGGGCGGAGGGAGTGGGGAAGCGCGGGGGTGTCCTCCTGGGAAGGACCAGGATGGCGCGGGCGGACGTGGCGGGAGGAGGTGGAGGGGGAATAGGGCAACGGGTTAGGTAGGTCATTCTGTGCCATTCCGAGCCTAGATGAAGGAAATCGGGGACGCAGAAGAGGTGGGAGGCCGGCAACTACCTAGGGCCAGGGGCCCGAAGTTAGGGAACAGCCCAGGAATCAGAGATGATAAGATTGGGGGACAGCAGAAAGACCAGAGATGATAAAGTGGGAGGACAGCAGAGGGTCTCGAAATGATAAAGTGGGGGGTGGGGTGGGCAGCCGAGCGACTAGAGATGGAATTGGGGGGCATCGGGGTAACCAGAGATGAAGCGGGGAGATACCAGAGGAATCAGGAATAGAAATTGGGGGACAGCAGAGGGATCAGTGATGGAAGTCGGGAAACTGCAGAGGAAGCAGAGGTGATAAGGTGGGACGACACCATAGTGCCCAGAGATGATAAGGTGAGGGCATAGCAGAGGAACTAGAGATGATAAGGTTGGGGGACAGGAGAAGGACCAGAGGGTGATGTATGAGAAGACTCTACATGGAGAATTGCTTATAAGATGTGGAAGATACCAGGTGTGCTTGTGCAGGCCTTTAATCCCAGTACTCAGAGACACAGGTAGGCTGATCTCTGTGAGTTCAAGGCCAGTCTCGGCTGAGTTCCATGACAGCCAGGGTTACACAGAGAGACCTGTCTGGAACCCCCCCCCAAAAAAAAAAAACCCAACAAAATAAAACATGGAAGGCACTGAAGAAGCTACATACAAGAAAAGAGGGAATATAAAGTCTTGGGGAAACCGAAGATGCCAGCAGGACCTGAGAAGGCATTGTGAAGTGAATGTTTATGATAGAAGCAGGCCCCTAGGAGAAAGCCAGGTATCTTAATGCTCTGTGGGAAGAGATCTAGCAAGCTGGGGATAGGGGAAGTTGGTACCCTGAGGAAGGGAACAGGGCAGGCCTGGATCCAAGCCTTCCTTGGCTTATCACATCAATACGAGGGCCATGATCCCTTCTAGGAAGTGCTACAATGATGGGATGGCCTGGCTGCTGGTCGGCTCACAGCTCCAGGGAGCAGATGCTGTATCTGGAACTATCAGGGGCCTTCAGAGGTTCCATGCATGGATGTGGTCAGCCAGAGCTCTATCACTGTGTGACCTTGAAGGAGGGACCTCACTTCTCAGTCTGTTCATGTCAAGAGAGGCTGCTGATGGCTTCTTAATGAGGGGTGGCTGTGCTGACGTGGGGTGAGGCCCTAGGCCAGGTCCTAGTAGCTGCTGTTGGCACTGGCTACAATCTAAAGAATGACTTCTCCACGCTGCTCAGGGGAAGGATCAGTAGGTGTCAGCAAAAGGGCAGTGGGGAGCTGTGCGCTCCCTTACATGAGAGATGCTTCGGACCCAGTGAGAAGAGGTGGAGCTAGGAAGGGTTATAGACTTTGGCATGGGTACCTGTTAAAAATGGCTGTGCTAACTACTGTGTTAACTACTGGTGGGATGCCCTCTGCACCCCACTTAGCCCACTAACTCCATTCCTCATGCCCACAGAGATTTGATGGCTTGTTTATATGATGATTCCTCCTATATCAGTCCCTATTTGAAGTAGTGGGGTTACAGCTTTGTAGCCTTGGAGCTGGGGCTGGTGTCCAGCAGTAGAGCACCTGCCTTACATCTCTCAGTGAAGAGCTTAGGACATAGCTTAATGATAGAGCATCTGCCTAGGGTGAACAAGGTCCTGGGTTCCACACCTAGGACCAGAAAGACAAAACCAAACCAAAATCCATGTTGTGTGGACATCTATTCCTTAAGAGAGATAGAATAGAGAGAAGAGAGCACAGAGTAGCCTGCCAGTGGCTGGTGCTGTGGGGGAGTGTCAGGACTGGAGGAGCATGTGGGGAGGTAACGTGTTCAGAGGTGCTACAGTTGCCGCATGCTTAGGCCAAGTACATGTAAACGCTGAGTGAGGACTGAGGAGACACAGAGGCTGAGGGGCTCTGGGCACTGTAGCCTTTCTGTGGCTAAACTCAGAGCTGTAGGATGCTTTTGAGGCAGGAGGTGGCTCACTGGATTCCTCATGGAACCAGGCAAGGTGGGGCTGACAGGAGGCTGGAGAGTTTCAGGTTGATTTAGGCAAGACCATGTGTCAAGGGGAAAGTCTAACCTATTGAATGATTGCCCTGTCTGCGGTGAGAATAGACTTGAGAAGTTAAGAGGGCAGCAGGGAACCACAGCAAAGGGAGCACAGACCTCTAGGGCAAGTTTGAGAGTGGCCCTGCTCAGAGGTGAGCAGCAGCAAGGGGCTGGCGTTGCACACTGTCAGCGTGAGCAGCAGCAGGGCTGGCGTTGCACACTGTCAGCGTGAGCAGCAGCAGGGCTGGCGTTGCACACTGTCAGCGTGAGCAGCAGCAGGGGCTGGCGTTGCACACTGTCAGCGTGAGCAGCAGCAGGGCTGGCGGTTGCACACTGTCAGCGTGAGCAGCAGCAGGGGCTGGCGTTGCACAC
>JADRCH010000197.1:1307558-1386214 GCA_019843965.1 Rhynchomys soricoides
GGGCTGGCGTTGCACACTGTCAGCGTAGCGTTTGGAAGGCTCCAGCGCCAGGATGGGGAGTATAAGGACAGTCTGGGCTCCATAGCAGGGCTTGGCTCGAAAAACAGAACCAGCATTTGGTTCTTAGTGCCCATATCAGTTGGCTTGCAGCTGCCCATAACTCTAACTCTATGGGATGTCACACCCTCTTATGGTCTCCAAGGGCATGTGCGTTCATATATTCAGGCATAAACATAAATAATCCAAACAAGATAAAAAGACTGGTCAGATTTTAGGTCAGTTTTGAAGGATTGGTCAGATTTTAGGTCAGTTTTGAAGGGTTGGTCAGATTTTAGGTCAGTTTTGAAGGATTGGTCAGATTTTAGGTCAGTTTTGAAGGGTTGGTCAGATTTTAGGTCAGTTTTGAAGGATTGGCAAAGAGAATTTGTGTTGGGGTTAGGGGAAGGAAAGACAACACAGGTGGGTATCACACTGTTGGACCCTAGAGAACAGCCAGGGGACAGTGAAGACACAAGTGCAGACCTTGGGCTGGTTTAGTGGCTGGCTTCTGCTGCAGCATCTAGCATTACCCTGTCCTTGCCTTAGCAGCCAGGTGTTGAGTGGCTGGTGTGTTTCAAGGCCTGTGACAGCACTGGGGCACAGTGACAAATAAGACAGGAACGTATGCTCCAGTACAGCTGTGACCCCATGGAGAGATGATACTTCGAGCAGATCACAGCTGCCCTCGGATGCATCTCTGTGAGGACAGCTGTCCTCAGATGCATCTCTGTGAGGACAGTTGTCTTTGTGGCTTGATGCAAGTCAGACAAGAAATGCCGACAGAACCACGGCTAGAGCTCAGGCCTGTCATGCCAGCTATTCCAGAGACTGAGACAGGAGGACTTCAAGTTCTCAGTCAGCCTGGGCCTGGCTGGATTTCTCAGGAGAGAGAGACACTTGCTGCCCAACCTGACATGGGTTCAGTTCCTGGATTCACATGGTGGAAGGAGAGAACCGACTCCTACAGTTGTCCCCTGACTGCTACAAGCATACCATGGCATGTGCACCCACACACATGCATACACATATGTAATAGATGTATTAATAACAGTTTTTAAAAGCACCTTGTGTTATACAGTGAGTTCAAAACCAGCTCAAGCAACTTAAAATGAAAAGAAGGGGCTGAGCCAAGTGGTGATGGGGCATACTTTTAATCACAGCACTTGGGACAGAGACAGGGATCTCTGAGTTTAAGTCCAGTCTTGTCTACAGAGCCAGTTCCAGGACCAAGGACATAGAAACCCTGTAGGGTCTGGAGAGATGGCTTAGCAGGTAAGTCCATTGGCTGCTCTTTCAGAGAACCTGGTTTCAATTCCCAGCACCAAATGGCAGCTCACAGCCATCTGTAACTCCAGTTCCAGGGGACACCATCTGGCCTCTGCAGGTTCTGCACACACAGACATACATGCTGGTAAAACACCCATACACATATACCAGGAGTGTTAGCACATGCCTTTAGTCCCAGCACATGGATGGCAGAGGCAGGCAGTTGTCTGTGAGTTTGAGACCAGCCAGGTCTACATAATGAGCTCCAGGTTAGCCAAGGCTACATAGTGAGACCCTGCCTCTAAAGAAAAGAAGAAAGTAAAACAAAAAAGCAAAAACATAAACAGCCAAAAGTCTAATGCTTAGTTCAGCAGTTCAGAGGGAAAGTACTTTTCTAGACTGTTGACTCCTGGGTTTCATGTCCAAAGAGCCAGACATGATGGTGGCTCATCACTGAAGCAGGATGATCTCTCTCTCTCTCTCTCTTTCTCTCTCTCCTCCCCCCCCCCCCCCCCCAGGGTAGCCCTGGCCATCCTGGAACTCACTTTGTAGACTAGGCTGGCCTCAAACTCACTGAAATCTGCCAGGCAGGAAAAGTTTAAGTTTGAAGTCAGCCTAAGCAATACAGTGAGAACTTGCCTCCAAACAAACCAACAAACAAAACCATAACAGGGCTGGCAAGGTGGCTCAGTGGATAAAAGGCACTTGCTACCAAACCTGAGGACCTGAGTTTGCTCCTGGGGACCCACATGGTAGAAGGAGAGAACTGACTGCCACAAACTGTCTTCTGACTACCACACTTGTGCTTACGAGTACACAGTGCACACAATAAATTCAAAAAGGTAGAAATGGATAGCACTTTCTTAAGTGAGAGCAGCCAGATCTAGGGTTCTGTGTGGATGGGGGTTAAAGGGGGCTGGACCACAGAGGAAGCCAGAGTAGGGCTCTGAGGTCAGGGCTGGGGGAGAGTGGAGAGCCACTGCTTACTGCTCAAGAGTCAGGCCTGTGTGAAAGAGAATATTCTGGGATTAGATGTTGATGCTGATTGCACAGGTTTGTGAATAAAGAATTTAAGACAGTTTCACAGTGTGCAGCTCTTTGCTTTTTTGTTTTTTTGAGACAGGGTTTCTCTGTGTAGCCTTGGCTGCTCTGGAACTCACTCTGTAGACCAGGCTGGCCTCAAATTCAGAGATTTGCCTTCCTCTGCCTCCTGAGTGCTGGGATTAAAGGCGTGCACCACCACTGCCCGGCCGGTATTCTTTTCTATTACCAACTTCAGGGTTCTAGTTGGAATCCATTGACATTATTATGTTATTTTAGTTCACCTTACTCTTCCACTCAGTTCTGAAAAGTCCGTAAGCATCCTAGGTCAGATTATCAGGTACTAAAAACTGCATGTGTCATTGAAATACATTAACCTCACTCACCACCTTCCTGCAGTCGCCCATTGTGAGGAGAAAATCACTGTGGACATTACTTCTATAAATTCAATCTCTTCTTGCTCTCTAACTGAAGTTTTTATTAGCTTTTGGTGTTCTGAGACAGGGATTCATTTACTAACCAAAACCGGCCTTGAACTCATTATGTAGATAAAGATGGCCTTCAACATCTGACCTGCTTGCCTCTACCTCCCAAGTGCTGAGATGACAGGTTTGTGATTTATATCTTAGTATTTATTTATTTATTTATTTTAAACTAAGATGCATGTGCAGCATTGTAAGCCCAGTAAGAGAGGGGTCTGTGAGGTTCTGTCTGGGCTCTGCTTCAACACACTCAGCGGGATGTAGAGGTATGGAGGAGTCAAGCTGTGGGTGGTGCAAAGGTCCTGAGGTCAGGGAGTTGTGGGTAGATGGCAGGCTATTTGTCCTGAGAGCATGGCAGGGGGACAGGTAGAAGTGTGGTAAGGAGAGAATAGGGTCAGATTTGGGAGGGAGGAAGCCCTCTGTCCGGGAGCCCCATGGAGCACAGCAAGCAGGCTATGAATAGGAAGCTCAGATTCTGGGGGTAATAGCTAATGAGCCTGGCTTTGTGAAGGCGTGCTGCTCCCTCCCTTAGCAGGCAAGCCTTGTCAGAGGGGAGCTGCAGGCTAGAGCTGTCTCCTATCTAAAGCCCTGTTCCTCCAGAGCAAGTCTGTGAAAAAGACCTGGGGGTTGGAGTGCTGACTTCCTCTGCCCAAAGCTACTGCACAGGAAGACCCATATCCTGCCCCAAATTAGATCTACTGTGGCAGTGACTTGTGCCTCAGTCCTGGGGTCATCTTCTGCTCTGCCCTCTGCAGGTCCTGACTCTTGGGGGGCTTTAGCAGGTGTTTGATGAAGGTGGAAGTGGGTGGATGAACAGATAAGCCAGTCCTCACCCCCCAGTTAGTGCTGGGGACTATTGAAAACCTGGTTGGGCAAGCCTGTTATCCTAGCACTTTCAAAGTAGAGGTGAGGGGATCAGAAGTCTCAGGCTACTTGGCTCAAAGAGAGTTCACTGCAAGCCTGGGCTTTGGGAGTCCCTGTCTCCAACAAAACAAAGTAGAGCTGGTGAGATTCCTAGCTCTAAAGGCACTTGCTGTTCTAGCCTGCAGACCAGAATTCAACTCTAGATTCCTCTAAATGTGAAGAAGAGAAGAGCAAACTGACTCTTACCCTCCCCTCCCCCCACTGGCTCACAACTATCCTGGTTCCAGTGCCTCACACCACATGGCACATGGCAGTATTTTGGCCATGGAAGGATCAGGACAATCAGTCTCATGGCAATCCAGGGTCTGGAAGCGGTGTGATGGGTTTTGGTCAAGGTTCAAAGGTGTCAGGGTTCGAGCCTCTGCACTTTCTCCATGAAGGCACACGGGGTCCTCCAGGGCAGGGCCAGGCTGGCCCAAATTCCTTTGAGGGTAATTACAGACGCACCTTGATGCTGGTGCTTCTGTAACTACTTACAGAGGCGTCACCTCCACATACCTCTGAGCTGGAAACTTCACGCTGGAGTCAGTCTCCGTCATAAAAGAGGGTAATCTCGGGCAGCCGCTAGCTCTGGGGGGATGGCCCTGGGGGGATGGCCCTCGCTCCTGACCCCTCCAGCCCTTGGATGGCTTGAGCGGGGACCCCCCCCCCCCCACAAGCCTTTTTGTCTGCTGCTTCCATTGCTTTGTCTCTGCTCCTACCCAGAAGGTCTTCCTCCCTGTTGCAGTCTCCCCAAGGCTCCCCCCTGTCAAAACACTCACAGTTCTTGTCTCCCTCCCACCAAACCAAATCTCTGTAGGACCAGGAGTGGCTCATTCCCATGACCACTCAAGAAATTCCTCCACGCCAGATGTGGCACTTGGGAGGGAAAGCCAGGCAGATCTTTTGTGGGTTCAAGGCTAGCCTCCTTTACATAGTGAGGTGTTCCAGGACAACTAAGGCTACACAGCTTTGAGTGCTGACTCCTCATAGACCATCTCAAAGAAAGAAAGAGGCGGAAGGAAGCCCTTTATGGTGAGAGCATTGCTTTAGAACTCATTGGCACATTTGCATCCCAGCCTGTGATGGTGAGATTACTTCCTGTCTATTCTGAGGGCTGCATAGTCAAGCTAACCAGTGCTCAGCTCATTCTGTCTAGTGGCCTTGGGCAATTCCTCCTGTGGAGCCCTAGTGCACTGTCCCTAGACCCTGAATGCTCAATGTTCTTCATAGGTCTGCCTTTGCTTTTGGTCCCCCTCCACCCCCTAGTACTGCAAATGGAAACCAGGGCCTTAGGAAAGGAGTCTCTAGTAAACCCTGCTCTCAAGCACAATCAAGCCCCCCCCCCCCCAAACAGTCTCATGTAGCCAAGCTCCCCCCCATAGTCTCATGTAGCCAACACCCCCCCTCCCTCCCCCAGTCTCATGTAGCCTAGAACATGTAACCATGTTGGTCTTAAACTCTTGGTCATCTCTACACGCTGTCTGCAGGGATTCCACGTATGCTGCACATGCTTTATGCAGTGCTAAGATTGAGCTTGGAGCTTTGTGCTAGGCAAGCTTGCTACCAAGTGAGCTACACGCCAGCCTTTTGGTTTTACATTTCTAGAAGTAGACTCTCACTCTAGTCCAGGTGAGCTTAGAGCTTATAGCTATCCTCCTGCCTCAGCCTCCAGAGTGCTAGGATTATAGGCTGGAGCCGTCACACCTAGTTCTGCTAGCTCCAGCTCTTTTTCTTTTGAGATAGAGCATCACTAACTAGTCTAGGCTAGCCTTGAACTCACTCTGGCCCAAGTTGGTCTTGAACTTGTTGTTTTAATTTAGTAAATTAGTTTTTTTCAAGACAGGGTTTCTCTGTGTAGCCCTGGCTGTCCTAGAACTTGCTCTGAAGACCAGGCTGGCCTTGAACGCAGAGATCACCTGCCTGTGTGTTGGGACTAAACACATGCCCACCACTGCCCTCACTTAGGCTTCTAAGTAGCAAGGATGATATGACTCCACTCCCGGGCTGTTTTGGAGACTCCGTACTTCAGTTTTTAAACGAAAAGGAAAAAAAAAAAAAATGGGGCTGGAGAGATGGCTCAGTGGTTAAGAGCACTGGCTGCTCTTCCAGAGGTCCCGGGTTCAAATCCAAGCACAGACATGCAGGTGGAACACCAATGCCCATAAAAATAAATAAATCTTTAAAAAAAAACTGTGTAGGTGTGGGTGTTTTGCCTGCATGTGTGTCTGCAGCACTTTGCCTGCTGCCTTTGGACTTCAGAGGAGGACATCAGACTAAGGTTACAGATGGTGTGAGCTGTCATGTGGGTGCTGGGAAGTGAACCCAGGTCTTCCGGAAGTGCAGTCAGTGCTTCTAACTGTTTTGTTTGAGGCAAGGTTTATCTATGTAGCACTGGCTGTCCTGGAGCTCACTGTGTAGACCAGGCTTTATGTGCATGAAAGGTTTTCCTGCATGTGTATATGTACACAGTGTGCCTGTGTGGTGCCTGCAAAGGACAGAAGAGGGCATTGCATCCCCTGGAACTGGAGTTACAGTTGGTTGTGAGCTACCATGTGGATTCTGGGAACTGAACCTGGACCCTCAGGAAGAACAGCAAATGTTCTTCACCACTGAACCATCTCTCTAGTCCCTCTGAGTTCTTTTTAATAGCAGAGTATATCAGTTACGGCAAAGCCACTATCTAATAGATGTGGACTGAAGCCTAAAAGACACACACGCACACCGAGAAATGACCTTCTATATTGGTGAATTCAACCAGCTACAGACCTAAAACATTCCCCCTTCCCAGCAAAATTGTATCTATCTAGGCTAGAGGATGTAACTAAGCAGCGGGGAGCTGGCTTAGCATCACTAGGTGAGGGCTGGGGGCGTGGCTCAGTGGTAGAGCCCCTGCCTGGAATCCCCAGTGAGGAGCTGAGCTGTAGTTCAGTGGTAGAGCCCCTGCCTAGAATCCATTTGAAGGACTAGGGGCAAGCCCTGGGTTTAGTTACAGAACACAAAAACACAAATACCCATATTAATTTACAGGTCATTGAGTGCCTACGTGGAAAAGTAGGTCAACATTTAAGAGCATGTGTTCTTCATTTATGGGGATAGGAGTTGGTAACAGAGACTGCTGCAAAAGAAAACAGGTACACGGAATATATTTACGTCTATATCTAAGCACACATGTCAGTCTATGCAGGCACACACGTATGTGTTTGCATGTGCTGAGGACAGAGGACACAGGTGTGAATCCTCACTCCCCTTGCGTGCCACAGGGTCTCTTGCTCACTGCTACGGTCGCCAAGCTCCCTGGTTTGTGAGCTTCAGGCAGCCCAGCTTCACCTCCCCCCCTTGGTGGGGCGCACTCCAGTTAGGGTGTGTGTGCATCCCATTGCATTCTGTGGACCTGAACTCAAGACCTCTTGCTTGGGCAGCAAGGGTGTCATCCAGTGAGCCCTGCCCATGCCCTCTAGGGGCATTTTAGGGAGTGTTTAAAGGTCGTGTGTGTCCAGGGGCTAGGGGTTGATGCCTGCCAGGCAAGGGCTCTGCCACAGAGCTCTGTTTCCTGCCTTCCTGGAGCTGGTTGGTTTGGTTGGTTGTCTGTGTAACCCAAGTTAGCCAGAGTTTGATCTCCCTCTGTTTCCCTAGTGCTTGACCCCAGCTGTGTGCCACTGCACTGTCAGACAGCTCTTGAGTGATGTCAGGAGTCACACAGGATCAGGACCAGAAGTGCCTTCATTCTGGTGTTCACCACCTTGGTCACCAGCATTCCCTGCCCCTGAGGGGCACTGCCCACCCTCAAGAGCAGCCCCCTGCCTGGCTCATGTGCACCACTGGCGATCTGACTCAGGCCTCCTGGCTGAACCTTACTCATCCCAGGTCCTCCTCAAATGTCCCCTCTTCTGGCTGCTTCTTCACAGCCCCAGTGGAGCCCAGGTAGTCTTTCAGGTGTGGCTGAATCCCTATCTACCCTTACCAAATCAGAGTTCCCAGGGCATGGGTGACAAGTGCTGACCCACAGAACTCAGGAGACTGATTAGGAATGACAGTGGTCAGGGGGTATTTGAGGTAGCACAGGCCACACGGAGCTTGTGCTGAGGCCATGGGGTCACACTAGGTCTAGAACTCTCTTTAGAACTCTCTCTCTTTCTTGGGGTCTCGGGGTAGATTACTGCCCTGCTCAAGGCCCTTCCTGCCAATGATTTGTTTACTTACTTAGTCTTATGTATCCTGTGCTAGCCTCTAGTAGCATTGGATGGTCTTGAACTCATGATAATGTTCCTGCCTTTTTTTTTTTTTTTTTTTTAAGATTTATTTATTTATTATATGTAAGTACACTATAGCTGTCTTCAGACACAACAGAAGAGGGCGTCAGGTCTCATTACGAATGGTAATGAGCCACCATGTGGTTGTTGGGATTCGAACTCTGGACCTCTGGAAGAGCAGCCAGTGCTCTTACCTACTGAGCCATCTCTCCAGCCCTTTTCACTTTTAATTCCATTTTATTTGTTTGACATAGGGTCTTACTAAGTTGTCCAGTCTGGTCTTGAAGTCTAGATCCTCCTGCCTTAGCTCCCTGCACAAATGGGAAGAGACTGGTCTGTGCTTCAGTCAATAGAGTGCTTGCCTAGCATGCATGAAGCCCAGGGTCTCCCCGCCCCTAGCCCGTATTAAACTGGGCATGGTGGGAACCTATGGATCTAGGTCTGGCCCTGAGGAGTTGAAAGCAGGAGGCTAACAAGTTCAAGGGATCCTCAGATACGGAGCTAATTTGATCCTAGGTTGGGCTACACAAGACCCTGTTTAAAAACCTAACCAAAGCCTGGGTGGTGGTGGAGCATGCCTTTAATTCCAGCACTCAGAAGGCAGAGGCAGGTGGATCTCTTGGGTTCAAGGCCAGCCTGGTCTACAAAGTGAGTTCCAGGACAGTCAGGGATACACAGAGAAACCTTGTCTCAAAGCAAGCAAAACAAACAAAAAACTAACCAAAGCCTGGGATGGCAGGCCTGTGCCAGTGGCACAGCCAATGCTGTCCTGGTGACGTACTGAGCCCATACTAGAGGAGGCTCTGTCCAGGGAAGAGGTTAACTTCCTTAGAGGGCTCGCTCATTGGGCTGGGCACAGGCAGGCATGACAGCTGCTACTATTGTGACTTGCTAGCTACATGTTTCTGATAGAAAGAAGCAGTCAAATGTATTTTATTTTCTCTGTGTACCCATGGGTACACATGTATTTTCTCGGTTGCTCTGCCTTTTAATTGATGCAAATGGTCTCGGTGATCCTGGAGCACATCTGGGGGATCTGCCCTCTACCACCCCAGTACTGCAGTTGTAGATGTGTGTTTCCACGCCCAGCAGTGCACGTGCTAGACACTAAACTCAGGTCCTCGTGTTACACAGTGAGTACTCTTCCTGTGGAGCCATCTCTCCACCCCCAAAATTAACTTTAGCTATTTGTTTATATAATCCTGCGTGTTCAGACTACTGCCATTGGAGTCAGTGACTTAACGTTCTTCCTCTGGTTTTCCAGTGCTGGTTATGGAGCCCGAGGGTTGGGTGTACTAGACAAGCTTGCCCACACTGAGCCTGCCCCTAGCCCTTTGGGGGTTGGTTGGTTTTGGTTTTGTTTGTTCTTTGAGGTAGGGCCTCAGTAGCTGTGTGTGCCAGGCTTAAGATCCATGTGCCTCTGTATCCCCAATGCTGGGATCACAGGTGTGTCCTCATGATGGACACACTTTAGCATTCTAGCCCTGTGTGTTCTTGCTCCTTACCACCTGTTTCAGTTTGAAGTAGCCTGGGCCTGGATGCTCAGGAACTGTCTGTCTGCCATTGCCACCCAGACTGTGTAGCTCTGAGATGAGGCCGCTAATTCCAGGGACTTCCTGTCTGAAGTGGAGCTTGTAGAACTGCTTGGGAATTACGGGCAGAGGTGAGGGGCTGCGGAGGAGGATGGCGTCAGTGCTTACCTTCTCAGTCCCTCGCTCACTCACTCAGTGCATCCTGCAACTGACCAGCAGTTAACAGAGCGCCTGCTGTATGCAGGCACGGGCTGCAGCCCCTGCAGGCGCTCATGCCCACACCCATGAAAAATATTACAACAGTAATGAGTTTCTTGGACAAAAGTGAGTGGAAAGCACCTCTCAAAGAAAGTTTCGGGAGCTGAGACCAAAGTGATAGAACAGAGGAGTGGCTGGAGGCGGACGGAATGTCCCATAGCCAGAGGATAGGAAGGAGGCCGAGAAGCAGAGAAAAAAGCTGCCAGAGGAACCAGCGTGTGTGCAGGCTGTGTTGGGGTGAGGTGGTGATGGTGTGTCTCAGTGCAGTGCAGGTTCATCTCTGAGGTGGGGCAGGTGTGGGGCGAGGTGAGTGGACATTGGAGTCTGGAGTATCACAGAGGGAATCTTCTGTCATAGCAGAGGTTTAGGGACAGTGCAGACATAAGGACTAAGAGAGCTAGGGCACAAGGAAGGAAGGAGTGGGGATGGTGCCTGAGGGAGGTGACAGGAGCCAGCAGAGCTCCTCAGTGACTGATTTGTCACAGCTCTACCCTGAGGTACTCGGGCAGATCATGAGAGAGGGGCCTTTGGGCTGGCATGGCAGGATGTAGACCCCTCCAAAACCAGCCCCAGCACCCTGTAGTCCTGGGCCACCGGGAGGAGGAAGGGATGGCAGAAAGCTTATAACCTTGCCACTGGTGGCTGCCTGTGGCCTTGTGTGCCTTGTCCTCTCTCCACAGGCAAGAGCAAAGAGGCTGAGATCAAGAGGATCAACAAGGAACTGGCCAACATCCGCTCCAAGTTCAAGGGCAAGTTTCTGGCCCAGGGCCTGGGGAGGGGTCCAGGGCCCAAGGTGCTTAGGAGAAGCTCCCTCACATGGCTCCCTTTCCCTTCCTCTGCGTCAGGGGACAAGGCCTTGGATGGCTACAGTAAAAAGAAATATGTGTGTAAGCTGCTGTTCATATTCCTGCTTGGCCATGACATTGACTTTGGACATATGGAGGCGGTGAACCTGCTAAGCTCCAACAAGTACACGGAGAAGCAGATAGTGAGTGCAGGAGACTGGGTGGATGGAGAAGCAGATAGTGAGTGCAGGGGACCGGGTGGATGGAGAAGCAGATAGTGAGTGCAGGAGACCAGGTGGGTGCTGGGGCAGAGGGAGGAGGCCGAGGTCTGGATTCCTGGATCCAAGGAAGGGAGGGCTCTGGTCTACACGGCTGCATGCTGGTCTAGTGTCCTTTAGCCACAGATGCCCAGCTGTCCCCTGTCTGCCCCACAGGGGTACCTGTTCATCTCAGTCCTGGTGAACTCAAACTCAGAGCTGATCCGACTCATCAACAACGCTATCAAGAATGACCTGGCCAGTCGCAACCCCACCTTCATGTGCCTGGCCTTGCACTGCATTGCCAACGTGGGCAGCCGTGAGATGGGCGAGGCCTTTGCCGCTGACATTCCCCGAATCCTGGTAGCTGGGTGAGGCCCTGGGGACCACAGCAAAAGGGCAAAAGCAGCAGATGAGAGCCAGCTTTGTTTATGGCACCTGCCTAGGTTCTCCCACCCGGGCTTTAGACCACAGTGTCTCTGTCTCTCATGTTACCAGGCTGCCTAGAAGGTGTAAGGACCCATCCCCACCCCTGGTCGTGTCTGAGAGACAGAGCGTTAGTATCTCCTGTGGATACAATGACTCATTCCCTCATCTTACTCATTCAAGAGACAGCATCTGCCCTGTGCCTGCAGCACTGATGGTTGTCACTGGTGCCACCAACAGAGGTGGACAGTCTCAGTGTCACAGCCAGGAAGGTGTCCAGCGGTTGCAGTGTCTTCTGGGTGAGGAAAGGCAGGATTTTCAGACTGGTTGGGTCAGCTGTGGCCCTGTGTTCTCTGACTAATTCAGGAAGCTTCTCAGCTGTTGTTTCCTGAGCAGTTTGCATCTGTTTGTAACATGGCTCTGATTCTCGAAGCAGCAGTGGTAGAGACCCTGTGTTCCCAAGTGCCAGGTGCCTGAAGACACACAGGTAGGCTGCAGTTGTAGCTCCGCTGATAGAGCCCTTGCCTGGCGTGCAGAGGACCTGGGGTC
This sequence comes from Rhynchomys soricoides, assembly GCA_019843965.1. Taxonomy (NCBI): domain Eukaryota; kingdom Metazoa; phylum Chordata; class Mammalia; order Rodentia; family Muridae; genus Rhynchomys; species Rhynchomys soricoides. The sequence goes on from JADRCH010000197.1 coordinate 1,319,350, forward strand.
CTTCCATCTTGTCACCTGTAAACCACGTATGGAGACAAGAGGAACAGAAGTCCAAGGTCATCTGATATTCAGTGGTTTCTAGGCCAGCCTGGGCTACATAAGACACTGTGTTGAAACAAATTCTTCTTTTGTTTGTTTTTTATTTTTAAGACAAGTTTTCTCTGTATAGCCCTGGCAGTCCTGGAACTCACTATGTAGACCAGGCTGGCCTCAAACTTAGAGATTCACCTGCCTCTGCTTCCCAAGTGCTGGGGTTAAAATGTGCACCACTACACCCAGCCCTTCTGGGTTTTAAACTTATTTATGAAACTGGAGAGATGGCTTAGTGGTTAAGAGCACTGCCTGTTCTCCCACAGGACCCAGGTTCAATTCCCAGCACCCACATGGCAGCTCACAACTGTCTGTAATTCTGGTTCTAGGGGATTGGATGCCCCCACACAGACATACATGTGGGCAAAACACTAGGCACATGAAGTGAAAAATAAAGATAAATACATCATTTAGAATTTATTAAGTGTGTGTGCCAGTGTAAACATTTTGTGAGTCTCCACCCGCCAGATAACTTATTTTCATTTTATGAACACTGGTGTTTTACCTGCATGCATGTCAATGTGAGGATGTCAGATCCTCTGGAACTGTAGTTACAGACAGATGTGAACTGCCATTTGGGTGCTGGGAATTGAACCTGGGTCCTCTGGAAACTTATACCCCTAGACTTTATTTTTATCAGTTTAAATCATGTGTGGGTGTGTGTGACTATGTTCAGGTGCACATCAGTGCAGGTGGCCAGCGCCTTGGGCTCCTCTGGAGCTGGAGTCACAGGAAGTTGAGAGCTACCTGACGTGGGTGGTGGGAACCAAAGTTGGGTCCTTGGAAAGGCAGCAAGTGCTCTTAACTCCTGAGCCATCTCCCCAGTTCTGAAAAAAGGCTTTCCTTAACAAGTCAGAAGGGATTCTCCAGGAGGTGATGGATAATGTTCTAGAACAGTCAGGAGTCAGTGATCACCTGAGGATATGGATGGATGCCTTCTGTAAAAGGCCTAGCCAGGCTCCGGGCATAGGTGTGTGGGCCACCAGGAATTCTCTGGAGGGAGGATCGTGAGCATGCGGGAGACTGCCTCTGCCTCCTGTGGAAGGTGGGGTGACTGGTGTCTGTCAGGCAGTTGGACAACAGGGGCAGTGCTGTCTTTAGGAAAACCATTGTGGCTGCTGTGCCTAGAGGTGAGATTTCTTCTGTTTCTGGCAGTGTAGACAGAGTGCTGCTGGTGTTCTTGACAGTGTGGCTGGTCTGGGCTTGGTGAAGTCTGTAGGATGGAGGAGGACTGTGACACGTCTGAGGCCAGCCCAGGCTACCCAGGGAGATCCTGGGTCAAAACCACTTTATTTTGAACAAAGGAGCAAGAGTTAGTATTAGTTAATGGAGTCTTAAGCCAGCCAGTAAGTGAGGTGCACGGAGGCCCAGCCAGGAGCAGCTAACCCTGACAGAGTTGGTCTCAGGCAGCCCGGGTTTCTAAGGCCTTTTGTGATCTGGGGGAGCTGAGTCTTATATTTTTGGGTGGGGGAGGAATGTAGCCCCTGGGAGCAGAGAAAAGTTTGTCCAAGCAGAGGCCGTGGGAAGCCACACATCAAAGTGTAGGTGTCCTAGAAATAAATGCCCCTGGGAACTGTATGCAAAATTACCTGTCTCCATCCTTGTCACAGAGCTTCCAGAGTTGGCTGCCAGCCTGCTTTGTGTATTTGTTTGAAACAGGGTATCATGTAGCCCAGGTTGACCTTGAGCTGATCCTCCAGCTTCCTCCAACTTAATGCTGGGATTGCAGGCCCACACCCCCACAGCTGCCTCATCCTGCCCAGGTCACCAAACACCCCCAAGTTCATCTTTGAAGTGATGTAAGCCAGGCAAGGCCAAGCACCTGCTGTCCCAGAGTGTTCCTCAGAGATTTGTAATTTCTATTCTATGTGTATGGGTGTTTTGCCCACATATGTATGTACCCCATGTAAGTGTCTGCAGTGCCCGAGGAGGGGGGCTGTGAACAGGGCAGAGAAGCAGCGTGAAGGTGGGCCCCGAGGTGGTCCGATGTGCTGAGTCCAGGTAGGGCTAGAGGATGGTCTGGCACACAGGAGGAAAAGGATTAAAGGGCCATTGTGTGTGCAACACTGGGGAAACTGAGGCAGGAAGAGTAAGAATTTAAGACCAGCTTTGCAACATAGCCAGATCCTGTCTCCTAACTGATTAGTTAATAGTTTTAAACTCGAGTCTGAGCTAGGCTGTCACTAGGGAGTCCCGGTGATTGCTTGTCTGCTTTTGGTTTGATTTGCTTGTTGAGTTGGTCCAGTGCAGCCCAGGCTGGCCTTGAACACACTAGGTACCTGAGCATGACCTTGAACTGCTCCTCCTGCTCCTTAGCCTCAGAATTTAGACAAACATACAGTATCTATTATCTGTTTGTTTGTGAGGTGGGATTTCACTGTGTAGGCTTAGCTGGTGTGGAACTTCTGGTGATCCCTGCCTCTGGAGTTTGGCCAGTCACGTACTACTAAACGGTATGAGAGTCTAGCTCAAGGCTGCTAATTGTGCACAGGGCAGTGGTTTTTGATGGGCTCTTGTGTGCGACCATTAACTTCTACCCAGTTCCAGGGCACTGTTGTCACTCCCCGAGAGATCGGGCCCTGTGCTGTAGGTAGGTCTGTCACCCCCTCACACCTTGGAGCCCACTGGTCAATGCTGAGGCTTTGTCTGAAGTGACGTGGAATGTGAAGTGACCAGGTCTGTGGCTTTCTCTCAGTGAGGTGTGTTTTGAATTTGTCCATCTGTCTGTGGTGGGCGTCAGACTTGATGCCTGGAGCTGGGGAGATGGCTCAGTGGGTAAAGCGCTTGTGGTGCAGGCGTGACGACCTCGTGTTTGGAATCCACAAGCACACATAGACACACTAATCGTCATTACTCTACCTATAATTCCAACCATGGGCTGCCAGGGTGGAGGGCTGCTGGGGCCAGCCCACCTACCTTGTCAGTGAGCCCCAGGTTCAGTGAGAGATCCTATCAAAAAAGTAAGATAGACGCCTACGGGGGGTTACTAGTGTTGGTTTCTGGTGTTCATATGCACATGCACACACATATATACACATACACTGCATACACTATATAAGCATGCATACTATACAGACATATATACTACATACAGACATAAACACGCATGCACACACACACGTGCGAGCCTGACAGAGCATGTTTTGTGTCCATTGTCACAAAACTCTACCTTTTGGCAGACATGCTGTTCTCATCCAAGTGGAGTCTGCAGTGCTCTTGTGTTGGCTCCTAGCTGTGAAACTGTTGGCTTTCAAGACAGGGTTTCTCTGTGGAGCCCTGGCTGTCCTGGAACTCACTCTGTAGACCAGGCTGACCTCAAACTCACAAAAATCCACCTGCCTCTACCTCCCAAGTGCTGGGATTAACTGTGTGCGCCACCATTCCTAGCTGGGTTGATTCTTTTTGAGACAGGATTTTGTTTGTTTGTTTGTTTGGGGGACATAGTCTCACCGAACCCAGGCTAACCTCGGAACCACTGTGTAGCTCCTGATATCTTTACATTTCTAACCCCCTGCCTCAGCCTCACAAGTGTTACGGTTGCTACCAAACCTAGCAACAGACTCCCCTCAAAGATTTGCATTGTTGTAAATATTTGGGAGTTTCTACCCACCTTAGATCATTTAGCTCCCAAATAAAAGACACAAAACCTTTATATTTACAATAAGCCTTAAAGCACTAGAGCTGGGCAGACATCAGCCCTCTGTGCTATTCTGTCTACTTCCCTGTCAGTAACCCTGAGATAGGACTCACTGCCATATCCACCTGGGCCATCCCTCATGGCCATGCCCTCACGATCCACCTACCCCATGGCGACTTTGTCTTTCTCTCTCCTCTCTCATGGCCTCTGCTTCAGACCCCCAAGCCCTGGGAATGGAAACCTCGCCTATCTCTTCTGCGAAGCTACAGGCTCTAGGCATCTTTATTGACCAATCAGGGATAACTTGGGGGGCAAGGTTACACAGATCATCCCTTGACATATGTGAGGATCGCCTCATGGGGGAAACCCGATCTTGAGGATCTTGGGGTCCTGTATTTAGCATTACAATACGTAGCAACAGAACAAACCTCAACTTTATTTTAACCTGTGTGTGTGTGTGTGTGTGTGTGTGTGTGTGTGTGTGTGTGTTTGGGTTTGTGCCGTTGGGAGTTAACAAGGTGGCTGTGAACTGCCAACTTGGGTCCTGAGCAGTGTGCGTTAACCACCGAGCCACCTCTTCTATTTTTATTTTAAGACAAGGTCTTAACTGGGCGTGGTGGCACATGCTGTTACCCTGCACTCAAGACAGATTTATGTGAATGTGAGGCCACTCTAAAATACGTACCGAGTTCTAGGCTAGTCAGGGCTCCATGGTAAGGGACTGGCTCAAAGCCAGCCTGACCTTGAACTCAACTGTCATCCTGCCTCAGCCTCCTTAGGGCTTGAATGACAGATGTGTGTCACCAGCCTCAACTTATCACAACTTTAAAAATATTTATTTATTTTTATGTGAATGTGTGCTTATGCGTCCTAGATATGTACAGACACCACAGAGACTATTGCATGTCCTCTGGTTTTACCCTCTCCCTTCCTGCTCCCTGGAAGTCAGCTGGGTCTGGATTCAAAGTTGTATCCATCTTTCCTACCTGGCTGCATCTTCATGCATTGTCGTTTGCACCCAGCCTAAGCAGCACATTGGTCTGTCTTCTCCTGTCTAGCTTCAAAGTTACTGACCAGGAAACAGACAGGAAGACAAAGAAATCCTTCTTCACTGCAGAGTTGATACATGGAAGAAGCCTGGGGCTGAGCTCCATGGCAGAGTGCTCCCCTTGCAAACCCAAAGCCCTGGTTTCTAGCCACAGCCCCGTATAAACTATATGTGGTGGTATGCATGTCTCAGTCTGAATGTAGAGAAGGGATCAGGAGTTGAGGGTGCTCCTTGGCTAAAGAGTGAGCTCCAAGCCAGGCATGGAGGCACGTGCCTTTAATTCCAGTATTCGGGTGGCAAGTGAATCTCTGTAAGTTCAAGGCCAACCTGATCTACAGAGTAAGTGCCAGGATAGTCAGGGCTACACAGAGAAACCCTGTCTCAAGAAACAAACAAACAAAAAAGGGGGGGTTCCAGACTAACCTGGATTAAAAGACCCAGTCAGTCAACTGATAAATAAGTTCTCAAGATCCAGTATTAGAGAGAGAGCCAGAGAGCTGAGGCATAGCTGGAGGGTAATTGCCTGGTATGTACAAGGCCTGGCCTCCAGCCTCAGCTTCTTGTACATTACGCATACCTGTAAGCTCAGCCTTGGGTAGATGGGAGCCAAAGGATCAGAAGCTGAAGGGCAACTTTGGCTCTTGAGGCCCTGATTATAGAGTAAGAGGCTAGAAGTCCAAAGTTGTCAGCTTAGAATACTGGGTGGGAAGGACAGGACCTCTAAGACTCCAAGGAGAGCTGTTTCCTGCCTCTCCTCTGATTCGTTCTGTTCCTGACACATAAGTTGCAGGCAAGGTCTTAGTGCACAGATGTTCCACAATGTGTCTGCTAGTCTCTTCATAATCTACAGCAATGCATAAAGGTACTCAACATGCAGGGCCAAGGCAGCCTGCCAGTTGTTTTGTGGGTGAGGGGACAGAGTCCCTGGGGCAGTCAGGGCCATGTCCGGGTGCTTTGGGGTTGCCCTGGCTGCCTGGTCAGGGTGATGGGTGCACTGGAGCTGTGTAGGCCTGACTGCCCCTTGGTACCCCACAGAGACAGCATGGATAGTGTGAAGCAGAGTGCGGCTCTGTGCCTGCTGAGACTCTACAAGGCCTCACCCGACTTGGTGCCCATGGGCGAGTGGACAGCACGTGTAGTGCATTTGCTCAATGATCAACACATGGTGAGGTGCCCGGCTGCCCTGCCCCTCAAGTGCCTGAAGCCCCTGCCTTGACTTCTGCCGGGGACTCCTGACATTACAACCCAGATCTCATGCCCCTAGTGTGTATGCCCTGCCCAATTTTCAAGAAACCTCCCTCCTTCCTTGATAACTCCTTGGTTGCCTAGGACTGTCCTTATCTCTGATGTAGCACCTTCAAACGATTTGCCTATTTCTGAGCCTCGAGATCCCATAGCAAGGCCAGTTGACTGTCTAGCAAAGACTTACCCACCCAAGACTCCCAGTAGCCCACCCTGCTCCTGTTTCCTGAGGTGACTTACCCTGATGTCAGGGCTTTCCCAGTGACACCCAGCATGAAGTCCCTCATGCCTGAGCTCCTTGCAGGGAGTGGTCACAGCTGCTGTCAGCCTCATCACCTGTCTCTGCAAGAAGAATCCAGATGACTTCAAGACCTGTATCTCCCTGGCTGTGTCTCGATTAAGTCGGGTGAGTGCGCTGTCCACACTGGCTGAGGGAGGGTCTGGTTCCCCTGTGTCTGTGATATCTGTCTCTCCTCCCTTCCCTAAAAGGCAAGCCAGCCTGTGCTTAAAGGCTCTGCATTGACTTCATCCAAGCTGTGTGTCCACAGGCAAACCACTTCTTTGTGCTTCTTTTCCTACCTGGTTCAGGGCCTGGTATCAGTGCAGTGTGCAGCATGGCTGCTGTGGTAAGGTGCCGACAGCTCCCCTGCCCATTCTTCTTCCTCTTTGTCTACACAGCCCTCCTTTGTCTCCCACCACCTCTACCCCCATCCTCAGAGTGCCCTGAGCCTTCTGTGTGCCTGGTTTTCTATGTTTGAGTCAGACCTTAAAGCGGCCCTGTCCTGCTAAGAGGGAGTGTGACAGGGATGGTGATTCAGTCACAGACTGCCAAGAAGGGCTGTGCACCATGGCCCACAGCATCAGCATCGTGCTCATGCACATGAGAGCTCAGCATCGTGGGCACCTCGTAGAGGTCCTAGTCCAGTTTAGGAGTCAGGAGAGCTTCTGGGGGATGGCAATCCAAATGGAAACTCAGAAAAAAAAAAGAAAATATTGTCTGGGAGAGGCCGTAAGTGTCTCAGATGCTTGGGGAGAAGGAGCACCTATGCCTGCCATTCATTCTGTCTTCAGCCCCTTGTTAGCACACATCTGAATGTACTAGGTACCAGACCCAACAGGGAACCGAGATGTTGAGAACACTGTCAGCGTATGACACGTGGTCATGCCGCTGGCACGGAGCACTGTGGGGAAGGCTTCCTGGAGAAGGTTGTTGGGTCTTTTTTGTCCAGGACAGGGTTTCTTTGTGTAGTCCTGGCTATCCTGGCTTTGTAGATCAGGCTGGCCTCAGACTCCTAGAGATCCGTATGCTTTGGCCTCTGTAATGCTGGGACTAAAGGCGTTTGCCACCACTGCCCAGCTTGCAGAAGGATTTTCAAGGTGGAGTCGAAGGTTACCCTGAGAAGAGAGTGTCATAGGATCTTCTGACCTGTACAGGACCAGGGATGGAGGAAGGATCAGACTCAGCTCCTGAACCTGCAGTAGCTCCTCCGTGCTAAGGATGCAGGAACCATGATGGTTAAGGCTGTAAGAGGCACAGCCCAGGAGTGAGGAGAGGCTCCAGCCTGCCCTAGGGACTGTCACAGGGAGCTAGCAGAGACTTTTGTTCCACTTTACCAGCATTGCTTGGAAACTTCAGAGTGAGGTGCTGGGGCCCAGTGCACGCACTCAGGAGGCTGAGGCAGGGGTCTGGACTTTGAGACCATCAGACTGGGTTCAGCCCCTCCCTCAGGCCACTCCATACTCAGGCCTTGGCTTCCCTGTTCTTGTCAAACCTGACTCCTGTGGTGTCCTGGTGTGACCATGTGTTCTTCTGGGGACAGCTCCCTCTGCTGCTTCCACCCATCATTCCTTCCTTCTGCAGATTGTCTCCTCAGCCTCCACTGACCTCCAGGACTACACTTATTACTTTGTTCCTGCACCCTGGCTCTCTGTGAAGTTACTGCGGCTGCTACAGTGTTACCCACCACCAGGTAAGGCCTGTGGGCTGCCAGCACCTGTGTTCCCACTTCTCCTGAGCAACGCTATGCCTCCAGACTCCACGGGAGACTGTGGGTAGGAGGGGGCACAGCCTGGTGCCCTGCCCTGTGCAGCACCTGGGGTGGCACACCTCGTCCTGTCTTGGGCCCACTAATTTTCCTAGCCCTCCGTCCTGTGGTGTGAGTTGGTTACCATGCCTGCTTTACAGAGGCGGACCATTGCCCCACTTTGCCTGGCAGCTGTCCTGTGCAGCTGAGGTCTGGCTAGTATCCCTTTACCACAGCAGTGAGGCACTTTGGGGATGCTGATCAGCTTTCTTTCTGTTAAACTCATAACCCCTGGCACCCAAATAGTGTGCAGTGTCCTTCGAGGCTGGTAGCTCAGAGTCAGTCTCTTGATCTCTGTGGGTCTCCTTGGGAAAGCTTAATCACCATGATGCCTCTGGGATAGGCTCTTGGGTTTTCCGTACTTATGTGAGAAACCTAAGGAACATCAGTGCACCAGAAGGGGAAACTGAGGCTCATAAGAGTGGAGACTCATTCCCAGCACAGTCAGTATGGGGTGAGTGGGAGCCCAGACCTAGAAATTGCTGTTGTACATTAGAAGGCAGAGGCCCAGCCCGGGACTGCCAGGCTTGAAGGCAGCTGGGCCCCTCCCATGGACGGTGAACACAGCTAGAGCAGGCTGCAGTCTTTGGAGCCCACTGAACAGAGGGCTCAGCCACTTACCCTCCTTCTCCCCAGAGGATGCGGCTGTGAAAGGGCGGTTAGTGGAGTGTCTTGAGACTGTGCTCAACAAGGCCCAGGAGCCTCCCAAGTCCAAGAAGGTGCAGCACTCCAATGCCAAGAACGCTATCCTCTTTGAGACCATTAGCCTCATCATCCACTATGACAGGTGCTGAGGGCAGAGGCGTGGGCAGGCGGGGCCGCTGGCCTGAGGAAGGGAGGCTGGCATCTAACACCTGGTCTAAGGGACAGTGGGGCCTGGGAAGAGGACAGGTGGGAAATCCCCTGAGGTGGATGCAAAATCATTGCATATCTTGTTGGTTCAGTTCTGCATACTGAGGATCGACGTCAGGGCTGGATTCTACCGGCTGTATCCTACTCTAGTGCTTATCTCTGTCTGGGCTCTTGAGGGTTCCTGGGAGGGACACAGCAGGATGCTGGGGTGGGCAGAAGTGAGGAGCTGGATCCTTAGGCTCGTGCCTTGTCTCCATCTACACTTCACTTATACCCGGCAGTGAGCCCAACCTCCTGGTCCGTGCCTGCAACCAGCTGGGGCAGTTCCTGCAGCATCGGGAGACAAACCTGCGCTACCTGGCCCTGGAGAGCATGTGCACGCTGGCCAGCTCTGAGTTCTCCCACGAGGCCGTCAAGACCCACATTGAGACTGTTATTAATGCTCTCAAGGTACAGCCCTTTGCCCCACTCAGAGTGGCCTGGTGCTTGGTGGCACCACAGTGGGCCCAGTGCAGCTTAGATCCCAGCTTGCTTCTGTTCTTTCCTCAGACGGAGCGGGACGTCAGTGTGAGGCAGCGGGCGGCTGATCTCCTGTATGCCATGTGTGACCGGAGCAATGCCAAGCAGATTGTATCTGAGATGCTGCGGTACCTGGAGACTGCTGACTATGCCATTCGAGAGGAGATCGTGAGTCTAGAGGGCAGGGCCGGACACCTGACTGTGAGGGAGGAGGGCTGGGCACTGGACCTCTAGGTCTAAGGCAAGAAGACTAAGAGATAGGAATCCTGAATCTAAGGGAGGGGTCTGGGCAGGCAGGGCCCCTGGGTGTTCTGATAGGGCCAGCCATGGTCATAGATCTAGGAATGGCAGTAGTCACGGTCCTGTGGGCATAATCGTCCACTCACGTTTCCACCCCCATCACAGGTGCTGAAGGTGGCCATCCTGGCTGAGAAGTATGCAGTGGACTACAGCTGGTATGTGGACACCATCCTCAACCTCATCCGCATCGCAGGCGACTATGTGAGCGAGGAGGTGTGGTACCGAGTGCTGCAGATTGTCACCAACCGTGACGATGTCCAGGGCTACGCTGCCAAGACAGTGTTTGAGGTTAGCAGCCTTCACTTTGACCCCATGATGGAGCTCAGCTGCCAGTCAAGAGCAGCTAGGCAGTCGTATGCCCCACCAGCAGGGGCCAGCATCATGCTCAGCTCTAGCCTTGGCCGAGTTACCCAAGGGACTGGGAGCTGCAGGTTTGGGATCTTCCAGGGAGTGAGGCATACACAGCATCTGTGTGGAATCTCTGCAGGAGAGCTGGCCCCTTCATTCCTCCCTGTGCAGTGCGTCACAGGCTCAGAGGATTGCAGTCAGTCATGACAGCATGTGTAGCAGCAGGAATGTGTGGCTGGGCTGGCAGTGGCTAAGTGGGTAAAGTATGCAAGTATGAGAGAGTGAGAGTGAGTGAGTGAGAGAGACTCCAGTGTGTGTGTGTGTGTGTGTGTGTGTAGCTCCAGCACTGTGGGGCTGTCGTGTGTGTGTGTGTGTGTGTGTGTGTGTGTGTGTGTGTGTAGCTCCAGCACTGTGGGGTTGTCTCAGGCAGGTTCTGGGAGCAAAGCTAGCCAAAATGGGAACTCTGGGTTCAGTGAGAGAGACCCTCTCTCAAAAAATAAGGTAGGGAGTGACTGAGGAAGACCCCTGCCACCTTCTGGCCTTTGTACCCTTGCACATGGGCGTGCAGTCCTGTGTGCACACAGGACATGGGGTGAAGGTACTTATGGCTGTCTAGGAAGTAATCAAGGATAACACCTCCCCCAGTGCCCACCCTTTTCCAGGTAGGTCCCACATCCCACAGTTTTTAGGACCTTCTTAAACAGTGCCAACAGCTGGGGATCAAGCACGAGAAGTCTGGTGTGTATGGGAGGTCTCAGTCCCACTGTGACATTGAGTCGGGCTAGTCACCTCTCAACTCCCCCGTGCCTCAGTCTCCCCATGTACATTTGCAGAGGTCAGGGGGACTATCTTATCTCTCCTATCCTTACCCTGCCTTCTCTTGTCCCCTCACAGGCCCTCCAGGCCCCAGCCTGTCATGAGAACATGGTGAAGGTCGGTGGCTACATCCTTGGGGAGTTTGGGAACTTGATTGCTGGGGACCCACGCTCCAGGTGAGGGAGTCTCATTCTGGGGGACCTCTCAGGGGTCTGGGGAACCCATGAGGCTGGGGCAGGAAAGGTTGGGATTCCTAGGAACCCTCTCAGCACATGTGCCAGTTACCCCTGTGTGAGGACACAGCCTTGCCTAGGAAGTGTGGGTGACGGGCATGTCTGCTGACGCTGCCTCCTCCACAGCCCACCTGTGCAGTTCTCGCTGCTGCACTCCAAGTTCCACCTGTGTAGCGTGGCCACACGAGCTCTGCTGCTGTCCACCTACATCAAGTTCATCAACCTCTTCCCTGAGACCAAGGCCACCATCCAAGGCGTTCTGCGTGCTGGCTCCCAGCTGCGCAATGCCGACGTGGAGCTCCAGCAGCGGGCAGTGGAGTACCTCACCCTCAGCTCCGTAGCCAGCACCGATGTTCTGGTCAGAGCCAATGCCCCAGTCCTTAGGACCACCCACCCTCTTGGGCCAGAAGGGCCCCTGACCTCCTGTCCCGCCCACAGGCTACAGTGCTAGAAGAAATGCCCCCATTTCCTGAGCGGGAGTCGTCCATTTTGGCCAAGCTGAAGCGCAAGAAGGGCCCTGGGGCAGCCAGTGCCCTGGATGACAGCCGCAGGGACACCAGCAGCAATGACATCAATGGGGGTGTGGAGCCTACCCCCAGCACTGTGGTGAGCCCAGTTATGGCCTTTGTGCCCAGGCTGGGTCCACTCTGCCTTGCCCTGTCTGACCTATACGTGTCTTACCTTGATTGCAGTCAACCCCCTCACCCTCCGCGGACCTCTTGGGGCTGCGGGCAGCCCCTCCCCCTGCCGCACCCCTAGCTCCTGTAGGCGGGAACCTCCTGGTGGATGTCTTCTCTGACGGCCCCACTGCACAGCCCAGCCTGGGGCCCACCCCTGAGGAGGCCTTCCTCAGGTACCTCCTGCCCTTGCCCTACTCAGTCCCACCCCTTCCATGTGGACTCTGCTGCCCCAGCTACTCCTTTCCCATAGCTGTGTCTCAGCCCACTCTTCCTTCTCTCCTTCCTCTCGCCTCTCTTTCCCTGGCCCTCTTGCTGCCTCTCTGGGATTGGCGCCTGCCACACCTGTCTTCTCTGTCTGCTCTGGGATTGGATGGCCCAGCGAGCTGGAGCCCCCTGCCCCTGAGAGCCCCATGGCTTTGTTGGCTGACCCAGCTCCAGCTGCTGAGTAAGGGGTGGCCTCTGGCTTTGGGTTGATGGATGTCCCCGGGGTGGGCTTTAGGGGTTCCTGATGACTGGCAACTGCAGGGTTAGAAAACAGTGGAAGTTGGGGTTCTTGGGAGATCCCTCTGCCAGGGTCCCACTCCCATAGCTGAGGGTCTCTGGGGAAGGTTGGCCTCTAGGTTCTGGGGAGTCTGCCTTCCAAGAGAGTGTTGCCTATGCCTCTTACCTCCAGCCCCCTATGCGTCTCACTTCTTCCTCTCCCCCAGCCCAGGTCCTGAGGACATAGGCCCTCCCATTCCAGAAGCGGATGAACTGTTGAATAAGTGAGCCCTGGGAGAGGTGGGCAGGAGAGTGGGGACAGGTGGGGAGCACAAAGATGGGCGGTCAGGAGCCCTCCCCTTCTGACTCCCATCACCCTGCCTAGGTTCGTGTGTAAGAATAGTGGGGTCTTGTTTGAGAACCAGCTGCTGCAGATTGGAGTCAAGTCTGAGTTCCGGCAGAACCTGGGTGTGTCCTGGTAGCCCAGAGGTGGAATGGGGGTGCTGGAAGGGTGGGGTTGTTGGCAGCATCCCTGGCTGGGCTGGTGGCAGGGTATGGGATCAGAGGAGCTTGGATGGAGCCCTCATCCACCCGCTGCAGGCCGAATGTATCTCTTCTATGGCAACAAGACTTCTGTGCAGTTCCAGAGCTTCTTGCCCACCGTGGTCCACCCTGGGGACCTCCAGACTCATATCCTCTGCTCTTGTGCCCCAGCCCACCCCTGTAGGCCCCTGGTGAACAGACTCACCCACTCACTCTGAGTTAGGCACATGTCACTTCTAAACGGTATGCATAGTAGATAGACCTCTTTACTCTGGCACTGGTGACAGTGGCCCAATATACAGGATGTATGACTTCCAGCACACCAGGTACCCTGCCAGGCACCTTACCTTTGCTGATGTGGTTCTGTTTGGGGCTCTTGCACGCAGGTTAACCAGCAATGCCTACAGGGTTGGCCCTGCAGGAAGTCAGCTGAGTGACTTGCCTCCTAACCTTCCAGGGCTAGATTCTCCCTCTTTCTGCTTATGAGGATTTTTTGTTGTTTTTGAAACTGTTTAAGATTAGCCAACCTCCATTCATTCTACAGACTAGGCTGGCTTTGAATGAAGCTGAGTCTTCTGTCTCTGCTTCCCAGTGCTGTGAGTATAGGTGTGCACCAGTGAGCCTGGCTCCCTTGGCCTTTTTGAAAGTGTTGGGATGTCCTGGAAGGTCTGTGGCAGAGCTGGCCTCCTTTCCCTTACACGGGCCTCAGTCCAAATGTGTGAGACTGGAGCAGCTAGCCCTTGCCCTGCTTCTTTCACCAACCTTTCCAGAGTCCAAGGTAGATAGCTTTGTCTGAAGTTGGGCAGGGTAGGTGAGTGTAGATACCAGCATACCTGTGAGGTCAGGCCCGAGTAGGGATGATGACAGTAATTGCTTCTATCTGGGTGCATAGCCACTACTACCACAGCCGTGTTCTGCTGCTGGGTGACCTCATCTGCCCCTTGGGACATTTTATGTACCTAGTTTGCACTGGAAATAACCAGCTTGCCCACCATGATCCATGTGGCTTGTTGCCCATTGGAGCCAGGAGTGGAAGCTGGAGGATATTCTTAGGTGTCTGCAGCTGGCCCAGAGCCCCTAGCCGTCCTGGGCTTGTGCCACCGGTATGTCTGGCTTCCTTGACTATGGGGCCACAGCTGGCGGTGCAGACCAAGCGTGTAGCTGCACAGGTGGACGGTGGCGCACAGGTACAGCAAGTTCTTAACATTGAGTGTCTGCGAGACTTTTTGACGCCACCACTGCTGTCGGTGCGCTTCCGGTGAGTGGGAGCAGCCCCGTGTGGGGTGTGGGGCAATGAGGCGGGGTCTTCAGGGATGGGGCCTGGCTAAGCTGCTCCTCATCTGCTCAGATACGGTGGCACCGCCCAGTCCCTCACTCTGAAGCTCCCAGTGACCATCAACAAATTCTTCCAGCCCACCGAGATGGCTGCCCAAGACTTTTTCCAGCGCTGGAAGCAGCTGAGCCTGTGAGGGGCGGGGCTGGGAGGCGGGGCGGGGCTGAGGGACTGGGCCTCAAATGCCTGACAGTTCTTTCAACCTCCCAGCCCCCTGCAGGAGGCACAGAAAATCTTCAAAGCCAACCACCCCATGGATGCTGAAGTTACTAAAGCCAAGGTGAGAGAGACTGAGTGTTGACGGGTGCTTGCCACTGGATGGACCAGTTCTCACACATGAGGGTTTAGGCTGGAGGCTTCTCAGCTCTGCTTCTCTAATACCCACACTGTTCTAGCTTCTGGGGTTTGGCTCTGCTCTTCTGGACAATGTGGATCCCAACCCTGAGAATTTTGTGGGTGCTGGAATCATCCAGACGAAAGCCCTGCAGGTGGGGTGTCTGCTTCGGCTGGAGCCCAATGCCCAGGCCCAAGTGAGTGCTGAGAGTGGACCTCCCTGTGACCTCACATTCCCTGTGCCCAGCCCTCCTTCCCGAGCCTCATTATCTTCTCATGCATCTGCCTTTACTTACCTTACCCCTCTGACTTTGTGCCCCTTGTTGGGCTCTCTCCTCTCTACACAGATGTACCGCCTAACCCTGCGCACCAGCAAAGAGCCTGTCTCCCGTCACTTGTGTGAGCTGCTGGCCCAGCAGTTCTGAGCCCTGGACTTGCCCTGGGATATGGCTGGTGCCAGGCAGCCCTGGGACGGAGGCAGCTGTGGTGGAGGGGGCAGCGAGGGGACCTCCAGTGGTGACAGCAAAGACCCAGGAGTGTGGGCATGCCTGGGAGCTTCCTCTGGCCTTTTGTACTTTATTTTTGTTCATCTGCTGCTGTTTACATTCTAGGGGGGTCAAGGGAAGCACCCTCCCTCCCTTGTCCCCCGAAGCACAGAGGGGAGAGGGGCCAGGAAAGTAGGTACCTCCTCCCCTCCCCCCCATCCTTCTCCCCCTCCCCCTCCCCCCTTTCCCCATCATTATTGTGAGCGAATAAACAGAGACGCTAATATTACCCCATCTATTGACTGCCCACCCTAAGTGATCAAAGGAGTGGGGTGAGGGCTTGTAGCGTGTGGGTGGCCAGGCTTCGAAGCCCATGGGTGGGGCTCTGAGGGGACAGCATCAACAGCAGCAGCCGTAGGCCTAGCTGCACAGCCACCAGCTGCCACCCCGTGCCTGGCCCTAGCACGAGATAGCAGGCTCTGGGCGTCTGGGCTGGGTGGGCTGTATCTTCTTGTTTCTCTGCAGGCCCTGGTTCTGAGGAAGGACAGGGAGGACTGTGGTGAGCGTCCTCAGCAGGGCCCAGTACCCCTCAGCCCAGCCCATTCCTTTACATCATCCCCAGATCAGCCTCTTCCCACCTAGCCTTGCTGTCTTCTATGATCTCTGTGTGTACTCAGACAGACCTAGCATGTAGTTGACACCAAGTGCCCTCACTAGCACTGGTGTCACCCTCCTGAGGATCACACCCTACTCCCAAGTGTAGGCCTCCAGATGGGCATGTTCCTGAGGTCTTCTTTATCTGGCGGGGCACCATTAGGTAGGTCTCTGCCTGTGTCTCTTGGGGGCCTTAGAAGGACCTGGGACAACTTCCCACTACAGAGTCTGCAGGCTCCTCACTTGCCTCAGCTTGAGCAAGGCTCTGCCCAGCACTGTGGAGGGTGACAGGAGTGGCTGGTTGAGTGCTGCTACTTAGCATTGTTCAGCATTTAGGATCGACTGATAGTCCTTGCCTAGGAGGATGGAGCAGTAAATTCTCAGTTCTTTTGAGGTACTGGATAGCCCAAGCTGGCCTCAAACTCGTTGTCATTCTGCCTTGGCCACAGTAAGGCTGAAATTCCAGGTGTGGGTCAAAATGCCCAACTCAGAACCAGTGCTTACTGTAAAAACACTGGCTGGAGAAGTCCGGAATTAAGATTGATGGGCAACTTAGGCATGTGGTGGGTTCTCTGCTTCAGGATGTGCATGACATGTGGGATCCATGCCTACGGCTCACCTGGTGGGAAGTGGGTGGTGGCCACCAGCGTGTAGAAATTTCTAAGGAGGCGCCTGCGCTGCTCAGGGGAAGGCTCTGGAGAAAAGTGAGCACCTTGACTAGGTGGCCTCAGGCTCAAGGCCCTCCCACTCACGGCTTTCCCACGCACCTTTATCCTTCGAGGGCTCCACGGTAAAGAGGCAGCGTCTCAGTTCCAAGTGGAGTAACAACAGACTGGGGGAAAGCACTATCAGGCTGTGGGGAACCGGCAGAGCAAATGGCCTTCTTGGCCCTGAGCCCAACCATCGAGCCTTACCCAAGAATATCGCTGTGCAGCGGGAACCTGTCGGGTAGCGCCCTAGGGCCCAGTGGCAGGCAGGCTCGGAGGGGCTCCAGCAGAGGCTGCCACCAGCGTTCCAGCAACTACGTGGGCGAGATGGGAGCGAGGTCAGGGCTAGTGCACAGTGGAGCCTGGTTGGCCAGGGCCTGCATGCAGCAGGTGGCGCTCATGGATGGGATGTGCAGGGGCAGCACCTAACAGTCCGTCATACCTGTGGGTCCAGCTGGCCGAGGGGCGGGCGCGGTCCGCACAGCAGACACAGCTCCAGGCCCCGCAGCAGCGTCAAGGTCAACAACCGGTGCGGGACCTGTAAGGGGGGGGGCGCAATACAGGAGTAAGCATGGCCCCGCCCCGCTGGAAGCCCCACCCTGCTCCCGCCCACTCACCGTGGGGCTTCCGTGTGGAAGGTACACTGGATAGTCGCGAGCAGCTTGTGGTGGCAAGGATCCCACCAGCCAGGGGAGTAGCACGGCCTCAGGCATGCCTAGGCGCCACCAGCCCTCTGTCGCTGCCACCACTCGGCCTGATACCAGCAGGCTGACAAAAGCTGTACCAGTGGCCTCTGCAAACCCTGAGAGGGTTTCCTGGTGAAAAGGTCAGATTAGATGTCATAGCGTACAGAGGGACCTTCCGGCTAGGCATGGAGGGGAAGAGCAGCCATGAGAGCAGAGACATTCCAGCATGCAAGGCTGCCAAGCTCCTGTTTCACACGCTCTCTGTGAACGTGAATGCTTTAACTTTCCTGATCAGTCAGCATTCTCAATTCTCAACACACACATTTTATGTTTGTTTGAAATTTATTTCTTCTTCAGTTATGGGGATGGAACCCAAGGCCTTGGGCATGCTGTCTAGGCAGCTCTACTGTCGAGCCACATTGAATTTTTGAGTCATGTGTTCACTGAGCTGCCTAGGCTAGCCTTAAACTTTGCATCATCTTCCTCAGCCTCCAGAGAAGCTGGGGTGACAGGCCTGCATCAGGTGGCCCTGCAATGCCAATAGTTTTTAACAATAGCATCTACAATTTGATTCCCTACTTGCTGAGAAGGCACAATCCTGACCTATGGAAGCTCTGAGGTCAGGACACATGCCAGGGGAGGCGGACTTTAAAGAAAGGAAGACTGGGCGGGCAAGGTGGAGCGTGCCTTTAATTCCAGCACTCAGAAGCTAAGGCAGATAGACGTTTGTGAGTTGGAGGTCAGCCTGGTCTACAAAGAGAGTTCCAAGACAGCCTGGGAACCCTGTCTTGGGGAGGGTGGGATTTGCCTAGACAGGGAAAAGCTCTCTGCAAGGCAGAGAGGCAGGGTGTTTGTGAAGTGGGGGCTACAGGACAGCAGGCGAGCAATCAGTGTATCCTGATGAGGAAAGTTCTTTTAGAAAGGGTTTCGGGCCGGGCAGTGGTGGCACACGCCTTTAATCTGGCAGGCGGATTTCTGAGTTCGAGGCCAGCCTGGTCTACAGAGTGAGTTCCAGGACAGCCAGGGCCACACAGAGAACCCTGTCTCCAAAATCAAAAAAAAAAAAAAAAAAAAAAAGAGAAAAGAAAAGAAAGAAAGAGTTTCGGGTAAAATATGATTCCAGGATGATAAGAGGACAATGTTCAGAGGGAGAAAACAAAGAAAGGCTGAGCAGAACCATGGAGACACAGTTATTTCTATAGGGGCCCCAATACCTGCATGACAGACCCCTCTGGAGGAATGACACAGTCCACACACTGGGTCAGATCCCCGATGAGTTCTGAATTCCCCAGGAAGCTGTCAATGAGACAGTAGCTGGCCTGGGAGAGGAAAAGGAAGGCAGTGTCTAGGACCGGAGTGAGCCCAGATCAGCCCAGAGCAAAGTGGGGCCAGCTCCAGGATTAAACAAGCTCTCCAAGAACCCATGGGCACATGCTTTCCCAGTGCCTACTGGGAATTGTAGTTCCAGACAAACAGGCACAGTTTAGGGATCCTAACCACTCAGATCCCACAGCCTCACCCTCAATTCTTTCTTCAGTCTCTCTACATTCCGGATATTGGTCAGCTCCTCAAGTCCCACAATGAGAACCTAGAAGAGTCACATAGGATAGTGATATCTTTATAGGATCTAGTCAAAGAGAGGACAGTACTTGGATGAGTGTTGAGAGGAAGGCCAGGTCTGGGATCCCTGTGTATGAAGGTTCTGGTTCCTGGACTCCTAGGTATGAGGGAGGAGGCCTGGGTGTGAGAAAAAAATGCAGGTCTCTGGACTGAGGGGG
Organism: Rhynchomys soricoides; assembly: GCA_019843965.1. Classification (NCBI taxonomy): domain Eukaryota; kingdom Metazoa; phylum Chordata; class Mammalia; order Rodentia; family Muridae; genus Rhynchomys; species Rhynchomys soricoides. The sequence continues at coordinate 1,338,198 of JADRCH010000197.1, forward strand.
AGAGGCTGGCAGCGCAGCTCTCAAGTTTTGGAGAAAAGAGGGCCCAGTCTCACCATGGCCCCAAACACCATGTGAAGCATTCTTTCCAGCCTCAGCTCAGAGGTGCCCTCCTCAGATGACAGAGCAATGAGGGTGATGCTGTGGGGACGAAAGATGAGAAGCAAGAATGAGGTCAGACCTGGGAACCGGAGCCAAGCGCTTCCGGTCTCCCAGCTATGCCTACACCGTGGGCTACATCCCGACCGGAAATAAGGGAGCAGAGAGGGGGAGGAGCTTATCAAAGATTCCCACAGCCAAGTTCCCACTGGCAGGACTCTGGGATCGCCTAAGCCGGGAACCATTGCCCAGCGTTTGTTCCCTTGCTCCCGCCAAGGGACCTGTCGTGGAAGTTCTTCCACACCACGGTTGTGTCTTCAGTTCTTGCAGAGTTCAGTTGCACATCCAGATTCTGGCCGAACATGTGGACCCCATTCAGAGAGCCGATGACAGAGAAAGGGAGCTGAGGAAGAGTGGGAAAGCATTGCAGTAGCTCTCAAGACCTCCCCATATCCCCCCAAAGTACTTCAGGAAACCAGGCATATTAGTCCCCCATATCAGCCAAAGGTCCCGAGCCGCTACTCCTTGCATGATGTGCAGCCCCAGCTTCCCAAACCCCTTCTTTAGACGCAGGAGTCGAATGCCCCCACCTGTTGCCGGGAGAGGGCGCCGCCGCCGCTGCTCCGACAGAACAGGGGAATCCCGCTAGAGGCTGCGAGGCACAGAAGATGCACCGTGCTTCCCGGCCCCTCATCCCCCATCTGGAAGCCCGCACCCGGAAAGTCACCCCCCTGGAGACTCTCGGTGTGGATCTGGGAGCATGCGGGTAGTCAAAGTAAGTCGGCCTGCTGTTTGGAGCCGCCAGAGGGCGAGAGGCTAGAAGATCGAATTCCTGCTTTCATCAACTCAGCCCCCCTCCAACTGGATTCTTTTCCGCCCGGGCCGGAAGTCATCATGACCTTAACAAAGATGGCGACAAGTACTGCTTGCCAAGCATTCAAGGTGTTCTCGGTTAGCCTCACATCTTTTGTATAACGAGAATGAAGAATCAATCTAGCTTGAGGATGGTGATGGTGCCAAGGTGTTGCCTACCAAACTTCTTGTGTGCTGTAATTTTTCTAACAACTAATTGAAGATGGAGACAGTAATAGGGAACTGATTGGCAACGACAGTCAGCGTGGCTTTTTCATTCCATAGTGGTAAATACCTTGCCCTAGTCAAAGATGGCGGTATGCTCAGGCATCGCCTAGCAACCACCATTTACAATTTTTTTTTTTTTTTTTGGTTTCAAAACTGTGCCACGGTCTCCCTCTCATTTTTTCAAAGTGGTTTGATCCAGGCAGCGTTGCCTAGTAACCACCAAATGAACTGGTTGTTTTTGTAATTAGTAAAAGGCAGAAGAAAAGAGAACCTTTCTCTTCCAAAATCACGAAACCCACATAATTTCTGTAACGAATTCACGCATATGATCTTGTAGAAAGTTAAAGCACTGAAAACTTCGTTCCACGCAACAATAGAAGTTAGCACCGCAGTACCAGGACAGATTTTCACAAATATGATCACTGTACTATCACTTCCAAAGCTTTCTTCCTCCAGAGGATGGCTAGGAGCCGATGAGGAGGCTCAGCACATCACAGAGCTTGCCACGAAGGCCTGAGGAACCCCTAATCCCTGCAATTTGCATGGTAGAAGTAGACAACTCACTCCACAAAGCTGATCTCCATACCCACGCCATGGCACACTAGCTGTAATAATCAGATTTTATTTTCTAATTAAAAATAGTATGTCAGCCAGGTGTGGTGACACACGCCTTTAATCCCAGCACTTGAGAGGCAGAGGCAGGTGGATTTCTGAGTTCGAGGCCAGCCTGGTCTACAGAGTGAGTTCCAGGACAGCCAGGGCTCCACAGAGAAATCCTGTCTCAAAAACAAACAAACAAACAAACAACCAAAAACCAAAAACAAAACAAAACAAAAAAATAGTATGTCTTGTGTCTTTACTCTCTTCTTTCTGGAGGAGTTGCAATCTGTAGGCTTGGCCTGGAACTCACAGCAGTTGTTTGGTCTGGGATGGAAAATGCCAGCCACTGTCTTTCTCTTTGTTTTCTCTTCTTTCTCTTTTTTGTTTGTTGCTGCTTAATGTATTTTTGAGGCATGGTTTCATGTAGCCCATGAAGACCAGTGGCCTTGAACTTCTGATTCTTTTTCCAACATCTCAGGCTTTCTAATGTCTTTTTATAATCAATTCTTTTTGTTGTTGTTGTTGTTTTTCGAGACAGGGTTTCTCTGTGTAGCCCTGGCTGTCCTGGAACTCACTCTGTATACCAGGCTGGCCTTGAACTCAGAAATCCCCCTGCTTCTGCCTCCCAAGTGCTGGGATTAAAGGCTTGAGCCACCACTGCCCGGTTTAGAATCAATTCTTATAAGAGCAAGGAATTGAATACTTTTTTCACTGACAAATACTAGATTTCTCCTTGTGTATTTCAAATGATACAATAAAACAAAAGAAATTTTTTGAGACAAAAATCTTGCTGTGTAGCCCAGGCTGGCCTTTGTCCTTATGCTTGGTCTTCCCCAGGGTTGCCACTGCTATAGCCTGCTGATTCTGTAAACCCTGAGATAGCAGTTTTAGCTGCTTTACTGTATGTTTGAGAGCAATCACTTTCTTTATTAAACATATAAGAAAACAATATTTTTAATAATTTATCTTTTATTTCATGTGCATTGGTACCAGTCTTGCCTTAATGTATGTCTGTGTTGGATACCCTGGAACTAGAGATGAACTGCCTTGTGGGTAATAGGAATTGAACAGCAGTCCTCTGAAAGAGCAGCCAGTGCTCTTAACTGCTGTCTCTCTAGACCCTACAAAACAATAGTTTAAAGTAACTTTTCTGAATGTTGTTTCTATTCTAGATTTCCTATAGCTCCTAAGGAATAATTAACAAATGTACTCTGTACATGGAAGCAACAGATAAATACGATAATTTTAAACCTTGCACAATCCCTTAAGGCCAACCTGGCCTACTTTTCCCATTCTCCTGGCAAATATACAAATAAATTGACAGACAAACTTTTAAAGTTCTACATATGCTTTCTTGGGAGACAGAGACAAGAGCATTTCTTGAGTTCACAGTCAGCCTGTTTTGCAATGAGTTTCAGAAAAACCTTGTCTCAAAACAAGACAAAATTCAACGTGGAAAATTTTAGTTTGTGGGTTAGCATTGGGGTTAAAAAAGCTTATTCATTCAAGTGGCTGGTAGCGTGCGCCATTAATCCCAGCAACTCCAGATCTCTGAATTCTGGGAGGCCCCACTAATTTACAGAGCAAGTTCCAGGACAGCCAGGGCTAATAAATACAGAGAAAGCCTGCCTTGGGAGTGGGGGGTGGGGAAGAAACACACCAAAAACCAAGGTCTGGGACAATATCTCAGTTGCTAACGTGCAGCATATGGGCTGAGTTCGGATTCTCACTGATGTGTTTATAAAAATGTATAGAGATATATATGTTCTGTGAAAGTGTGGGGGAAGGGTGTGCCTCAGCGGGCCCCCCTGAGGAACCAGCCACACACGAAGGTACAGTATAGAATAGAGTTTATTCAGGGCATGGGGAGGGGAGTTAAGAGGGTAGTAGAGGCAGAGAGAGGGAGAGAGTAGAGAAGTGAAAGGCCGGCCATGACCACGTGGGGAGAGGGGGGTAAGGGAATGGGGAGAGGTAAGAGATAAGAGGTGCAAGAGAGAGGAGGGGCAAGCAGCCCCATTTATAGTGGGCCAGGCCCACCTGGGTGTTGCCAGGCAACTGTGGGGCTGAGCATACCTGGCTGTTGCTGGGTAACTGTGGGGCGGAGCATACCTGGCTGTTGCTGGGTAACTGTGGGGCGGAGCATACCTGGCTGTTGCCTGGTAACTGTGGGGAGGAGCATACCTGGCTGTTGCCCGGTAACTGTGGGGCGGAGTTTAGACAGAATGCTAACACCCACCACCTACGTTTTGAAAAAGCACTGTGTCTTTTTTTTTAATTTTATTTTATATTTCGAGACAAGGTTTTTCTGCGAAGCCTTGTCTGTCCTGGAACACTCTCTGTAGACTGGGACTGCAACTCGGATCCGCTTGCATCTGCTCTGGACTGGAATTTAAGACGTGCGCCATCCCCGCTTTGTATCTTTCTACATTAGCAAGGTTTATTTAGTAAATTTCTGTCCACACATATGTTACAATAATTTTCCAGATCATTTTATATTCATTTTGGCTTATGCCGTTAGCTGCGAGGCTGAGGCTCAGTTTCCTCGACGAATACCACACATTCCTATTACACTGTTTTTATATATTTAGTATTATTATTTTGTTATTATTATTGTTTTTCATCTTTCTTTTTTTAATAAGCAATGTATTTTCTTTGAGTCGGTTTCTGGCTTCTTTCCCAGAAAACAGAGATTAGGTGTTGCCTAGCAACCTCCAGTTAAATTGGAATTCCCTTCTTTCCCAGCGAAAACAACTGCCTCGCTTCCAAGTCCCGGGCAACTTTACAGTGTTGCCTAGCAACGCCGTTTTCTCTCATCGGTTCTTGGTCAGAAAGAACAGAATTTATTAACTTAATCTCTGTGTGAGACCACAACGGCTGGATACGCGTTGCCTAGCAACCGGGTTCCCGAACCTCCCTTTAGCCCAGAGTCGGAAACTGGATTTCAACTCCAAGATGGTGGCCGGATGTGCCGTTTTTCGATTTGTTTCGTGCTTGATGTTGCGCATAAAAGTTTGCTCGATTTCAAGAAGCCCTTAAAGGGGCTCGTTGTGCCTATTCTGAGAGTTTCATGCTGTTGGTATGCGTCAGGGTAAAGATAAAACCACCGCTCCTAGGATGCCCCGTACAAACATGGCCGTATCAGCATCAGCAGAAGCTGCCAGACGTCCGGCGGGGGTGCGCGCACCGCGCAAGCGCACTTCTGTTCGTCCCGGGACGGCGACGGCGTCGGTGGCGCTGGCGGCGGCGGCGCGGGGCATGGTCCCCGGATCCGAAGGCCCGGCCCGGGCCGGGGGCCTCGTCGCCGATGTGGTGTTTGTGATTGAGGGGACAGCAAATCTGGGGCCGTACTTCGAGGGGCTCCGCAAGCACTACCTGCTGCCCGCCATAGAGTGAGTGAGACCCCACGTCGCCTCCTGCCGCCCTAACCTAAGGCTTGTGCCGACGCCGCCTTTCCTCGGTCTTTGCAGGTACTTCAACGGGGGACCACCTGCAGAGACGGACTTTGGGGGAGACGTGAGTGTGCGGCCGAGTCTCGGGGAGGAAGTCAGTAGGCCCTTACGTCTGAAAGAGGAAAGATGGGATCCCTAGTCTGGGGTTTGAGGGAAGAGGGTCTCACAGTTTATTTCTAAAATGATCTGAAGTTGAGAGGCCCTGTTCCTTGCCAAGATCTCGGTTTTAAAGTTCTTTTGTCCTGTCTTCCCAGTATGGTGGAACCCAGTACAGCCTTGTGGTGTTCAACACGGTGGACTGCGCTCCAGAGTCCTATGTACAATGTCATGCTCCTACCAGCAGTGCCTATGAGTTTGTCACCTGGCTCGATGGCATCAAGTGAGCTTTGCCTCCATTTGGGGCAGGATGGGGACCCCAAGAAAAACTGGGCATGGCGGCGGCCTGTGATTGAATAGTGCCCTGTGCTCAGCATGGGTCCCCACAGTTTGTGCCCGAGTATGCCATACCATCAGCTTGCTCTTCTTCCCTCCTCTCTCCTGTTTGTCTACTGCAGAGGAGCCTGCAGGATGGGTCTGGGCCTTGAGAGTTCCTTATGGGAGTTGGGTCATAGTTTATAGTGTAGCAGAGGCTAGCCCTGAATTCCTGGTCTGACTGCTTCTACTTTCTGGTTGCTGGGATTACAGACGCCTGCCACCGTCGCCAGCTTGTGGAGCCAGACAGCCTAGAGTAAAGTCATGACTTCTTCCTAGATAACTCTCTGCCTGTCGGGTCCCAGGGACCTTTGTGCTGCCCATTCCTTTCAGATTGGGAGAAATCTGTAGCAGCATTTGTACTTGTTCTTTGTGCTCTTGGATGTCTGTTGGTGCATAACTGGTCCCCCCCCCTCCCCGTTTAAGGGTTTCAGACTGAACAGTTACCACTTGTGAAGTCATCTGTAAGGAGCTCAGGAGGATGGGGCGGGGGGGGGCGGGGAGGGGGGCCTGTGTGTTTGGTCTGGTCTCACAGGGCTGTTGGTCATCCACCCCCTGGCATGCCTGAAAGAGCCACAGCCAAGATGGCTTGCTCTGTGGCTGTTCTTTGCTGGCTGTTTGCCATCATGCCCATGCTAGCATATGGCAGATTGATGCCCAGACTGTCAGCTGGCTCCGCTCAGAGTGAATGAGTGAACCCAGAGAGGAGGCCACCAGGCTTTTTGATGACCAAGTGACACCCTATCACTTTTGTCACCGCTTGTTTGGTAGTGAGGCTGTCCTGTTCCAGACAAGAATGGGTGACCAGTAGGATCCCTGGGGACAGACCAACAGCCTTGTAGGGCGCTGGTGCCTGGCACACAGTAAGCAGAGTGAGTGCCTGCAGTTCCTGCTAGCCCTGTTCCTATTCTCGGTTTGCAAAGGAGTAACAATGTAGACTGCTGGGTGCCGGAGGGAGGGTTGCTGATGCTAATCTCTCCGTGTGGATTCCACAGGCTGCTTGTGGTCAAGGTTCATTTAGCGGTGTTGATCTAGTTCCTGCTGTTTCTTCCTGCTTTGATAAAGCAGGTGTGTTGAATGTCTGTTGTGTTCCAGGTGCATGCGTGACACTTGGTAGGTGGCATGGAAAGCTGGCCCGTGCACCACCCCCCTTGGAAGCTGTTAGGATTAGAGTCACTGTGAAGCATGCCTTCCCATTCTTGACATTGTTGACACTTTGCACTCAAGGTTTTAAAACAGTTTTTTTTGGTTTGTTTTTTTTTTTTTTTTTTTTAAATTTAATGTGTATGGGATTTTGTCTGTATTGTGTGCAACACTTGTGCCCGGTGCCCTTTTAGACCAAAAGAGGCCATCAGATCTTCTGGAGTGTCAGCTGCCATTTAGGTGCTGGGACTGCACCTTGGATCCTCTGGAAGAGCGGCCAGTGCTCTAAACACTGGTCCATTTCTATGCCCCCAGTCCAGTTTAAAACCTTGACAGCGTCTTGTCGGGTTTTCCAGGCTAGCCACACAGTCCTTTTAATCCTCCTGCCTCAGCCTCATGAGTGTTAGGTTTTCTCTGAGCTACTATACCTAGTTTGGATTATATAAATCTTTTATGTTATTTGTAAAGGTTTTTATTCAGTTTTATGTGCATTGATTTTTTTGTCTTAGGATTTTTTATTTTTTTAACTTTTTTTTTGATTCTTAGTGACTTTCACACTATGCACCCCAATCCCACTTACCTCTCCCTCCCCTCATACCCACCCTCAACCCTTGCAACCTCCCTTCCAAAATAAAAAACAGCGTATTAATGTTTTTGTGTGCATGTATATGTGTGAGAGGGGGCCAGACCACTGGAGCTGGAGTTACAGACAGTTCTGAGCCGCCAGTGCTCTTAACCTCAGAGCCATTTCTCTAGATCCCCAACTAGATAATTCTTTTCTTTTCTTTTCTTTTCTTTTTTTTTTTTGTTGTTGTTGTTGTTTTTCGAGACAGGGTTTCTCTGTATAGCCCTGGCTGTCCTGGAACTCACTCTATAGACCAGGCTGGCCTCAAACTCAGAAATCCACCTGCCTCTGCCTCGAAAGTGCTGGGATTAAAGGCGTGAGCCACCACTGCCCGGCTAGATAATTCTTTGTTGGGAGGCCTGTCCTGGGTGTTGAGCCACATCCTGACCCTTGGAGAATGTCTAATAGCCTCTACCTGCTGGCTGCCAATGACACCCCTAAAAAGTTGTCTTTAGTCATTGTCGAGCGTTTCCTAGAAGGCTGATGACAGTTTCATTGAGAACTACTGGGCTAGATAGAGGAACCCCCATCTGGAGTTCTATGAAGCCCCATGGTCTACATTGCTGCACGTCAGGGTTGGTGCGTGTGAGGCTTCCACCACATTTGGTCAGATGTGAGTTGGGGAGCCAGTGCCAGCCAGCTCCGTTCTTGTTGGCTGGTAAATCTCCTGGGCACATTTCTGTGTGAGGAACCTTCTGTGACTTTTCTTATCAGCCAGTTGTCCTCTGCTTCCCTGACCTGTGTTCCTATCACTGCCTCTGCTTCTGGACCTTGTGGAAGTCCACGCCTGCTGTTTCTCCTCTGGACTGCTTCCATGTAGGGTCTGGCCCCAACAAGGCTTCAGGAGATCCTAGCCATGTGAACCCTGAGTGATGGCCTCCACGGCGCTGACTGTGGAAGAGTGGCCCTCCCTGGGGGGGGCGGGGCACCGTGGCTCCCACTTCTGCACCTAGAATCCTGTAAACACGACTGTTCCCATCTGGAGGCCTCTGCCACTGCTCGGCATTTCAGCATCATCTAGTTCTCCCAGGATTGCTGTGTTGATCAGGGCCTATGACCCATGTCCAAGATGTTCTGGGCAGGGCAGAAATGGGAGTGACAGTGACCGGGCTTGTCCCTGCTTGAGAAATCTCACCTGCTGATGATGGTGCTAGAAGACAGGGCGGGGTGTGCAGGACAGTTAAGAAGTGGCTGTGCTGCTAGGGAGAAGGCTTCTGGTGTTACATCTCCTTTCTGCCAGGAGCCAGTCTCCTGTAGCTGGTGGCCTTGAGTCAGAACGTACAGGTTATTCGTCTCAGTTCCTCAGCTGACAGTTCATTTACTCACAAAGGTGTGTGGCACAAATGCTGAGTGGTCAGGATGGTGCAGGCGCTGTCCTGGCCCCTGTGGAGCTGCTGGTCATACTCACTGTGATCAGGGCGTCTGGGCAAAGGCAGCTAAATCATCTGGGTGCTCTTTAGTGTGTGTGTGTGTGTGTGTGTGTGTGTGTGTGTGTGTGTGTAAACTACTTCCCGACCTGCAGGAGCTGGCTCTGATTTAATGCTGTGGGTTCTAGGGTTTAGAGTCAGGTTATCAGCTGGGCAGTGGTGGCGCACGCCTTTAATCCCAGCACTTGTGAGGCAGAGGCAGGTGGATTTCTGAGTTCGAGGTCAGCCTGGTCTACAGAGTGAGTTCCAGGACAGCCAGGGCTACACAGAGAAACCCTGTCTCGAAAAACCAAAAAAAAAAAAAAAGAAAAGAAAAGAAAGAAAGAGAGTCAGGTTATCAGGCTTGGCAGCCCTGTTATTATCTTGCTGTGCTGGGAACCAAGCCCAGGCCTTGTATCGGGAAGCTCAGTGCATCACTTGCTGTGTGCTTTGGGTGGCTAAGCAGCCACTTTGCATTGAGCTGCAGGCTGGAGAACCAACCAGGCTAGCTCCTAACCCCTTTTCCTCTCCAGGTACGGCTGTGCCACCACCCAGGGGTGTTTTTTGTTTTTTGTTTTTTTTTTTTTTTTTAATTTAAGTTTATGGTTGTTTTGCTTGTGTACATGCCTTGTACTACACATGTACCTGGCCTCAGAGACACTGTTTTCTCTGACTTCTACATCAGATTCTCTGGATCTGGAGCTTAAGATTGTTGTGAGCTGCCATGTGGTAATCAAACCTGGGTTCTCTCAAAGAGTGGCTGGTGCTCTTAACTTGTGAGCCCTGGGTAGACCCACAACCAGGTTTTGAGTTGGTGGTGTCAGGTGGGTGGGCTTCCTGGAGGAGGGCCTGCTGGGCACCCGTCAGGACAGATAAGTTGGGTTTTCACCTAGTCCAGAATGTGGTAGCTTTGAGAGGAGTCTGGGCAGAGATAGGTGCAAACCTGTCAGGCAGAGGACAGGAACAGGAGGGTAGGCCCAGCTAAAGGCTTTGTTGGCTGGACAGCCATTCATTTACCAGTTATTTCTAACATAGGCCTCTTATGGGCCAGTCTGGGGACAAGAAATGAGAGGCTTCAGAGCCTGTCCCTGCCTGTGGGGCAGACATGAGGCTGTCACAGTTTAGCAGTGTAGGGCTATAGTGGCCACACAAGAGATTGTGGTAGCATCAGTCGTGCTGGGACAGAGGCCTTTTCCAGGATACTATGCAGAGGGACACTGGGGTGGGTTCCTAGGCACGTGAACAAGTACCAGAAACCGTGTACGAAAACAGTATGGCAGCTGCAAGTCCAAGGTGACAGTGCTGGCCAAGTGGGAAGGACCTGAAACTCTGGGGAAAGGCTCCTCCCCGACCTCTCCAGTTTCCAGTGGACCTGGCGCTCTGTGCTTGACCTTCCTGTGGCCTGTCCACATCTGCTTGCCACCTTCCCCTTTATCCGTGGGTTGGGGTCCTGCAATTCCCTCCTGTCTCTTCCATTACTTGTGTAGAGAGCCTGGTTCTAGGAAGGTAACACTGGGTTCCCGTGGTTCCGCCTGACATGTCACTCTGAAGTACATTTCACCCATGACACTGTGGAGGAAGCAGGAGGCTGTCTTATGATAGTGCTTCTCCTAGCACTAGGAGATTGAGGCAGGAGGGTTGCCAGCCTGTGTCTAAAAGAGGCTGGAGAGATGGCTCAATAGCTAACACTCACCGGCTGCTTTTCCAGAGGACCCAGGTTTGCTTCCAGGCTCTTACATGGAAGCTCACAACCATTTGTAACTCCAGTTTCTGGGAATCTGATTCCCTTTCCTGGCCTTTAAGGGCACCAGGCATGTGTGTGGTGTACACATACACATTCAGGCAAAACACCATACACATAAAATATAAAGAAACTCTGGTGGTGCACACCTTTAATCTCAGCACTTGAGAGGCAAAAGCAGGCAGAGATCTGTGAGTTCAAGGTCAGCCAGGTTTACACAGTGAGTCCTAAGACAGCCCAGGCTATATAGTAAATGACACCTTTATAAAACAAAAGAGAGAAAAAAGAAATAAAGCAAACCAGTGAAGCAGACGGCCCATGGGGGGCTGGGGGGGAATGTCAGGATGGTCCGGGCATTGGGCACACCTGGACTGGGAAGCACAAGAGGCCATGCTCAGGGTCCTGGCTCCTTCTGCTCCCTCTTGATGTCTTCCCTTCTTAGTGTCTCTCCCTGCCTGGTGCTCACTTGTCACCAAGTAAAACTCTAAGGACAGTGCCCTGTCAGAAGGTACAGTGCAGAGTGGGAGGGGTCAGGAAGAACTGGCTGCCTGTGTAGGGCGCTGGATCTAACTGGCTGTCCCTCCCGAAGGTTCATGGGCGGTGGCGGAGAGAGCTGCAGTCTCATTGCCGAGGGGCTGAGCACTGCCCTGCAGCTGTTTGATGACTTGAAGAGAATGCGGGAGCAGATGTGAGTGTGCCAGCCCGCCCACCTCCCGGGAACTCCTCCATCCTCACCCTGGATGGGGACAGGAAGTGGGACTCTGTATAGGCCAGGGCCTGACCAGACACTAGATGGGGACCTCCCTCCTAGGCCCCTTGCCCAGTAGATGAGTTAAGGTTGTCACTAAATCCGAGAGCCTCAGTGTTGGCAGCTGTAAATGATCTCAGAGGGTAAGGACATGACAGTCAGTTGCCACTAGCTTGGAATTCTGCTATACCATGACTTTGTCCCTGGCAGTGGCCAGACCCACCGAGTCTGTCTCCTCATCTGCAACTCGCCCCCATACCTACTGCCTGCTGTGGAGAGCACCACGTACTCAGGCTGTACCACGGAGAGCCTGGTGCAGAAGATAGGAGAGGTGAGGTGGGACACTGGGTAGGGGGCCACACCCCTGTGTGTGAGGGAGGGGGATGGGCTCTGAAAACAAAGGCAAAAAAGAGCCAAAACCTCTATGCTTACTTATGACTGTCCAAACTCAGAATTCTGGGTAAACTGAGGCCAGGTTTTTTACTTGCCGACAGTGTGCTGTCCCATCATGCACCAGGGGAGGAGACGCTCCAACACATTCATGGACGCCCATTGTTGCTTTTCCCTTCCTGCAGCGTGGTATTCACTTCTCCATCGTTTCTCCGAGAAAGCTGCCAGCCCTTCGGCTTCTGTTTGAGAAGGCGGCTCCTCCTGCCCTACTGGAACCTTTGCAGCCACCAGCAGATGTCAGTCAGGACCCCAGGCACATGGTGCTTGTGCGTGGGCTTGTGCTGCCTGGTAAGGCCTGGCTACTGCACTTGGAAGGGGGGTCCTTTTTGGATATTCCTTTTTCTACCCCCAATTTGGGCCTCGGTTGTCTCTCCTGTGCTCAGTTGGCGGCAGCTCAGCCCCAGGCCCTCTGCAGCCCAAGCAACAAGCAGTCCCCCTGCCACCAGCTCCAACGGCAGCTGCCACACTCTCAGCAGCCCCCCAGCAGGCTCTGCCCCCGGTCCCACCACAGTACCAGGTATGGATGTAATTAGGGGCCAGCTGGGGCCTTGTGGAGCCATGGCCTCGAGGGACCTCATGAAACATTGGGGTTGCAGAGTGAGGAGCTGGCCCAGGCCAGGGAATGGCCTCTGTGGGGATGGAGTCAAAGCTCCTGGGTCGTCAGAGCTGTGTAGTTTGCTTCGTGGGGGGTGGGGGGAGAAGAAGTACATAGTTCTAGGGGTACATGGTCTTCTCCCATGTGACAGGTCCCTGGGAACCTAAGTGCTGCTCAGGTGGCTGCGCAGAATGCTGTGGAGGCTGCCAAGAGCCAGAAGGCCGGGCTGGGCCCACGCTGTGAGTCCTGGAAGAGGCAAAAGGGGGGTGCTTCACTGGCTTTCTGATCCTGTTCCCCACTCATGCTTGTCTCTCCCACAGTCTCACCCATCAACCCTCTCCAGCAAGCCGCTTCAGGAGTGGGGCCCCCCTTCAGCCAGGCCCCAGCACCCCCATTAGCTCCTGGGCCCCCTGGAGCACCCAAACCACCTCCTGCCTCACAGCCTAGCCTAGTCTCCACTGTGGCCCCTGGACCAGGCCTGGCAGCCCCTGCACAGCCTGGGGCTCCATCTATGGTAGGTGCCTTCATAGTGCCCAGCCTCTTGCCTCTGCTGTGTGCTCACAGTAGGTGAAAGGCATGGAGCCTCCTGCAAGGGGCCAGAGCACCACAGTGAGGCTCATAGCTGTAATGTGTAGCCCTGGGCAGGTATCCTGTAATTTTGGGAGTCTGGTTCCTCATGCTTGGCATGGATAGTCCCAAGCGTGGTTAGTGGTTGTGGAGGTGTAAAGGAAGGGACCTTGGTCCTGCCCCCTCTAAGTGTCCACTCCCTGACAGAGCAAGGTCTCCTCATTGCTGTCTGTCCTCAGCAGGCAGGCACGGTGGCCCCGGGTGGGGTCAGTGGCCCTTCACCAGCCCAGCTCGGAGGCCCTGCACTTGGTGGACAACAGTCAGTATCCAACAAGCTCCTGGCCTGGAGCGGCGTCCTTGAGTGGCAGGAGGTGAGTGGTTGAGGGCTTGGTGGAGGGTGGGGCTCCCAGAGCACTTAGGATGTGCAGCTTGAGGTTGGTACAGAGGAAGTCTAGGATGTGTGACCCCGGTCTCAAGTTGGAGTTTAAAGAGTTATGTTGAAGCCAGGCATAGTAGCATGCTCCTTCAGTCCCAGTACTGGGAAGGCAGAAGCAGAGGCAGGCAGATTTGAGTTTGAGGCCAGCCTGGTCTACAGAATGAGTTCCAGGACAGCCAGGGCTACACAGAGAAACCTTGTTTCAAAAACAGAAACAAACAAAAAATTATATTGGAGCTCATTGGTTGGGTTGAGCAGTTGCCCACTAGTCCATCCCCAGTCAGCCAGTCTCTCCCTCCCTCTCTCTGTCTCTCTCTCACACATGCATGTATGCATGCGTGCAGCCAAAACCAGAATTTGAGCTTTCAACGGGGTTCCAGATATTGGGCTCTGGAGGATAGTGACTATAAGATTTGGGGCCCAGAAGAGGGACCCAACGTTTGTGGGATTTGGGCACTTGAGTGTGGGGCTGCTGGGAAGATGGGGGGTTGTGGGGCTGCAGGGGCTGGTGAAGGTTGAGTCGCCAGGTCTTGGCCGATTCACCTCTTTTCTTTCAGAAACCTAAGCCTGCATCCGTGGATGCCAACACCAAGCTGACGAGGTCTCTGCCTTGCCAGGTCTATGTGAACCATGGAGAAAACCTGTAGGTATTTGTCAGGGGTGGGGCAGGCTCAGTCTGACCGCCCTGACTGTCCTCTCTCTGTGCTGCCTTCTAGAAAGACTGAGCAATGGCCCCAGAAGCTGATCATGCAGCTCATCCCTCAGCAACTGCTAGTGAGTCCTGCCAGGCCATGCCTGCCTTGTTCCTCACATGATGCTTCCCCGCCACGTGTTGCCCCTTGTAATGCCTGTATGTTTCCAGACCACCCTGGGCCCGCTGTTCCGGAACTCAAGAATGGTTCAGTTCCACTTCACCAACAAGGACCTGGAGTCCCTCAAAGGCCTCTACCGCATCATGGGCAATGGCTTTGTGAGTGGTGGTCACTAGCTCCTGTTCCCTTTCTGCCATCTTGGTGATGACCTGGGGTGCCTAGGCCCCAGGAGCTGCTGGTACTCTCACCCTGTGCCTTATTTGTGACGCTGCAGATGGAACCTGGTCCTTGCTTAACCTCATGTGTCCAAGGGCCTGCTAAGTCTCTGTCCCATGGTGCTGGTTTTTTGTTTTTTGTTGTTGTTTTTGTTGATTTGAGACAAGTCGTGCTGTGTAGCAATACTTCCACGTGGACATCCTGCTGCCTCAGGCTCCCAAGAGCTGCATTTGTAGACATGTGCAGTCAAACCTGGCTTCTCTGCCCCCTTGTTTTCTGTTTCATCTGACCTATCATGGAGGCATCTTCCTGAGTCATCTCACCTTCCTGGTGCCAGTTGGAATTTGTCTGGGAAAGACACAGGTGCCTGCATACATGGGGTTAGGCGCAGTGACCTCTGTGCCTGCCTTTTCCCAGGCGGAGGGCACTGTTGGTCATCAGCCCCATGGCCCCTTTTACCCCTGCCAGCATTGTTGTTTGCTCTACCTACTCTCTTCCGTGTGTGTGTGTGTGTGTGTGTGTGTGTGTGTGTGTTGAGCACTTGGGGCTTCTGCTGGGGATGTTAGAGAGAAGCTCAGCTGGGCCCAGAGTTCTCGGCGGTATGGCCCGTCAGTGCAGATACTGAATTCTTAGTTAATGTTCCAAGTATGTAACAGAACTGATGTTTTTGCTGTAGGGATCCAGCAGGGAGCTCAGTGACATCATGCCTAGACCTCTTAGAGGTACAAGATCGTTACTTTAGCTTCTGGGTACTCTTTAAGCTTATAGAAGAGGCAATGGCTGGAATCTCCTTCTTCAGGAAATGAGAAATGTCCAAAACTTCTGGCCAGGCCTCCTTTAATCTGGGCCCGAGTTGGGTCACTAAGCTGCACTCCTTGCAGGGGAGGGCATTCACCAGCACACTGGTTTTGGTGGCACTGCCCTATTCTGTACTGGACAGTGAACAGGAGAGGGTACGTGTTGATGAACAGCAGCTGCAAGTCCTGAGAAGTAAACCCAGGGTAGCCAAAGTCAGTTCCCCGAGAGTCTGAGGAGGCACTCTGACTCCCAAAATGGCTGCCTTGTGATGTTGCTGTTCCCTGGTCCATGCCAGCAGACACTGTGGCAGAGAGCTATAGCCACCCTTAAGGGTCTAACCCCATCTTTCTGGCATCCCCCCCAGCAGAGCCCTTTCCAGTATGATTTGGAGAGGTGGTCCAGCACTGTGCAGAAGTGAGACAAGGAGGTGGAGGTACTCAGTCAGGGTTACCATGGGTTTCTGATATGACCTGCTGTCTTTCCATCTTGCTATGCCCTTTGAATGCCCAGTTCATTGCCTGTCACTTTGAGTTTTTGTTTCTGGGGCAGATGCTAAGCAGCCCTGCCCTCCAGTGAGCTCTCCCACCTCTTGCCTACAGGGCTTGAGAATGTTATAGACTGAGGAGGGTACCCTGGCGCCCCCTGGTGGGCAGGTTCTGACGAGTCTCTGTCCACAGGCGGGCTGTGTGCACTTCCCACATACAGCCCCATGCGAGGTGCGCGTGCTCATGCTCCTGTACTCGTCTAAGAAGAAGATCTTCATGGGCCTCATCCCCTACGACCAGAGCGGCTTTGTCAACGGCATCCGCCAGGTCATCACCAACCATAAGCAGGTCCAGCAGCAGAAGCTGGAGCAGCAGCGCGGGGTGAGTGTGGAGCCCGGTCAGCTAGTCACCATGGCCTCCTGTCTCTAGACATCTATCTTACTTGAGTCCCATGTCCCCCTGTGTCCTAGCAGAGCAGCTTTAGTCCCTTTTCAGTGTCCACTTCAAGTCCCTGACACAGGACTCACCTTGCACCCAGGCAGGGTACGATGCACCTCCTAGATGGTGTGCCCTCAGAAAAAGACACCCTGCTTCTGCACACCAGGTCTTCCCGACAGAGTCAGTCACCTTTCCTCATCTGACCTGTCCTCTCTGTCCCCGTGCAGATGGGGGCACAGCAGGCACCTCCAGGCCTGGGCCCCATTCTGGAGGACCAAGCGAGGCCCCCGCAGACTCTAGTGAGGACTGGGGTGGGGACTGGTGGGGTTGGGGCTGGAGGTGGGTGGACTTGGGGCCACTGTCCTATTGTTCTCCCTTGTGCTTTTGTTCTTCAGCTACAGCTCCGTGCACCGCAGCCTCAGCCTCAGAGTGCTGTGGGAGCTGCTGCAGCTACAGGGCAGCCCCAGCCCCAAGGTACTACCCAGGCCCCCACAGGGGCACCCCAAGGTCCTCCTGGAACAGCCCCTGGCCCACCTTCTTCTGGACCCATCCTGCGGCCCCAGAACCCTGGGGCCAACCCCCAGTTGCGGAGTCTTCTCCTTAACCCAGCACCGGTGAGACTTGGGGTTAAAGGAACAGGGGGTCGCAGGTTCTGACTCGGTATCTCTGGGAGGAAGTGGGCTGGACAAGGCTCCCCGGGCAGAGGACCTTCCTGCAGTTTAGACTGTGTCCTCCGAGTCATCCTTTGTCTTCCTCAGCCCCAGACTGGGGTACCCCCACCCCAGGCCTCTCTACACCACCTACAGCCTCCAGGGGCCCCTGCATTGCTGCCACCACATCAGAGCCTAGGGCAGCCTCAGCTGGGGCCACAACTCCTGCACCCTCCGCCTGCCCAGTCTTGGCCCACACAGCTTCCCCAGCGGGCACCACTGCCAGGTAAGGGTGCTCCAGGGGAGGGCAGGTGTCTAGAGTGGGAGTCCCTGAAGCCACTGGTAAGGACCCTATTACTAAAGGGCCTCCCATAGCTCAGGGGATCTTAAAGGGTCATTGGGAAGTTCAGCTACAGGAGCAAGGCCTCAGTGGTGAAAACTTCCCACAATCCTTATCTTCTGTCCTGGGGTGCTTAGGGTCAGTGAAGCTACGTGTGTGGGGGAAGGGCTCCCGAAGGGTCAAAGGAAAGTGTCTGCATCCAGTTGGACTTAGACCTCTGGCATTCCCTGGAGCTTCCTAGAAACCTTACTGCCTTGGGTTCCCAGAGGAAGTGGGATGAGAGGGCCAGAGTCCTCAATGGCCCCAGGGACCACTGGGAGATGCAGTCCCTTCCCGCTACCCCCCAGGTCAGATGCTGCTGAGCGGGGGTCCCCGGGGCCCGGTCCCCCAGCCGGGCCTGCAGCCCAGCGTCATGGAGGACGACATCCTCATGGACCTCATCTGAACCCAACACCCAATAAAGTTCCTTTTAACCATGCCCGGCTCCCGTCACTGACGCCCCTAGGGCTGTCTTTGCTCTCGCCTTGCAGACTCCCCAAGGCCCCGGCTGGGTGATGCTGGGCCCTGGGGTGAGTTGGAGGCAGCATGATGTGCCTGGTTCTGGGAGATTCGGAGGCTGGTGGGCAGGGAGTGTACAGCTCATGTGCACTCAAGGGGTTACAGAGCCCAGAATGCCTCTGACCCAGCCAGGGTTCCGAGGAGCCTGGAAGGAGAAGCAGCAATTGGGAGCCAGAAGGGACCTAGGTGTGATAGCCAAAGCCACAGAAAAGGGACATTCGGGGCCAGGAGGTAGATGCTCCTGGAACATGAGCATTTCAGGAAGGAGCCAGAGCAGGAGAGTCCTGGGGATGCAGGACTGAGGGGAAGCCGGAGATTTGTCCTGGGGATGCAGGACTGAGAAGACTGCCAACGGGGCAGGTGTCAGGGGGGCATGATGGTTTATAGGAGCAGGGCAAGTGAGAGACAAGGTCATGGGAGTGTCTATGTGACACATGCCACACCAGGAAATCAGGATGTCCCCATGGGAGTGTGTGCTGTGCTTGAAGCCATAGCAGTCAAGGCTTCACAAAGAGCAGGCATTGGGTTCAGTTGGAGGTGTGGCTAAGTTGGGTAGCTTCTCTTTTGCAGGACGCCCTCGGGCTTGTGTGCAGGTGTTTGCCCCTGGAGATTGAGTGAGGTGTTTGTCACACAGGCACATGTTGCCCTGAGTGTGGTCTGTGCCTGGACCACCACTGCCTGAGTGTGGGATGCCAGTTAATGTACAGGTGATCCACCCATCTCAGGAGAGAGGCTGCAGTCTAGTGGCCCATGGGCCACCACAGATGGGTTTTGTTTGGCCTTCCCTGTGTTAGCATGGCACTTCCTTCCTACCTGTTAGCTATAAAGCTCCAGTGAAGCTCACACAGTCTGCAGTCTTGAAGTGTCAGAAGACTGACACACTGGGCCCACCCTTCTACCTGGCAGTAGTAGCCTTGTCAGTGGGACTCATGCTCTTGGGTTCGCCACAGTCCCCACCACTCTTTCTTGCTCTTCCACGGTGAGGCAGGGGCCCTGCCTCAGTCACGGGGCTGGCACCATGGTGGTTCTGTGGTAGCATTCAGAGAAAAGTGAAATCTTTCTTATACCCATGTCTCCTTCAAAAGTGGCCAAACGAAAGAGAGAAGGAGAGGGCCGCGTGTTTCGAGAAAAATGGGAGCGAGACTATTTCTTTGTGGAAGTGAAGAGCATGCCTACGTGCTTAATATGCAAAAAAAACGTGTCAGTGCTGAAAGAGTACAACCTGAAGCGCCACTATGAGTCCCAGCACAGTAAGAGCTACGATCAGTACACAGCGCAGAGCCGAGACACGCTCCTGCAGGAACTGAAAAGGGCCCTCAGAGCCAGTGAGGCGCTGGAGAGCCAGGAATAGCCATGCAGTGCAGTGGAACGAACTCCAGTGTTCTGAAGAACTGTCATCAAGGCTTCCTGTGAGTGTGACAAGCTTTTGCAGGCTGAAGCACACAGGAGCCAGAGGCCTTACGGATTCAGTTGCCTGATCCTCAGGTGTGGCCTTTTGGTGGCTGCACAGAAACTCTCAGCACATGGTTAGCTTTATTTATTTGTGGTGATGGCGATCTCTGTGCAACCGAGGCAGTCTGTGAGGTGGCACCAAGCCAGCCCCTGGCTTTGAAGTGGCTTGCTCTTGTGTATGCAGACACATCAGAATTCATAAGCACAGCTACAGTCCCATCATGGTGACCAGGCCGTCCATCATGAGGCCTGTCCCTTACCTCGATCCCAAGTGGCACTGTTTGCAAGGACCCAGGTCAGATCCTAGTCTCAATAACCAGGAATTGAGATGCTCAAAGAAACACCATGACGCCTTGACTAGCATTCCTGTGCTGGAACTGAGCCAATTGCCTGAGACCAGGACATGCAGGAAATCTGAACTGGCATGTTTGGTTCATTTCAAAGTGTGCAGAGCTGGGCCCTGGTTCCCTGGGGTCAGTTAGAAACTTTTGGTTGAAGTTCCCACTCTTGTGAACACTGACTTTGTCTCAGAAGGGATATTCACGAACAGCTCCTGAATGTATTACTGTGGTGTGGTCCTGGCAGATGGATGCCATTCCAAGGAACAGTGGGACTGCTTACCTTTGCTGCAGCTCGTTTCTGGACCAGTTACCCACACTGTGAGACCCAAGACCAAGTCCCCTGAGGGCCATACTCTACTTGAACCTGAGCTAACACTGGCTAGCTCGCCCTTACAATGATGTGAACGCAGACCCTGGTCCGAGTTGCAGTGCGACAGGGTGCTGGCAATTCTGCAAAATGGCGAGGTCCCTTTGCCTCTGCCCAGCAGTGTCCTGAGTGTCCGGCTGCCATGCTCGTGACAGTCACTGTTTTCCGTTACATACCTAAATCAAAAACTCCGTTTTAAGGATTAAGGTTGAAATCTCACCTGCCCATCTCTCTGTCCCAGCCAATGCCAGCACTGACATCTGGGTGTAGAAGGGCAGGTGTCAACCTTCCGCTCAAGTGGCACAAGAGAATTACAAGAGAGAAATTTTAATAACTAAATATTTCTATTTTTCAATTTGTATTTTTTCAATTTTGAATTTAAAGTATGAACTCTAGTATCATACGTGTTTGTGTTGTATTTCATGCGTTCACCATAGCTCAGTAAAGATCCAATTTGATTATCTTTCTGGCCGTGGGCTTTCCTTCTCCCTGACTACTAATCCACCCACTTGTGTGACAGCCTGGCCCCTGCTAGCTGGTTCACTTCTGCCCCTGCCCTGGGGCCTGGCTGGGAGGGGCTAGGAGTCCTCTTGTCCCACAAGCCCCTTGCCCTGGGTGATTCTCAGAAAGGAAAAGAGGAATTGGGGACCCAGGTGCAGCTGAAGATGTGAAGGCAAGGTGGTGTCGTGGCCACGAAGCCAATGTGTGCCCGTGGCTCTGAGACATGGGGTGCTAGGGACTGTGGCGAACCTGGAGAGTGCGTGCCCCGCCTGGTGGCCTTCAAACCCAAACCACCACACACACTGAGGACCAAACAAAATCTGCTGTGGGTCTCATGAGGCCATTAGGCCACCGTTTTTCGACCTCTGGAAGGAGACTCCAGAACTAGGACACAGCCTCAATGGAGACTCCTATGTGAGGGGTAGGAAGGGAGGGGGAGCTGGTTGGAGCAGGCAGGTTTTCTGAAGATGAAGTAAGCCATCAATAGGAGGAGAGATGGCATTTCGTATGTAGACTAGTCAGAAGTTCTAGGGAAATAGGGGTTTGGCCTCGAAACAAGCATGTTTGTGGTAGGCTGGGGAAAGGCTTGGCTGAGGGTACCGCTCTTGCAGCGTTCAGTTCCCAGAACCCATATAGCGGGACTCACAAAAACCTGTAACCTCAGTTCCCAAAGAAGCAGACTCCTCTGGCCTCCAAGGACACCTGCGCACACGCATACACAGGAAAAGAATGGTTGAGGCATGGACTTGTCCTCTTAGCCGCTCCACAAGCTGGCCTCCCGGGCTCCCCTTCCCATGTGTCAGTATTCCCTGCCCCGAATTCTACAGGAGAGCAAGGGATTGTGGCCCCTGACTGAAACACTCTCTTCAAGCAAAGAAGCCAAACTTCATAACACACCAGGCGAACCTGTTTGTTCCATCTGGCAGCCAGCCTGGGAGGGGCCTGGTAGAACCTTGCTGTGTGCTTGCTTTGTTTGGAAGTGGACTCATTGTGTATGCAGATCAGGCTGACCTCGAACTCAGATCTCAATCTCCATAGCCTTCCGAGTGTCCAACAGGCCAGATGTAGGCGCACGCCTTTAATCCCTGTGTTTGTGAGGCAGAGCTGGTGGATCTCTGAGTTTGAGGCCTGCCTGGTTTACACAGTGAGTTCCAGGACAGCCAGGGCTGCACAGAGAAACCCTGACTTGAAAACAGATTTTTTTTTTAAAAAAAAAGCATGTTGGGTTCCTGGTGCTGTCCTAATTCCTGCACCAGGCAGATTCAGGCAAGACCAGTCTACATAGTTCCAGGCCAGCCAAGGAGCCCCTGTCTCCAAAAAAAAAGATATTTGAGGAATGTTTGTTTTAACACACATCAAGTCTCTAAAACTTGTTTTTCTTTCGTCAGGAAAGTCTTGAGTTGCATAAAGTGCAGAGAAAACTCTTTAAAAATAAAAAAAATCAAAGTGACAGCCTCTCCAGATAGTGGTGGCAAATGCTTTTTATCTCAGTATTCAGGAGACAAAGGTAAGCAGATCTATGTGAGTTTGAAGCTAGCCTGGTCTGCATGGTAAGGGCTACACAGGACAGCCAGGTGGGGAAGGAGGACTGAAAAAAAAGGTGATGGCCTCCTCTTCCCTTCCCTTTCGCTTACCCAAACAACCAATCAGGTTTCAGGCTAGGGGCGTGGCTCAATGTAGAGCCCCTGCCTAGGATCTCCCAGTGAGGGGCTGAAGGTATGGTTGTATAGTTTGAACTGCCTGTACAAGGTCTTAGCTTCGGTCTCCAGCAGGCCCACATCAAGATATGGAGACATAACAGTCAAGTTCATGGCTCTGGAGGTGTTTGGGAGGTATTTATCGGTTTGGTTTGTTTTTCGAGAAAGGAGAAAGGGTTTCTCTGTGTAGCCCTAGCTATCCTGAAACTATGTAGACCAGGCTGGCCTCGAACTCAGAGATTCACCTGCCTCTGCGTCCCAAGTGCTGGGATTAAAGGTGTGCACCACCACCACCTGCAATTATTTCGTCTCTAAGAAAAAAAATAATAAAATATAAGCCGATGCTGGTCAGGTGCCAGCTCTCTCTCAAGCGGAGCCAGGTCCAGGGCGGATCTACGGAAGGCCAGCTTTGCTCTCCTTCCTGGGATCTGGGGTAGGCTGTAGAGGTGGCGACCCCCTTTCATTTCCTCCGTGAGGATGTTCCAAGACACCTGGCCCGCCGGGGGTGGTGGGGGTGGTGGTGGGGTGGGGGGGGGGGGGGGGGGGGTGGGGGAGACAGAGGGGTGGCCAGAAGCGGCACGTGACTCCCGTACCATCAGCTCTAAGTGGAGGCCATGGAGCTGAGATCTTGGGTGGAGTTTTTTTTACCATTGTGTTCTTTTTTTTTTTTTTCTGTGTGCCAAGATGCATGCGGAGGTCAGGGGCCTCCAGGGACTCCAACTTGGGTCCCAAGGCTTGGCGGCCAGAGCCTTTTACCACACAGCCAGCACTCCCCTGAAGAGCCCTTTAAGAGTTTAATGAGAAGTCAGGGTTTCGTGCTGAATGAAGAGGACCAGGGCATGGAGATGCTGGCTCGTAATTACACTTGGGGGGGGGGGGGGGGATGAGATCTTAAAGAAACAAAAGAATGAGACCCATGAGGACCGAGTCTTCCTAGGTCTTTGTTTTAGGGTTTTGATTAGAACAGCAAGGCTGGTTAGGAATCCAGAGGGCTGGAGCCGGGGAGCTGAGGAGATTCGGGCCAGGCTTTTCTCCTCAGTGCTGCTGTTGAGGGGTGCTCACACACAGGTTAATGACAGAACCTTGGGGTACCTACAACTCCTTAACTTCTGATAGGGTCTTTAAATACCTATTGGTCATCTGGCCTTAATCCAGTCTGTATTCGAGCTGAAAGCTGTCCATCCCTGTCTTTGCTCCTTGTTCATGACCCTGTTGATGTTTATACATAACACACATTCTTTGTGATCGTATGTACTCTTGTCTACCCAGGATTGCACAATTCCCATGGCAAGAACCCAGTTTCTTTTCAGGCTAATGTAGTTTAGACTGGCCTTGAAACTATGTAGCAGAGAACAACCTTGAACTAATCTTCCTGCCTCCGTTCTGCAAGTGCTGGGAATAGAACCCTGCACAACCACGTCTAATTCCCGTGGTGCTCACGATGAACCAAGGGCTCCCTGCAAGCCAGTTAAGCACTCTGCCATCTGACTTCCAGCCTCTGCCCTGCCATGCCCTGATTCTGTTTTATGTGGTCAGAAGATAACTTTTTGAGAATCCTAATGTTTCGGGTCATGTCAGACTTGGGCAGCAAATTCTGTTTCATTCTGCTGAGCTGCCTCACTGCATGCTCTCTGCCTGTTATTTGAGTCAGGGTTTCTCTTGGTAGCCCTCTCTGGCTATCCTAGTACTTTCTGTAGACCGGCTGGCCTTGAACTCAGAGATCCCCCTGCCTCTGCCTCCTTAGTGCTACTATGGAGTACTAAGGCATGTGCTACTATGTTGCTTTCCTCTTCTGTGTTTTGGTTTTTTCCTTTTTCCACCCTTTCTCTTCCACCTGTTCAACCCCTAACACTAGATAGGAGAGAGAACCCTGAATAACGTCAGGGGTCACAAAGGGATTAGCATAACATCTTCAGAGTACTGCCTGCTAATTAGGCAAGTCAAGTTCCTTGGGGGAGGTTTGATTTTGCTATCAGGATATCTAATTTCTTCTCGTTGCTGTTTGCATGACTACTTACAAACTGCAACCAACAATCCACCCTGCCTTTCCGGGTCTTAGCATTTATAGACCCTCTGAAAAGTCACCAGAATTCCATACATCACAATCACAAAAACTATCTGCAGCTGACAAAACCGTACCTCTGCTAGAGCAGAAGTGAATCATAGTCAGCTGCTGTGGACAATCTGAAGCAGTCCCATATCCCACACCTGGGTTTATAACAAAAACATAGTCTTATGTTAGTGTTTAAAAAAAAACAAAAACAAAAACAAAATTCCAAAATTGTAACCATCACACCTGGTTTTCCCTTGCTTTCAGTTTATTTATTTTAAATGTTTATGTTTATGGGTGTTTTGCCTATACGTCTGTATGTACTTGGTGCCTGTAGAGGCCAGAAGAGGGCATCTGATCCCCTGGAACTGGAATCAGACATTATTTGTGAAGCTACCATGTGGATCCTCTGGAAGAGCAGCAGTAAGTGCTCTAATTGCTGAGCTGTCTCTCCAGCCCCTTCCTTTTTGGAGACAGTCTCTCAAATCTATAGCCCTGGCTGTCCACAAACCTGCAAGGATTATAAAATCGGGAGTGGGTCTGGAAGGTGGTCGTATATGCTTTTAATGGCAGCTCGTGGGAGGCTGGGGCAGGCAGATCTCTGTGAGTTCAAGGCCAGCCTGGTT
The DNA here is from genome assembly GCA_019843965.1 of Rhynchomys soricoides. Classification (NCBI taxonomy): domain Eukaryota; kingdom Metazoa; phylum Chordata; class Mammalia; order Rodentia; family Muridae; genus Rhynchomys; species Rhynchomys soricoides. The sequence goes on from JADRCH010000197.1 coordinate 1,362,936, forward strand.
TACAGAGCAAGTTAGACAAACCCTGTCATAAAAACAAACTGCTCGCCTTTGATAGTCCTGACGCCCTGGCTTTGTCCTTCACCCTTTATCCCAGTCGTCCTGCAAATTCCTTTGGGCTCAGCTTCAAAACCAGCCTTTGCCAAGGCTGCCACCAGCTCCATGTGCAGCCATCCACCAGTCAGCCTTGGGCTTTGCCTGGATTCGTTACTGTTGTTGCTGTTGAGACATTCTTGTGTAGTCCAGGCTGGCTTCAGCCAATCTCACAGGTTGCTGAGGATGACCTTGGACTCCTGACCCTTTTCTCTTACCTTTTAATTAATGCCACATGCCACGACCCCTATTATTATTATTAACTTATTTTTAAATAAGGCCCTCTTACTAAGTCAGTTGTCCAATCAGGTTTTGAGCTCATGTTGAAGTGCAAGCAGACTCTGAATTATCTTTGTGCACAAGTGCCACAGGACTTGTGTGGGGCTCAGGGAGCACTTTGTAAGGGTCGGGTTTGCTCCTCCCATCATGTGGTTTAGGGAGACTGAACTCAGGTTGTCAGGCTTGATATCAGACAAGGACCTTTCTCAGCTGAGCCCTCGTGTTGCTCACCTCCCAATTTACTTTTTAAAAAAATCAATTATAAAACATGAGATTTTAAAAAAGCCAGCCTACTGCCCAGGACATTTGCTCCAGTTGACAGGCATCATAGCTTGTGGTGTGCTGTCAGGGCCTGATATAATTTAGTCAAAGTAGTGTATGAATCAGCCAGGAAGAACACAGTATTGTACAAATAGGTTTTCTAATTTAAAAGAAGGCAGGAGAGAACCAGCATGCAAGAGGCTACAAATTATTTAATCCATAGCACCTTATATATAACTCGACAGCCAAGCGTAGTGATGCATACCCAAATAAAAGTTGAAGACAGGAGGCTCAGGAGTTTGAGGTTAGCCTGGGTACATAAGCTAGCATTTGAGTAGCCACAACGCCACTTATATTGAGCTCAGGTATTCTAAGGCTGGATAATATCACAGGTGAAAAACTGAAGCAAGAAATACCACTGCTAAGTCCTTTCAGATCAAGAACGTGATCGGGAAGAGGCAACCGCTGGAAGGCACAAGGGCCAGGGGGCAGACCCTGGACAAATGGGCCTGCAGCTACGCCTGGCTTCTTAGGTCACGCCCAGGCCGCGAGGGGCCCGCTGGAAGTTGTAGTCTTTTAACTACCTTGCCACGTCACCGCCTCCAAGAAGCAAGAACGCCTGGTTCTTGAATCTACCCCTCAGTCTGGTGGTAGGTTCCGTCGCGCCACCCATTATCCTGTCTACCGCCTTCTGTCCCTCCAGCAGTGAGGACTTGGTATTGTCTCACCAGCCCGAACTCTTGTAGCACAGTTTCTCTCTTGTCATTTCCAAGTCTGAAATCCTCCCTCCCTGACCTTCTTGGTTCGCTCCAGCCACACCCCCTCACAGTCCTCCATCCTTGTTTGTCAGCGCTGGCTCCCCAGCTCCATAGTCTGTTGGTTAGCGCCGGCTCCTCCTCTCCCCGGCGTTGGTCCCGGCTCTCCCTCTTCTTCCACGTTGGTAGGCGCCAGCCCCCCCCCCGCATCTCTCCCCCCGCTTCGCGTTGGTTGGCTCCGGGCTCCCCTGTTCGCCGCAGTGGTTCGGCCGCGGCGACCCCTCAGCGGCGCGTCCCCCGCCGCGGTCCCGCTCCGCTTCTCCCCGAAGCCGCGCGCCCGCGCCTGTCGGTCGGCGGACCCGCAGCCCCCCGTGAGGCCCACGGCCTCCCGCCCGCCATGGTCCGCCCGCGCCGTGCCCCGCACCGCTCCGGCGCCGGGGGCCCCCTCGGAGGTCGTGGCCGGCCACCGCGGCCCCTGGTCGTCCGCGCCGTGCGCTCACGTTCCTGGCCTGCCGGTCCTCGAGGCCCGCAGCCGCCGCGGATCCGGGCTCGTTCGGCCCCTCCCATGGTGAGTCCCACGGCCTGTTTCCAGAGCCTTCCACGCACGCCCCGCCCCGCCACCCCTCCCCTGGCGGGCGCCTTTGTCCGCGGCGCCCACGGACCTCCCGCGGGAGGGCGCACCCCGGGGTCCGGGATCAGTCCTTGATCGGCTCTGGGCGCTCCCCTTTGTTGCGCGGCGGGCTGGGCGGGGGGCGGGGTACGGAGGCGGGGCGGGTTCGAATTACTGCTGACTGCGCGGCCGGCTGCACGCGCGCGCGGGGGACACGCTTGTTTTTCCAATTGCAAAGTTAGTCCTCGGCCTCCGGGTCTGGAAATGCGCGAGGCGGCCGGCGGAGGAGCCCGGCGTATACATGCGCGCCCAGCTGTTGCTCGCGGGGGCGTTGTCCCCCGGGGCCAGATGGCGACTGTGGACAGTCCCTCTATTTGCATACCCGCCCGCCCCGCAGCGAGCCCAAACCTTAAGCCTTAAGGTAAAGCTTAAGGTAACCATCTCAGCCCTGTAAGTTCGTGGGGTTGTCACCTTTTTGTCCACTCAATAAACGTACGCGCACTTTCTAGAAACATTGAGGTTTTCTTCGGGCAACAGAATTGCCCGTTGTGATGGTTGACTCGTGGCCACCCCTGCGCATGCTTGGCCAGCAGTATGCTATTCCCTGGCGTGGCTCTGACCACTTCAGACTTATGACGCTGTTGCTCTCAGAAGCTGAGGCGGGTCTGCCACTTGGATCACCTGAGGAACGCAGACACACCCCTCGCTGTAGCACAGCCTACGCTTGAAGTTTTCTCTTGGTGTTGGGAGCGGTTCCTGAGGTCCTCAGATGTGTCCCTTTCCCACAAATGTGACTTAGCTTTGCCATGTAGTGCGTAGCAAATCAGGCATGCGTAGACACGGACTTAACTTCTGAGTCGTGCTTAGTGGGCTTTTTGTTCCTAGTTTGTTTCCCTGCTGTTGTGGGCATACAGGTGTTTGGGGTGCAGGCAAAAACACATCGTAAGCATCTTACTGGTTATCCCCCACCCCACACTTGAATAGTCTTGGATTTTGTTTAGGTTCCTAAGTGTGTTTGCCTGATTTTCACCGACTGTGGGTGGTGTACATGTCACTTGTAGCCAGTGTGCTGGTGTGCTGCAATCCTGAGGGCTTGGGTCTGCAGGACTATGTTCATCATGAAAGCCCCTCAGCAGTGTTAACTGAAGACCTAGGCTGTTCTGCTACTTAAGTTACCGGGACAACACTTTCTGGTTTGTCATTACATAAAGTCTAAAGGCCTCATGAGCTTAGTAGTGAGCAGCAGATGTGTTGGTGACTTATCAGAAGGCTCTCCAGCCTGGAGGCACACATGGGTCTGTCTGGTCAAAGATTGGCCCTAGAGACCCACTGGTGTTTTGGAAATGTTTTGGCTGAAAAGACTTTAGTTTGCACCCTGCAGTGGTGGGGAGAAGGGATATGTGGCCATGCTTGGTACCATTGTTGAGTATGCATTCAGGTAAACATTTTGGTAAGAGGTAGACTCTGGCTTCCTTGGACTTCCCATTTTCCAGGATGCTCTTTTTACTTGGTTTCTGGTCGATGCCACCTTGGGGTCCTCAGTGAAGGCCATCCTTTGTGGGAGGCTCCTCTTAGGGGTGACAGTGGCCTTAGGGTGGCTCTGAGTACTGGGGATGCTGCTCACAGTTTTCTGACAGATTGATTGGTCTAAGGATCAAGCTTTGAGGTCTGGACCTGAAGTGTGTACCCAGGGACTGAGTCTGGACCTTAGGGTGACCCCTCCAGGATGTGTGGAATGGCCTAACCTTGAATGACCTAAGAATTGTCCCCTCTGCTGCAGGAAGGTGCTCGAGTCTTTGGGGCCCTGGGGCCTATCGGGCCCTCTTCACCTGGGCTGACTCTTGGAGGACTTGCAGTGAATGAGCATCGGCTCAGCAACAAACTGCTGGCCTGGAGTGGCGTGCTGGAGTGGCAGGAGGTGAGCCTGGCTGGGCCCACCCAAATCCCCGAGCAGCTGGAGGGTGTGGGTGGTCCGGGCACTTTGCTGAGTACCCCATCCCCCTTCCACCCACAGAAGCGTAGACCCTTCTCGGACTCCACAGCAAAGCTGAAGCGCACCCTGCCCTGCCAGGCCTATGTGAACCAGGGCGAGAACCTGTGAGTGTGGGAGTGGGCAGAGCCTGGGGCGGCCTAGGATGCAGGGAATGGCTTCTGATGCACCCCCTACTGCAGGGAGACGGACCAGTGGCCCCAGAAGCTGATCATGCAGCTCATCCCTCAGCAGCTGCTGGTGAGATTAGTGGGGCTGTGCCCCCTGAAACCCTGGCCCCACCTGTCTAACCCACGCCCTGCCCCCAGAGCCACACTTCTGCCCCAGAATCTCCTCACACTTGCCTCACTGTGATCAGTGGCTCTGCTTCTCATTCACAGACCACACTGGGCCCCCTGTTCCGAAACTCTCAGCTGGCCCAGTTCCACTTCACCAACAGAGACTGTGACTCCCTCAAGGGCCTCTGCCGCATCATGGGCAATGGCTTCGTGAGTGGGAGTGGGGGGCAGTGGGGTGGGACCTAGGTCTGCCCTGTTGTGGGAGTCTTCCCAGGCCTTGAGTGGTTGGCCATTCCAGGACGTCGGTGGGTGGGACTGTAACGTACTAGGCACATGAGCCTATGGGTCGGCCAGAGTGCATGCTGCTCCCATCTCCTGCCTGTGAAGTGGAGCCCAGCAGGCTTTGCTTCTCAGGGCCCCATGTGTGGGGTGGTAGTGTCGTCTGGTGGCCAGCCTCTACTGCTGTGGACCCAGTTTGAGGTCACTGGACTGCAGCAGGTGGCGGTACAGGGTGAGAGGAAGTCACCAGCCCATGCATGCGGAGGATTGGACTCCAGGCTCAACCCCAGCTCTGCCTTAGGCTGCTCTACTCCTACTTGGCCACCTCCAAGGATTTGTCCCTTTTCTGGACCCCACAGACTGGGGACATGGCATGGCTGCAACCTTGTGCCAGCAGCAGCTCTTCTGGAGTAGGATCCCAGAGCTGGACCCAGGGTCTGGAGAATTAGTCCAAAAGGCTGGCCAGCTAGGTATAGGTGCTTCTACATCCTGGCACCAGACAGGATAGCCTACAGACAACTGTCTTCCCATTGAAGAGGGACTGGCACCTTAGCTAATGTTACGTAGTCATGGCTACATAGCTGTCTCTAAGCTATTGCTGTGTCTTACAGATGGGAAACTGGGGTCCTAAGGGTCTTGTGTTGTGTGGCACGCAGCCTGGCCTACCACCTGCTCTTTAAACATTTAAGGATTTTTTAAAGGGTGTGTGTGTGTGTGTAATATGTGTGCCTGGTGCTACAGAGACCAGAAGAGGCCGTCAGATGCCATGGGATCGAATGCAAGGCTATGAACTACCATGTGGGTGCTGGGAAGCAAACCTTGGTCCAAACAAGAACAGCCGGTTCTCACTCCCACACCTTCTCTCCAGTGCCCTGCACCTGCTCTAACCCAGCAGCGGGGCTGGGCTCGGGAGAGAAGGACCTGTAGGTCCTTGGCTCACACCTGCCCCTGCCTTATAAAGTCAGCAGGTGCTTGGGTAGCCGAGTAGTTCACCTGCTCTTGGGATAGCCTTGTGTTCTGGTGAGTCTGGGCCTCCCAGGCAGGTAAGATGTTGAGTGTGGAGGGCCAGGCCCCTGACCTGCAGCCCTGTCCCCACAGGCAGGCTGCATGCTCTTCCCCCACATTTCTCCTTGCGAGGTGCGCGTGCTCATGCTCCTGTACTCGTCTAAGAAGAAGATCTTCATGGGTCTCATCCCCTACGACCAGAGCGGCTTTGTCAATGCCATACGGCAGGTCATCACCACCCGCAAACAGGTGTGCCAGCTGAGGGTAGCCTGGTCCTACCATTGGTAGACCAACTGCATCTGACAGGAGTGGAGTCAAGGTGGAGTCAGGAGCGCCAGGGGGAGCGGTGACGAGGCAGTGCCATACCCAGATGGGCTGGAGGGAAAATGGAGCTTTCTAGGCTTTGAAGAGGCCTAACTAGAGGGTGGGGCCTGGATGTAGAATCATCTGCAGAGTAGGAATGGGGTAGCAGGTTTGGTTAAGAGGCCCAAAGTGACCATGTATCCTGGCACCCGACTGCCACATGTTGACGGTGTCCTTCTCAGAAGCCTGCTACTTGCTTAGGTAGCTGTGGTCCTCTGTACCACCCAAGGGCTGAGACTTGTCTTGGGCCACTTGGGAACACAGAATGTTGGCAGTGAAGGTGGGACCAGTCTTCTGCCTGCGGGGGGTGGGGGGGTGGGGGCGTGTTTGAAGTCATGGCTGCAGCCAGGTAGTGGGGAATTGTGAGTCAAAGCTGCTGACAGCCTGGTGGTTTCCCGTTCCACAGGCTGTGGGCCCTGGAGGTGTGCACTCTGGACCTGTTCAGATTGTCAACAACAAATTCTTGGCATGGAGTGGTGTCATGGAGTGGCAGGAGGTGAGCTGCGTGGGCTGTGTGGGCTGCTGGCCCAAAGCTGCCCTCCCCTGAAGTGCCCTCTTGCTCTGCCCCAAAGCCCAGGCCTGAGCCCAATAGCCGGTCCAAGAGGTGGCTGCCATCCCACGTCTACGTGAACCAAGGGGAGATCCTGTGAGTGGTGGGGTGCCGGGCGGGCACATTGCAGTTTAGGCCCCTGTTGGGACGTCCTGCCTGATGGCTGCTGTCTTGTGTGGCAGGAGAACGGATCAGTGGCCTCGGAGGCTCTTCATGCAGCTTATTCCACAACAGTTGCTGGTGAGGGTTCAGGGGATGCCAGGCTGGGGGTGGGCTGAAGACCCTGTGCTGGGCTGGCGCAGAGTGCGCTGCCTGGCTTCCACAGCCAGCTAGGATTCCATAAAGTAGCCTTCCCACAGACCACCCTCGTGCCACTGTTCCGGAATTCACGCCTGGTACAGTTCCACTTCACTAAGGACATGGAGACTCTGAAGAGCCTGTGCCGGATCATGGACAATGGCTTCGTGAGTGGAGGGTAGCAGCCAAGGAGACAGACTAATGCAGCTGCTTGTGGAGGCTGTGGTGGGGCCTCTGCCACACCTATGCAGATAGGATGCCCTGCACCGTTATACCCTAGGGCCTCCTGTGTGTTTGCATGTGCAGTCCCACCCAGTCCTCATGCTGACTATGGCCTCCACTGGAGAACTGAGGAGGCAGCAGGCTTGTTGGCACTGACTTGGAGACAGTGCACCAGATAGACCCCAGCTAGAGAGGGCCCTGTCCCAGAGTCAGACTAACAACCAATGCATGTTGTTCAGCCTGGCCCCCAAGATCCATATTCACCAGCTCTGGGGCTTCAGTTGACCTGTAAGCAGGTAAACCCTGAGCTAGAACTAGTGAGGTATCCCAGGACCTTGGGAGCCCATGGTTATTGACAGTTAAACATCAAGGGTCTTGTCTCCAGTGTAAGGAATGAGGCTTGCCCAGGGTAGTACCATATGCCTGGCAGCCTAGCCTAGGCTGGGATGCCTTGGACCTCTGGGACCTGCCGTTAGGGGCCAGTAGTCTTGGGTCCAGCTGTTCCCAGATGGGCTGGCTGGCTTGTGGCTGAGGGTGAGGGTGAACGAGTGTCCTGACTTGGGCCTGCTGTTAGGCGGGCTGCGTGCACTTCTCCTATAAGGCCTCGTGCGAGGTGCGTGTGCTCATGCTCCTGTACTCGTCGGAGAAAAGGATCTTCATTGGCCTCATCCCGCACGACCAGAGCAACTTTGTCAACGGCATTCGTCGCGTCATTGCCAACCAGCAGCAGGTCCTGCAGCGAAGCCTGGAGCAGGAGCAGCAGCAGCGAGGGGTGAGGCTAGCTCTGCCATGCATACCTTACTGGGCCCTGCCCCTGGGTGCCCACTTCTGAGACCTCCCCTTCTTCCTCTGCAGATGGGTGGCTAGTGGACTCCTAGGCTGGGCAGGCCACAGTCCCAGACGAGGCCCCAGTGGAGACTGGTGAGCAGCACTTGTGCCCGGGGGAAGCAGCAGGGTGGCTCTGGCCTTAGACCTGCTGCATGAGTCACTGCCTCTGTTACCAATATCCCTGGCAAAGAACGGGTGCCAAGGCCACAGCTTAAGTACTGGGGGGTAGGGTGCAGTTTCACTGGTAGAAGCCACCCCTCCTACTCCCTCCCAGGTCAGATGCTTCTGAGCAGGGGCTCCTGGGGACTGTACCTGTCCAGCAACCTGGAGGACACCGTCCTGAGGTCTCCCAAGGACGGCCCTGGCCCCTGTATGTTTCCCTAATAAAGCCTTTTAACCCACATGCTACCCCTGCTTGTTCTGCCCAGCGCACGGTGGTTGTGTCTCGTGAGGTCACACAGTGGGCCCGCCCCGAGCTGCCATGTCTTGAAGTTTGAGAGATGTGTGATGTAGACAGAAAAAGCCTCCTCAGGCTAGTTACCACAGGCTAGCCTTTCTTTGACACATTACTAAAATCTTTCTCGTACCTAGTCAAACCTGACACCTGAGACTGGAGTCTCAGGTCCAGCGTTCCACAACTGGGTTCTGATACCTGTTGCTAACTGAGTCAGATTATGGTTTGTCCCCCCACCACAAAAGGGCTGCTCAGGTCCCCAGCCAGGCACGCTGGGTGCACAAGAGCCCACTTTTAAGCCCGAGTTCAATGCATCAACGCAGAATGCCATGGCACCTGGTTTGCCTTCCACAACCCAGCCAGATGGCTGTGAGCAGAGTAGCAGCAGTGTTTATTGAGGACTCAGCCCTCTGAAAACTGGCAGTATAGTCGCTGCAGCGCAGGGTCCAGATGCTCCCGTAACCGGAATGGAACCTGAAGGATCTCCACGAAGCCTTCAGCCAGTGTGGGTGGCTCAAACTGCTTCCTGTGGGGTGGGGGTGTGTGAGGCTCTGTACCCCCCCCCCCCCCCCCCCAGCGGAACCCCAGAACCCCCGAACCTGTAGCTAAACATGACCATGTCTGACACCGGCGCATGTGAAGGGTCGGTCATCTCACGGAACTGCAAAATGGCACAAAGGTCAGAGGTGCAGGGCTTAGATGAGGGGAGGGGTGGGATGGAGCCCGGAGAGTGGCTCACCCTGTTGTTGTGGCGTGCCTGCTCTATTGTAGCACAGAAGCTGAAGCAGCGGCAGGGCACACCTGCATCTTTGGCGCATTGGATGTACCTGTGGAGGCAAAACTGCTGTCACTGCCGCCCAGCACACAGTGCTCCCGTGCCCATCCTGGGTTTCCAGTACCTGGCTCGACTTGCTACATCTGGGTTGGTGTTATCGATCACAACTTGTTTTCCCTGCCTCAGTGCCACCTGGCATGCGCTCACACAGCGCTGCCACGAGCCCAGCGTGTCCTGTGAGACCCAGGGCCAATAACAAGTCAGTCTGGGGAGCTCTCATCCTTAGACTGGTGGCAGGGAGGGGAGGGTGCAGCTCCACTCACTCTGTTCACATGGACATAGCCAGCTGATACCAGGTGCTCTTGGATGAAAGTGGACTTGCCGGCTGTGGGGACAGTGTTGCCATCAGCTAGTGCCTAGGATCCCGATGAGTGGGGGGGGGGGGGGGGCAAAGGTCGGGCTGTGGCCTCTCACCCCCAGGGAATCCGACTGCGACCACCACCTCTGAGTTGGGGCTCAGGAGGAAGCTGGACTCTGGGAGGTAGAGGGGCCCAGTACTGGAGATGGTCCTCTGGCAGGGGAACAAAAATGGGGTGTGAGCCCAGGAAGAAAAGAAGGGCCTCTCATCCTCTTCCCTTTTGGGCCTCACCGGGTCGAAAGCTGGAAGCTCAAAGCGGGCTGCTGGCCACTTAAGGAAAAACTCTTCAGGAGTGGCAAAGGGCAGGCCGACGTTAAGGGCAAACTGAGGAGGAAAGCAGGGGTCAGGTGGGTACAGAGGTGCAATGAGGGTGGGTGTCACATGGACAGGGCAGGGGACAGACACCAGGCTTACCAGGCGGTCTGCACAGGAAAAATCCTTTTTCTTCTTCCCTGGGGCCCAGTTGGCTGGGCGCCCTGCTGCATCTGTAAGGGGAGGGCAACCCTGTCCCACACTGAGCTCTGAGAGGGTTCCTGAACCCCCAGACACCTGTGCATCTTACCTCCCACGAAGACACTGTCCCCGATGGAGATGGGGATGCCCTCGTTGGCCTGTAAAGAGAGGCAGTGAAAAGTCCCACCATATGGGACAGCACAGGGGCTGGCTGGACCACACACAAGGGCATTGTTGCAGAGCGGCTCGCCTGCTCCCCCAGTGGCCTCCAGAGGGCGCACATCCTACACTCCCTGCTCTTCCAACCTGTGGCCCTAATCAAGGTGGCAGGCCGCCTTGGATCTGTATGCTCCTATGTGCCACTTCTCAGCTCTCCCCCTTAGTCTTGAGCCCTGTTTACCTAACACTGCCTCAGACCTCTCAGAGGCTGGATCTGGTTGCCCCCCACCCCCAGCACTTCTAGGCATTTCCAGTGGCCACCTGTGCAGTGCGGGGAGGGCTGGGAAGGACAGTGTAAAAAGTAGGCGCACTCACCTGCTCCTGCAGATGGTCCCACATGCCACTCACTGGCTTTCGGTTTAGACCTGCATGCGTTGCCACCAGCACCTATGGAGGTGGCCAGGCCACAGTGTCCTTAGTGCCCCTTTGGGATCTCAGAGGACAGTTCCTGTCAGCATGATCCCAGCCAAGGCCTCCACCCCACACATTGGCATGTTCTCTCTGGGTCCCTAAGTGTCCCTTTTGACCGTACCTGAAATGGGACGCCTAGCTTCTCCAATACAGCTTCCACCTTGGCCTTGAACACCTCTGCTGGCAGCTTGCCTCTCCCGATGCCCATTTGGTTGGTGAGAATTACCAGCTGGAGACAGACAGGGACATACTGGAGCCCTGTCAGCACAGCTCAGCCTGTACGCTACACATACATATGCATGCATGTGTCCATGTACACAGAAGCACAGGCTCCATGCCTGTGGCTCTCGGCTCTCAACACCTATCCACGAGCACACCCACATACCTTGTAGCCCTCAGCATTCAGCTCCTGAAGCTTCTTTGGAATCTCTGGGTACAGAATCCTAAGGTTGATAGGAAGTAGCAGGTGACTTGTGATCTAAGGGACTCTGGGCTCTCATTCCAGCCTCTTCCCATGGCCACCTCACCTCCAGTCACTAGGGCTAGTGGGGAAGACCTTTCCAGAGCGGGTGGTGATGAGGGTCCCATCTAGGTCAAAGGCAGCCACCTGGTATCACCAAAAACAGGGACAGCAATACTGTCATTGCTGACCTTCCTTACAGGCTTATTGACACCAGCCTTTTTCTTCTTCAAGACAGGGTTTCTCTGTGTAGCCTTGGCTGTCCTGGAACTCACTCTACAGACCAGATTGGCTTTGAACTCAGAGATCTGCCTGCCTCTGCCTCCCAGGCGCTGGGATTAAAGGCGTGCGCCACCACCACCTGGTGACACCAGCTGTTTAATGCTAGTATTACCCTTCTGTGTCCTCTGCCCTCAATTCCCAGTTTCTAGTAGGGACCAGTGTCTCACTAACCCATTTTCCCTGAGCATCTCCTTGGAGGATTAATAGCCCAGAAAGAGCAAAAGGCGTTGTTGGAAGAGTTGGAGAGACGACTCAATGGTAAAGAGCACACACATGGGCTCCAGGGCTCCAGTGCTTGCTGGTCTCTGCAGCCACCCGCATGCATACAGTACACATGAAATCATGCAAGCTCATATAATTTCTTAAAAAACAAACCTCACTGTTAGCTGAATGCCCGCAAGGAACTAGACCACTCATTTTCTGTGGCCTCATTTCAGAGTGACCCATGAAAACATCCAAGAAAGGTCTGGTCATCACCGATGAGGGGGCCTGATATGTATCCTGTATCTTAGTGGTGGCCGCCACCACTGGTGTCTCAACAGTGTCTGCACAGGACAGTTGAGGCTCAGAGACTTTGAAGACTAGCACAGGACTGCACAGGAAACTGAATTAAATGGCTGGACTGGTGGTGACGGTGGCAGCGGACTCACCTTGCCCCGGGGCTTCACTCCAGATGCTGTGAACACCAGTAACTTCGTTACGCTCTCCCAGCCAGGAGAGGATTTCCGCACTCGCTTTTTCTGAGGCTCAGTATCCTCTCCATCCTCTGGATCTACAGGAGTGCCTGGTGGAGTATCTGGCTGGGATCCTGGTGTGCTGCTCTCTTCCCAACGAAGGGTCAGGGGATACAGGCCATTAACCAGATAAAGGACATCCCCCAAGCTTAAAGAGCCAGACAACCCTGGCTTCAACTCCTGGACCCCAACAGTTGATGGGTTCACACCCAGCTGCAGACGAAGGAGGAGCTAGGGTTGGCACCGCCCCCTCATGAAACACCTGCCTCCCCACCAAGTCCAATACTTTATCTCCCAGTCAGATCTTTCAGCTTCCCACCTAGTCACCTCTGTGGCCAGTCAGAACTTGGAAAGGTTAGAGGCTTCTAGTGTGGCACGGTGGAAAAGGGAAAGCTGACCAGCCTTCTGAAGGGTTGTCATCTACCCGGCCCCTCTCCCAAGTCCTTACTACCCGCCGCTGGGACACTGGTACCTGTTTCACTGCCACTGTCCGGGTTTCAGGGTCTGCAATCAGCTCCACTGAGGGTAAGGGGGTGGAGTCAGGGTTTACATCACGTACGGGGGCGTGGCCTACAGCTTGGATTTAGGTAGAAGAGGCACTTTCTCCCTTCCTTCCGCTATCCCCCAACACGGGTAGTCCAGGATAGCCTTGAACTCGCTGCAGACTAGCAGCTGGGCTTGAACTGATTCTCATGCCTCTGTCACCCAACTGTATGACAGGTGTGTGTCACCCCGGCCCGAGGCAGTTTTATTCCTCAATAAGACTGGGTCCTTCGGAGTCTCTCGGATTGCCAGAGACCCGGACTTTCCCAGAACAGATATTTTTTTTTTTATCTGTAGGGTCGTCTTGTTCCATGAGATCTATTGGGTAGACCGAGGTCTTGGGCATGGCCTGATGCATCACGGCCTGATGTATCCTGCCCAGAGACAGTCTCTCTCCTCCGCCCGGTGACAATCTCCCAGATCCTTTGTACCCTCCCATAATGCCTCGTCTTGCTCCTGGTTAGGCATAAACTCCCCTGCTTCCAATCCCACTCGTTGCCGCAGTTCCACTCCCGAGCCCACCTTGGTTTCGGGAGCACTTCCGGTCCGTCACTTGGGTCAGGGGTCCCCGACCGAGGACCAGGGCTTGGCCATCCGACGGCAGGAATATAGGGGGTGGCCCACCGGTGGGGCTCTGCAGCCACAGGCGGCCCCGGGATCCAAGCTGAGACATCCTTGGATGCTGTGCAGGGGAACAGAACCACTGTGGAGCTCGCTCGGCAGCCTACAAGGGACCCGCCTCCGGAAGTCCTGATTTCCCAAGAGTCACACCGGAAATTCCGCCTCTTGCCCAAGAGCGGGTTCGACGTTTCCCAGGCTACCACAACGGTTGCGTAGTGAGGAGGATTGTATATAGTTAGTCACATCTGAATTCATTCCAAACATCATCTACGCTGTAGGAAAGACTGTCCGAAGAGTTGGCCACAGCGCATGCGCAGCCCTGACTCGCTTGCGGCGCTTTAAGCCTGTGCGGATAGGGTTCCTACGCTAAAGTTACTTGTTTGTTTATTTCTTGTTTGTTAGTTGTTTTAGTGAGACATGGTCTCAGAATGTAGCCATTCTGTGGCCATGGTGGCACATGAGTTGAATATTAATACTAGTACTCGGGAGGCAGAGGCAGGCAGAGAGCTCTGTTCAAGTCCAACCTGGTCTACATAGGGAGATACTGCCTGCCCCCACCGCAAAAAAAAAAAAAAAAAGAGGAAGTTGCTCTCCAGGGGAAGACCTAAAAACTGTCTACCCTTCTCCAAAGGTCTGAAGGATAACCCGAAATTCGGTTCCACCACTGATCATTCTGGGGAACCAGACTATCTTGGGCTTACAGAGCGCGTAGGTGGTGCTGGTTGTGTTGCTACCTGCAAAAAACCACAGCGGGCAGTTTTTACTTAGCAAAAATGAAGCGTTTTTCACACTGCACAGACAGAGCCGTTCCCTACACTTCTTCCTCGCCAGTATCCTCTAGCGCCCCCCCCCCCCGACCACAGGCAATTAATGCAGAATTACATATAGTTGTGAGGAACAGCTAAGTACTAAGGTCAGGGTCCCATAACCTTGCCTCCTCCCTCTATGAGCGACATCTGTCGACAAGCCCAGCTGCACTTATCTTTCAGCCTAGACAAGTTTGTTTTTTTTTTGGCTTGCACGTTAATCCACCATAACACCCTAGCTGGGCTCAAACTTACAGAGCGCTGCCTGCCTCCCAGATACTGGTATTAAAATAGAGCGCTCCAGCCAGGTGGTTGGCGGTGCATGCCTTTAATTCTGACACTCAGAAGCAGAGGAAGGCGGATCGCTTGAGTTTGGTGACAGCTTGGTCTACAGAAGAGTTCCAGGACAAACAGGGCTACACAGAAACCCTGTCTTGAAAAACACTATCTCTAAAAGCCAAGGGGGGGGGGAGAGGGAAGGAACGAAAACATTTGGCCATTGATGGGGTTGTCTTATTTTTTGATACCAGAGTCACCTGCTCCTGTCTCCCAAGTGCTAGAAATAAAAGCGTGCGCAACCGCTCATGTTTGTTTTGCTCTTAGAGGCAAGGTCTCAAGAAGTCCAGATTGACATTAACTCCTGTGTCTTCTAAACCCACCTCCCTGCTGATGGAATGACAGATGTGTGCCTTCATCACTCCTCTGCGCAGCAGCGGAAAGAAACCAGAATTTGCCTTTAGTATTCGAAGCAGGTGGCGTCACCATACACTCTTCCTTTGCTTCTACGATGCCGGTCACTTCGCAATAAAGTGGAGAAATCGCTACTTCTGGGACAAACACGCGAAAGCTGGGTGTGATGGGGCAGATGGGAAATCCCAGCACAAAGACTGAGGAGACAGCCTGGGCTAGAAAGTGAAATCATCCCAAAAAGCAAAATAACAAAAGGGTGGCAATCCATGACTGAAGAGGACAGTCCTCTGTCCCCCTTCTCATCTTTGGATGCTGGGAGATGGAGATTCCCTGGTCCGGCTTTCTACCGCCCCCAGCCACGCCCCCTAGGACTGGTGAACCTTTAACTTCCTTTTATTTCCGTGAACACTTCATAGCGTCACACCCCCACACAACACGAACTCACTATCAGAGGTAAAACTTTAATCTCAGAGCGCCCCTCCCGACCCCCATCCCACTCTCCCACACCCAAGTCCAGGGCCGGAAAGCGAGGCCCCCCGGCCCCCCCCACCTTGGGCGGGAGAGGGCCTTTTAAGGCACCTGTTAGGGTCGGGGGACAGGAAGCTGGTACCGTCCTGGGTAAAGGACAAGTTTTGATGGACAGGCTGTCGTGCGGTGGAACCTATAGGGGCGTCAGACGCAGAGAAGGACCACACTGTCCCCTGGGAAGCCAGGGTAGAAGTGTCAGGAATCAGGGAAAGAAAAAACAAAAACAAAAAATCCATTAAACAGCCCTAGTAGTGTAAGAAATTCAAGGCCTCAGGCCAATTCTGGGTTAGGGAGGGCTTGGCCATACTCCCAGGAGGCCAGGACCAATCGGTAGGGGAACTCTGGAAGGGCGGCTGGCAACTCCTCGGACACTGGCTGAGCAGCGCCAGCTCCCGCAGCTGGGCTCCGCCGCGAGTCAAGGCTGTGCGGGCAAAGCTTCTGTTGCTAGGCAAGAAACGGAGTTGACCCTCTGAGCTTTTAGAGCTAGCCCTGCCCAACCGGAGCGAGCCAATCCCGTAAAGAATTGTTCTGTTGCTGGGCAGAGCAGACAGTGGCCTCGCGCGCCGAGGCCCCGAGGCGTTCTGCACGCTTAGTATTTCCGCTTCAGCTTCTGGAAGTCGCTGGTATTGAGCCGCGGCCGCGGAAGGTCCCCGAAGACCTGGGTGTCCTCAGCCTCCCGCAGCACCAGTGCGCGCATGCTAGCCGCTATTCGGTCTAGGTCGGGCGAAGAGGGCTGTGGAGGAAGGAAACCGTCAGTGTGCAGGGGCCGCCTCCCGGAAGCCCTCCGTTCCGGACCGTCCTGCAGGCTGTGAGCCCGCGCGTTCCGTACCCCACCTCCTTCTTCAAGACTCTAGCACTGCCGAGAGGCAGGCGCCCAGTGCAAGGTCCCTGGTCCCGCCGCGCTTCGGCCAAGGCAGCAGGCATCCCCCCAGAATACAGCAGGGGCCCCTTACGGAGGGTGGCTATGAAGGGCGCCCAGAGCGGGTGTGCGTCACGTGATAACTCAAAGCCTTGTTTTCCACGCTGCTTCAGGGAGTTTTCCGGGGGCGATGGCAGCGGCGGTCAAGCCCGAAAACACCCCACACAGGATGGTATTGGAGAAATGAATCCTGGGAGATACTTCGACCAGGAGCTTCAGTTTTCCCTGACTCGCTCCCAAACGATTTTGGAGAGGGGCCTTTCTCCTAAACTGCAGTGGGGCTCCCCGCAGACCACTCTGGGCCATCCCACCTGTCTCCCCCTCACCGGGCCATTCTCCTCATCTGACGATCGGGCTTCTGTCCGCTTCTCCTTGAAGGCCCACACTGGCACCGACACGGGCAAAGACTTGGCATACTGCTGGGTAGGCAGGGCTGTGGCTGGGGGCTTGGGGCAGGCTGGGGGACCGGCGGGTGTCTCCTCACTCAGGCTGCCGTCTGTGATACAGGGAAGCTTCAGCTTCTGTCCCCCTACCCTCTGCCTGGCTTCCTAGAGCTTGGACAACCCAGGATCCTCACCGTCTGTGCTCTCCGGGTCTGACTCGCAGAAGGGGGGCAGGTCCTGGAGGGTGGCATCCTCATCCATCATGAAGAGACCTGTGGGTGGGACAAGCCCTGCAGTTGGTCCCTGTGCTTGCTTCAACACTTTTTCATTTGCCTCCCTGGTCACTCGGGGTGCCTTCCGCTATCAGGTACTACTAGATTCAACATGGTGCTTGGGACATGGCCAAAAAATAGCTCCAAAAGAAAGATGGTCTGGTGGAGACAAATGAAAGGCCCTAATACCATGTCACTTGCCAGAGATTTCAAAGATCTGATACCAGAACACCTGGCTCCAGAGCCCATACCCTTCACGACAGGCAGGCTTCTTTAGGAAGAGATTGCCAGCCAAAAGGCAATGATGGCAAACGAGTAATTCCTATTCACCCCTCAAAGTCCTGTGGTTATAGTACTTTCTCTGAGAAACATCCAACTTCCTTACTCTCCCCAAACAGCAGTCTCTAGATCCAGGTGCCCAAAGTGGGATGTCATGGGATATGGAAAATGCTGTCTTCAGCCTTAATATGCCATGTAATGAGTACTTGTAACGGTCTCTGGCCCTGGCTTCCTCTGCTGTAGCAAGAATATCCCACTCTTGGGAAACTTCTCCGTCTCCCTTGGATGGGATGGCAGCCCCCACCCCTTTCCAGAAACACCTGCACTTCTCACCAATTCCTTGGCCAGACAAGAAGCCCTCAAGAAAATCTCCCAACTCTGGTGTGCTATGTTTGCTCAACATATCGTTATTACTCCCATCAAGCGGTTGGTCCTTGTGTGAGGCTCGGAAGGAATGCTGCTCCAGGAGCCACAGAACACCCTGGACAAGTCCCACTCCAGTGCCAGCCCTATTAGCTCACCTCCATTATCGCTACCGCCCAGCCGCTCCCCAGATGTCTCTGTTTCAGTGGGCTCATCTTCATCTTCCTCATCATCCTCCCTGGTCAAGGCTGGCCGCGGTAGAGGGCTAGGAGCAGGACTGGGCGGCTGTGGTGCTGGTGGGGGACCAGGAGGTCGGGTGGCAGTGGCAGCCCTGTGTGCCTGTGCAATGTCGTGGAGGCAGCGGCGGGTGGCCTCTGCCAGGGCTCCACGGCCATGGGCAGCATAGGCACAGGGTCCTGGGCGGGGCGGTGGTGGCGGTGCTGCAGTCAGTAACACCAGCTCTGTGCCAGTGCGGGCCCGAAAGCGCTCGGCGGCGCCCACGACGGCTTCCCACAGTTCCTCTGGCCGCCCAGACGCCATCCGAGCCCTGTGGGCCAGAGCAGGACAGAGGGGCTGAGGATGCTGCTGCCATCACTATCCATCCTGAGGGTTGACTACTGCAATGCAACTGACTCCCTTCCATGACACGCAGCTGGCCCAGCTGAGCTCCCCCAATTCCCAAATCTGTTTCCCCTGGGATCCCTCTTAGCCCTAGCATTTTTCTTGGCCCCATCCTGTTCCACATGGGAGCTACCCCAAAGTCTTGGAGTCTCCATCTGTTTTGACTATGAACACTGGAGTTAAGTTGGTTTGTGGTTATTTAGTTTGGGTTCTTAATTCTTTTGGAAACAGGATCAAGTACTCAACTTGGCCCCAAACTATGTGTATCAAGGTAACTTTGGAGCCCCGATTCTCAGGCATCCAATTCCTGAGTGCCGGGGTTACATATACACACTACCACGCCTAGTTTATGTGGTGTTGGGACAAACCCAAGACTTGGTAAGTGCCTGCAAGCACCAACTGAAACTGTGTAGGTTTTTAAGAGGGCTGACATCCAACCAACCTTCCCAACTAACCTTTCCCACTACCCAAGTACCTGGAATTGGAGATGAGATGCACCACATGCCCAGCCTAACATAAAGACTTACACTAACCTCATGTGCACCTTTCCCATGGAGTGTAGGATGTTAATACTCATGTAACCAGGTAAGCTGGCACACACCTGAAATCATGGTACTCAGAGATGGAAGCAAGACTGTTATGGCTTTGAAGTCAGCCTGGCATACAGACAGCCAGACCTGCATGGCTTCTGTAGCACAGCAGCCTGGTCAGTGCTGTGCCTTCACTTGGTCTAGTAGGTCCTCTGCCACTGCAGTGGAGCTCTGCCCTCTACACTGACCAGGACCAGGTGGACTCCACACCCAGCTCACTGGTTCTCAGGTCACTGCCGACTTTCCAATCACCAGGTGAGGGAGATGTCATCTCCCCTGGGTCTTCCTGGGACCATTCTTTTAGAAGAGAGATGAGCTCTGGACTGAAGGTAGCATAGGAAGATGAAACCTGCTCTGTGCCCAGGATCACAGCATCAGCCTCTACATCTCCTCAGCCCCTGCCGTGCAGGGCTGTGGTGCTTGGAGAGCTTGTGACAGCTATTCTGCTGCCTGTCCCCCCATTAGACAGAACTCCTAGAGCACAAGGATCTGGGTCCCCACCATGACTGACTTGGCCTTTAGTGTGTGTGACCTTGGACCACTCACTGGCTCTCTGTGCTTGTCTTCCCCATTCATCAGTGTGTGAACCACAGCTTCTAGACAGCTGAGGGCTCTGAGGTAGTGAGCACCTCATCAATGGAGGGACTCAGGCCTACCGGGACCACAGTAAAGAGAAACAGAAATATGAACTCAGTTTGCAGGCTCCTGTCACTCACACTTAAAAGAGCTGGTCTGCTCACAGACTCCAAACTGGTCCCCTTCACCTGACTCACCAAAGTGGGAAGTACTCATACGTTGGAAGATGATCACCTTCTCACTTCCAACATGAAGCATGCTACAGTCTTAAAACTCTGAACCCAGGAAGATGGGGTCTTGACTGCGGTATTGGCAGAACTGACCATGAGAGGGGCAGTCTATGTCAAGAGCCTTCTGCCAATCCTGAGCTCCCCCCTGCCTACCTCAGTGGACTATACCCCCCAACCCCCATCTTCCCATTGACAGGGAGAAAGCTGCAGTGGTTTGATACTACTGTCTGCTGGGCCTCAAAGTCCTACCTACAGCTTTTAAACGGCTCAGCGACTCCTACACACGCCTTCCACCTTTCCTAGCTAATGAAGGAGGCTGGAAATTTAGGGTTATGGCTAAGGGCAAGAAAGTGACTGGTCCAAGATGACACAGCTTCGGTTCTCACTTCCGTGAGATTATGAGAGGGCAAGGAATGGCAAGACCTAGCTCCTTTGCACTAGATCGTGGGGGTAGCCACAGCAGCAGTGTGTTACCGGCTTGTGAAGGCGGCTTAAAGGAGAGCAACTTACTCAAACCTAGGCCTGTGGCCTCCTATGAGACTCAGGGACAAACCAGAAAAGGGGAGCTGTCCAGCGGGAAGGTGCAGGCCTCCCAGGACAGGTGTGGAGGGAGATAGAAAACGGCTGCAGCACGGGACACGGAGCGGGACGTCCAAGAAGGATCCTACCACCGAAGTGAGGCCGCCGTCCCGGGCCACACCACGCCCGCAGCCCAGAGAGGCCCCTTCTCTAGGAAGAAAACAGGAAATCCCGCCCCCGGTGGGGATCGGGACCGGAAGTCCCGCCCGGGGCGCCCCCTCACCATCCGAGACCCCCAACACACATAGCTGTATGGACATGGTTCACTGCCAGTGTGAGGGTTCCAGCCCGTCTGCACCCCCGGAGTAAAGCTCATCTACGATTCGTTGCGAGTCAGACAGATGGGGTTGAGCGTTAGCCATTTCAGCAATCAGCCAAGGATCGCAGGACAATCACTGCCCCCTGACTTACACAGACCGTACCCTTCCCATGGCGGCTCGCCCTCCCACTGCCCCTCAACCTCAGGAAGGCCAGACCCTCCCCAAACCCCAGCTCACAACGCCGCCTCCACTCACGTGCCCGTAGCCAGCATGGCCGGCCAGGCGCCGTCGCCGCCCTCAAAAGGCATGGCGGCTTCTTTTGTCACTTCCGTGTGGTTGCCCCTCCTCCATTGTGTACACTCCGCCTCCCTTATCTTGGATGCCTCAAATCAAAGTAGCAACCAGAAGCTACGTCGGCAAGCAGTGAGCGACGGCAAGAGTGCCCACGGATGGAAAATATGGCAAAAGACTTTAGCTACTATTTCGAATTGCCCGCAACAAATATGACTGCATGCCCATGCTCATACAAGCGGCATGACGTCCCTCGTTCGTAAACAACTAATACAGAAGTGGAGGAAAACTGCTCCCGTCCTGACGTGGCAGTCACCATGGCTTCATATGCCTATAAAGCATATGGACTCTTCCTTCCGTCCAAACTATACCTCCTTCCCCAGGCCCTCGCTCGCGCACTTTAGCACAAAGCTGGCAAAGATTCAATATGGCAGCATTTCTTGCTTCGGTTTGCCCAGTTTCAAAATGGTGGTGCAGCCCTCTTTCCACGATGACTCAGGAATTTGGGGCAGCTTCGTCTCCAGGAGCACTGACGGCTTCACCCTTTATCCCGAGCCCCTCGGCGCCTCTGGTGCCATAGATTTTTTTCTCACCTTTTTCTTTCTCCGTTTCGCCTTTCCAACACCTCGCCGTCGTGCCCCGCAAAGAGATGGTAGTGCCCCGCATTAACATGGCTTCCACCAAGCCCTATGGTTTGTCCTCGAGGAAAAACGGCTTAGTATCGGCTTCGATGCCAGTATAAAATATGGAGAGAGCTAAGGAGGCGTTCCCGAGCGATCACGAGTTGGGTTGCGAACATGGGTCCTCCTACTTGTTTACTTCGTGGCGAGAGTGGCGCACTGCGCCTGCGCCGTCCCACTGACCCTTGCCAACTTTGCGATCTACACCACGTGACCTAAATCTTAGCGTTTCAACTACCCCGTTCAAAACAGATGGTTTCACCCACTGCAGCTCTACAACTTTAGGGACGCTACCACTATCTGGCCTGGAAGGGAGTGTTCTTTTCCGGATATGACAACAAGTTGACCCGGAAAAGGAGGAGATCGGGGCAGTGGAACCTCCGCGGCGGCAATGGAAGGATCCAGCTACAGGGTAAGACTTCGGAAATCATTCTCTCGCTTATCTATAGGAGACGCCCCCCATTGGTGGTCGGCTTCCATCTTCCGCTGTGCAGGGACTAGGCCGAGTCAACTTAGCAGGCACCATCTCCTGGTAAACATGCTGTCACTCCCCACAGTCCTCAGGGAGTCTACCTTAGCCCCGCCCCCTGAGAAAACGCACGCCCCCCTGGGCGCGAGGCGGGGCTGTAGGCTTGCCACGCCCCACCCTAGCTTGTCAGTCAGGGTTTCTAGACCCCGCCCCCGGGGAAACGCCTCCCTAGACTTTTGGCTTTCTCCAGGTGGTGTTTGAAAAGGGAGGCGTGTACCTGCACACCAGCGCCCGGAAGCACCAGGATCCGGACTCGCTCATCGCGGGCGTCATACGAGTGGTGGAGAAGGTGGGCCCTGATGGATGTGGCATGTGTGGAAACTTCGAATTGAGGGCTGAGGGGCATTCGGGTGACTCTACTAAGTCCTCCCCATGTCCCTCAGGATAGCGACGTCCTCCTGCACTGGGCTCCGGTGGAGGAGGCTGGAGACCCAACCCAGATTCTCTTCTCCAAGAAGGTAGGTGCCTCGCTCCTCTTCCGTCCTCTAGTGGAAGGCAGGGGACCTGTGAGCCTGTTTGCTTTGTGAAATGATCTAATGCCTATCCCCTTGGCTCTTAAGGGGGCCCTGCTGGGTGAAAGACTGGGTTCAGATTTCTTGAGGAGTGTGACCTAGTTTTGGTCTGAGGCAGCTTTCTTTCCCTTCTGTTCTACAGTTTCAACTGTTTACGTTTATTTATTACATTTATTTATTGTGTGTGTGCATTCATATGCATGGTGTGGATGTGTGAAGGTCAGAGGATAACCTGTGGAAGCAGGTTCCCTTCTTTCACCGGCCGGCCCCAGGGATTGAACTCGGGTTGTTGGTTTTGGCAGCAAGTGCTGAGCCGTCCCACTAAGCTCCGAGATTTAGTTTGTGTGGGGGTGGGTGGGGGTGGTGTGAGTGTGCACTACCTGTGAGTGCATGCAGAAGACAGCACTGCAGACGCACGCTGGAGCTTAGGATGTTATGTGGGTACTGGGATCTGCTTTCTGGGATTGTGCAGCAAGCCTTGTTAACCACTAAGCTATCTTTCTGGCCTTACTTATTTGCTTATTTGTGTGTGTACTACTTGGAGGAGTCATGCATTTCTCCTTGTGGGTTCTGTGGACTGAACTCAGGTCATCATCTTCCCTGCTGAGCTGTCTGTCTGCCCTGTTCAACAGTATCCCCTATCTGTCCATCAGTGCCCCCAGAAGACTACAGCTAGTCACAATGACAATGGCCACCACTTGAAGCTCTTCATTCACTTACAGTGAAAAGCCAAAAAGACACAGAGGAACCTTGACAAGAACACAGAAAGGGCCAAGAGCAGGGGTGTGAGCCTGTCCTTTCTCACTGAAGTCAGGACTCTATTGGTTTTATGACCTCAGGTGATCTCTGAGCACTTACCTGTGTAGCAGTTGCCTCCTGAAGCCATGAATGTAAGGTCTGAACCTGGCTCGGTGGCTGACACTGAGCAAGCTCTCTAGCCTGGCTCAGTGGCTGACACTGAGCAAGCTCTCTAGCCTGGCTCGGTGGCTGACAC
>JADRCH010000197.1:1386224-1417476 GCA_019843965.1 Rhynchomys soricoides
GTGGCTGACACTGAGCAAGCTCTCTAGCCTGGCTCGGTGGCTGACACTGAGCAAGCTTCCCCCCCCCCCCCCCCCCACTTCTTTCCCTCCTTGTTCTGAAGCTTGCTTTCTCACTGGGGCTTGCAGACTGCAAACTGCAAGCTCAAGAGACCACAGATCTTCATTCTGTTATTTCTTCTCCCAAGGACCCAAGTGGAGGTGAGCCCAGCACCTCAGAGGAGGAACCTACCTTTGACCCTGGCTATGAACCTGATTGGGCTGTCATTAGCACAGTGCGGCCACGGCCTCACCTGGCAGAGCCCAGGAGAGGTAGGTGGAACTGTTCCATGGTGGTCTAGGAGACCACATTTTGCCCTTCATGAGCATGGTTCCAAGTGGCTTTCTTGCCCATAGTCAACATGGCTTTCAGATGCTTCCTTTCTGGCCTAGGAAAGAATGGCTTGGCACTGGGTATTTCCAATGAGTTATCAACCTAAAGCTTTTCAGGCTTGTGGGTTGTGGAAGGGCTGACAAGCCGCTAACTACAGGGTAATTTATTTCTTTTTTCTTTTTTTAAAGACATGGTCTCACTCTGTAGGCTCACTTTGTAGCCTTAGCTGGCTACAATTCAGAGATCTGCCTGCCTCTTCCTGCAAAGTACTGGGCTTAAAGGGTGTGGGTCACCATGCTCAGCTGCTGCTGCTGCTGCTGCTGCTGCTGCTGCTGCTTCTTCTTCTTCTTCAAAGATTTATTTATTTATTTTTATATGAGTACACTATAGCCATCCACAGACACACCAGAAGAGGCATTGGATCCCATTACAGATGGTTGTGAGCCACCGTGTGGTTGCTGGGAATTGAACTCAGCACCTCTGGAAGTGTAGTCAGTGTTCTTAACCCCTGAGCCATCTCTCCAGCCCCATGCTCAGCTTCTAAAACCTTTTGTTGTGGCTCAAGTAGGGACTTGGAGCAAAGAGGCCACTAGAGGTGAGACAGCCAGGGGACTAGGGGCAGATTTACTTTTGAGTGCCAAGCAGAGGAGTCTAGTCTTCAGATAAAAGGTTCTGGGACAGACACATGGCCCACCAGGCTTCTTTCCAATCTTAGGCAGTTTTACTTCTAAGGAAATGCCAAGTAGCCCAGAATTCTGAGAGGCCTGGGGGAGGGTAGCTTCCAGCAAGCCTCAGAAGACAGGCCTACCTACCCTTCATCTCTCTCACTGCATCAACAACCCTTTGCTTTCCCCCAGGTGCAGAGCCCAGTTTCCCGAGGAGCTCCTGGGCTTTCTCTGTGAGCCTGGGGGAGCTCAAGTCCATCCGCAGATCCAAGCCAGGCCTCAGCTGGGCCTACCTGGTCCTGGTGACCCAGGCTGGAGGCTCCCTGCCTGCCTTGCACTTCCACAGAGGGGGTACCCGAGCCCTCCTCCGAGTCCTTAGCCGCTACCTGCTGTTGGCCAGGTAAGCTTCTGCCTGAACTGGACCTGTGAACCAGCATGGTCTTCTGCCGCTGCAGCTGGAGTCTTCAGGACAATGATCAAAGCACAGTTCTAGTTGGAAGGCGTTCAGAGGATCCAGGCACATCCCTTTGTAGTCCCAGTGTTTGGAAGGCTGGGACAGGAGGGATTTCAAGGCCAGTGTGGGCTACATGAGACTGAAAGTGAGGGCAGAGAGGGGAGAACAGGCCCATCTTTATGGGATTTCAGTAGTAGTTTCCTGATACACAGGAAGTGTCTTTCCATCCCCACAAAGCCACTCATTGGCGCCTCCCTGAGTCAGTCAACTTGATCCAGAAGTGTAAAGGCCTCATTGGCCTCCAAGGTCTAGCTCTGGTCTGGGGCCTTTCCCTGCAGTAGCATTTCAGTGATCAGGAAAGAGATTGCAGCACCTGGAGTAAGCATGGCCAGGCTAGCTTAGCACAATGGGGCCCTTCACCTGTAGCCACCTGTGTGCCCCTTCCTCCCAGCTCTCCACAGGATTCCCGCCTCTACTTGGTCTTCCCCCAGGACCCCTCTGCCCTCTCCGACTCCTTCCACCACCTGCAGCTCTTTGACCAGAACAGCTCCAATGTGGTGTCTGTGAGTGTCCCTGGACCAGATGCAGGGCATGCGTGGGTGTGACAGGTGAGATCCAGAGGGACAGCTCTGATACCTGTTGCCTATCCCCAGCGCTTCCTTCAGGATCCCTACTCCACCACCTTCAGTAGCTTCTCTCGAGTGACCAACTTCTTCCGGGGAGCCCTACAGCCGCACCCTGAGGGCGCCTCCCCTGACCTACCCCCGATGCCAGATGATGAGCCAGAGCCTGGCTTTGAGGTCATCTCTTGCGTGAGTGTCAAGTGATCCTGTTTGGGACTTTCTATTGTGTCACCCAGGCTTCAGGGTCTCAGTTTTCTCCTTGGTAACATGGAAACAGTATCTGGAGCTGCTTAAGAAGTGACATCCTTTAATCCCAGCACTTGGGAGGCAGAGGCAGGTGGATCTCTGTGAGTTCGAGGACAGCCAGGGATACACAGAGAAACCCTGCCTCCAAAACCAAAAACTCCAAAAAAGAAGTCACTTTTATGTGCTGGGCCAGCTGCCTGGTGTTCCTGGTGGATATTCTTCTGTGCCGAGGATCTGTCCAGCCCAGGGGCACCTGCATGCTAGGCGGATGCTCTACCACCGAGCCACATCCCCAGCCCTTCACTGGTAATCTAGAGGAGCACTCCCCTACTGAACTTGTTTTCTGGACTGGCTGTCAGTTTCCTAGCCTGGCCTTATACTGTACGATCCTCTTGCCTCAAGCCTGGCTGTGGCTGTGTCTCTCAGGTGCCTTCCCTGGAAGCTTTCTGCTGGCCAGGGAAGGTGTTATCTGTCCTTGGTCTTTAGGGTTCCTCCTGTGCCCAGGAGGGCTTAGGACTCACCTGCCCTGTGTCCTGCAGGTGGAGCTGGGGCAGCGTCCCACAGTGGAGCGTGGTCCTCCAGTCACAGAAGAAGAATGGAACCGCCATGTGGGTCCTGAGGGTCGCTTGCAGCATATCCCTGAATTGAAAACTCGGATCTTCTCAGGGGTGAGTGTCAGTGGGTGTAGGCTAGGATGGGTTGGCAGATGGCTAGGAGGAAGCCCTCTGACCTGTTGCTCCATTGTACCCCCAGGGTCTCAGCCCTGGGCTTCGGCGGGAGGCTTGGAAGTTCCTTCTGGGGTACCTTAGCTGGGAGAGTTCAGCTGAAGAACACAAAGCACACGTGCGGAAGAAAACGTGAGTGAGAAAGTGTGGCTCTCACATCCTTTGGACATCTCTGCCCAGTTTTCAAGATCATGGTGTCCTGCAGCCACCTACTGTTTTGTAGGACTAGGGTGCGCTGTATTGGGGCTTCTTCCACAAATGCTGGTTTGGAGACACTGTCCCCCATGTGGCTGCCTCCTGACAAGGTGTCCCTCACTCTGCTGCTGTACTGTTACAGTTCTTCCAGCTTTGCAGTGGAAAGCTGCATGACTTCTCCTTGTGGGTATCATGCATCTGCTGTGGCCCCTTGGGAGGACCTGAGGTGCCTTAGTACCCCTGGACATGTTTTTCCAGCAGAGGGGGGGTGGTGACACATGTTACCAGAAGCCCACAGGGTGTTCTGTGCAGAGAAACATCAGGGGAGGGAAGAAAGGGAGAGGCAGGGCAGGTGGCCTGTGTGGGTAGGACAGGGCGTGAGGAGTCTTGGTATGGGCGAGTGTTTTCCAGGTCCCCTGCGTGCAGGGGCCATAGCTTCCGTGTCCCTCCCCACTCAGGGATGAATACTTCCGAATGAAGCTGCAGTGGAAATCTGTGAGTGCTGAGCAGGAGCGAAGGAATTCACTGCTTCATGGATACCGAAGCCTCATTGGTAGATAGGGTCAGGAAGCATGTGGTGGGAGTTGGGTGGTGGGTGTGAGCTGCAGTGGGGAGGGCAGGTCAGGGGAAGAGGTCTTGGGGCCGTGTCAGCTCTCACTGGGAGATTGGATGGGTTTACCTCTCTGTGCCTGTGTTTCCCTAATGGCAGAGGGCATAGCCGAGTCTCTCATTGGAGGTGGCAGTAATAGGTTCTGGAGAAGCCCCATCCTCACCCTAGCATGAGCCCTGCAGCTGAGGGATGCCAGCATACAGGGAAATAGCACTGCTACCTCTGACTAGCTAGGGAGGCATACTGACCTTTTCCATGTTCCTGCTGTGATGGACTCCCACAGAGAGAGATGTAAGCCGCACTGACAGGACTAACACGTTCTATGAAGACCCCGGGAACCCAGGCCTGGGCCTGCTCAATGACATCCTTCTTACCTACTGCATGTATCACTTCGACCTGGGTGAGCGCTGCACTGATGGGGAGCGGGCTGAGTGCTCTGGGTGCTCACGGTGCTCTAGCTGACCCTATGTTCCCTCAGGCTATGTTCAGGGCATGAGTGACCTCCTGTCCCCCATCCTCTTCGTTGTTCAGAACGAAGTAGATGCCTTCTGGTGTTTCTGTGGCTTCATGGAACTTGTGGTGAGGTGCAGGATGGAAAAGAGGGATGGTCAGGGACAGCCACTAAGTATCCGGTCTGCACTCCGCCCTCACACTTACCTCCTGCTCTCTGCAGCATGGGAACTTTGAAGAGAGTCAGGAGACTATGAAGCGACAGCTTGGGCAGCTCTTGCTGCTTCTGCGGGTGCTGGATCAGCCACTCTGTGATTTCCTGGGTAGGTCCTGTGTGAGACCGTCTGAATGGAAAAAACATCCCAAGAAACCTGGCATTCAAAGCCCAGGGGATGGGGAAGCCTGCCCACCCTAGGCCAGGTGAGGTTTCTCTAGATCCTCAGCTCGGGCCACAGTACTCTAGCTAAGTTCCTTGTACGATACGAGAAATGCAGAAGGGGCTGTGGCTCAGTCGGTAGGGAGTGAATGGCGGTACTGTGTCCAGCAGCATTCACGTGTGTGGTCATGGCTGTCATCTGCCTGTCCCACTCTTCAGCACATTGTGATCTGGGCTGTAGCTCTATCATGAGCTTGGGCAAGGCTAACTGCCTGCGGTCCTCTTCTAGACTCTCAGGACTCGGGCTCGCTGTGCTTCTGTTTCCGGTGGCTGCTCATCTGGTTCAA
The DNA here is from genome assembly GCA_019843965.1 of Rhynchomys soricoides. Classification (NCBI taxonomy): domain Eukaryota; kingdom Metazoa; phylum Chordata; class Mammalia; order Rodentia; family Muridae; genus Rhynchomys; species Rhynchomys soricoides. The sequence goes on from JADRCH010000197.1 coordinate 1,391,286, forward strand.
GAGGGAATTCCCCTTTCCTGATGTCCTTCGGCTGTGGGAGGTGGGCAGCCGGTTGGGGTGAGAGGGCTAGTAGAAGGGCTGGGAGGTTAAAGGCAGATGGACAGGTCAGGATGGGGCTCCAGGGGTTCCTTCTGATACCCCAGGTGCTGTGGACCGGGCTTCCTGGCCCCAATCTGCACCTGCTGGTGGCCTGTGCCATCTTGGACATGGAACGGGACACCCTGATGCTGTCTGGCTTTGGCTCCAACGAGATCCTTAAGGTGAGGGCACTTCCCACCTTCTGCTCTTAGATGTGGAGTCCACCTGCAGTGTGGTGCTAGCCTTGGGATTGTTGAGCACTTGGTCTGGGTGGGGTTGGAACTGTTTTCCCCACCTTCCAGGTTACTAGACCTGTACCTCCAGAGCAGTGAAGTAGCGGAGCCTACCCCTCCCCAGTGAGGGCTCTTCAAGATGGTGCTCCAGCATTCACGTGTGCTAGTAGGAGTGCTATGGAAGACTGTGGCAGGCCTCCCCTAGCTGGGCCCCCAGCACCAGTCTGCCTCTGTCCATCATCAGAGTGCAGGCATGGACCTGACCTTCCTTTCCCACAGCACATCAATGAACTGACCATGAAGCTGAGCGTGGAGGATGTGCTGACACGGGCAGAAGCTCTGTACAGGCAGCTGATGGCCTGCCCAGTAAGTCTTTAGTTCCTGCCTGATAAACCCCATGGCTCTCCAGCCAGGCTCTCCTCCTCCACCCACACCTACTGACTCTACCCTCACCCATCAACTAGCCTCTTGGACCACCCCTCCCCCCACAGGAGCTGCCACACAACGTGCAGGAGATCCTAGGGCTGGCACAGCCAGAAGAGCCTAGTAGCCCGTCTCCTCCAGTATCCCCAATGCCTTTGTCACCCACTCGGGCCCCATTGCCGCAGCCGCCGCCTGAGGAAGTGGTCCCGCAGCCTGACAGCAGTCTGGAGATTCTGCCTGAGGACGAGGATGGTGCCTGACTCCTAGCCCCGTGCATCTGACCCGTTCCCGCAGATTGACAGGTCCTGAGTTCCATGCCCCTGGAGAAGGCCTGGAGCGAAGCGAGACCCTGAACAGGCCAATGAAACGGAGGAAGGTCCTCCTGGAGGTCCGGGACTCCCGAGTGCCCGCCCACCAGCTGCAATAAACTGTTCTTGGTTGACTGTACTGGCATCAGGACGTTTTGTGTTTCGGATCTCTCCCATAGCCCAGGCTGGCCTCAAGGCTGCTGGGTTTTTGTTCCAGTCAGGATCTGACAGTACCCCAGCCTCCAGTGGCTTCTGATCTCTTGACCACAGTGAGTGAGTGTGTTCACGCAAGTGTAGCCCTACTCAGGGCAGCTATATTCAGGAAACCAGAGCAGTGGGGAGGGAAGTGAGCCTCTGGTTTAACAAAAATAACTTTATTGTGGGCTATTACTGCAGGTAGTCTGTCTGCTCTGAAGAGGGCTGGCTTAGGAGCTGGGTGCCCACTTCCCCTTTGCAATTAAGAGTGGTCCGTCTCTCAGTGCACGTGCTGCGGGGTGCCAGATTCCACTTGCCCGTGGTCCCTGTGTACGTGCCCACGCTCTTGAGATTCCGGGATGACTTCCTCAGACACATGTACGTGCTCCAAAGGATATATGTTCTGGTGCACATGCCCCTTCTCCTGGGGGATAGTCTCCATGAACATGTGTCCCCGCAGCTCGGGTATGACCTCCATTAACACGTGTTGCTGCCCCTCGGGGCTTGTTTCCACATACAAGGGCTTCTTCGAGGGCTCCTGCCCCTCGGGGCCGACTTCTTCCCACGCCTGATGCTGCTCCTCCGGCCACTCCCCTTCCAGATACTGCTCCGCCAAGCTGGGCTTTGCGGAGCTGGCCTCTGCATGTGCATACTCGGGCATCTCCGGGTCGACCACCCCGTACCCGTAGTTATTATTGATCCCCACAGCAGCCCGTAACCCAGACTTGACAGCGGTCTCTACCCAGCCATGCGGGAGAGCTGTGTGCTCGCCCGCGAAGTAAATGCGGCCATAGGGGACTGACCAGTCATACTCCTCTGCCCCTTGCCCAAACAATGGCGGCTGCACCACGAAGCCTCCCTGGCTATGCGGATCCTCTGCCCAGCGTTTGACAACACCCCTGCCGTCCCACAGCCCGAACACTACGGGCCCGTGCAGGGCTGCCACGTCCCTGAGCACCAAACGCAGGGTCTGGTCGGTGCTCAGTCCAGCGAAGGGGGCTGCAGCGTCCGACCACGTGTAGGAGGCGAGAAGCAGTGAGCCCTCGCCCCTCGCCGGATAAAATATGAGGCGCGATGGGCGGTCAGTGTTGGAGTGGCCGCCCTCGATGTGCTCCTTGTGCCAGAAAGGCTGACGGAAACTCAAAAAAACCTTGCTGGCTGCCACGTAGTGAAGCGCGCGCAGCGCCTCCTGCCTCTTGCGAGTCAGGGGCGGCGAGAAGGTAATGCGCTGCAGCGCGGGCCCACTCGCAGTCAGCAGCACCACGTCGGCGGTCAGCATCTTCAAGTTGTGAGACCTTAGCGAGGTGGCGATGTGCACACTCACATCGTGCCTCCCCTGAGTGATCGACACCACAGGCGCATTCAGCAGCACCGCCCCGGATAGCGAGCTCACCAGCGCTCTCGGAAGCAGGTCCCAGCCACCCACGATGCGGCTGTACCTACAGGGTTGGGCAAAGAAGGGCGGGCACGCTGACCCCAGCCGAGACTCTGTCCCCTCTGGCCCTGTCTCTCCCAGGATGCCCCACCTTGTGGCTTGCCCTATCGGTTGTGCCCTCACCGGAGTCGATCGCTCAGGCAGGCGTGTGCACGTAATGCCTCTGCAAAGCTGAGGTAGAAGAAGCCCTCCTTGGACATCACATCTCCCAGGAGCTGCACAGCCGGCTGGGACAGGTTGCCCTCCTTGAGGAGGTATTCCTGTGCAGTGGGTAGGGGTACTAATCAGACCCTTCTTTCCTGCTGAGTCCCTCATCACAACTATCTCTTGTGACAGGAGAGGGAGATCACCTTGCCTCACTCACCAGGAGCGTATGCTTGCTGAACTTATTCATGGCTTTCTTGCAGCCCAAGGCCTTGAGGTCTTTGAAGGCCTGTGGGGACAATCAGAGGGCTCTGGCTGCAGCAGGAACAGCAGTTCACCTCACTTCAAGTCCCAGGCATTATTAGCTCATGATGCATGCACCTTCTCTGAAGCTGAAGTCCTCCAAATACTGGATTTCCCTGTCTGCCCACCCAGTCAGCAGTAGCGTTGTGTTCTTGTGCAGGCCAGTGAGTGCTAGCCAGTAGAGATCATTGTCTAGACCATTGTGGGCATAGGCAGGTGAAGGCCTCTCACACCCCAAGAGCGCGCTGCTACTAGCAAAGCCTACTCAGCAGTGTCCCCCTTCACCCACAGCCTTCCTCCCCAGCCCCAGAAGGAAGCACTAGCACCCACCCCCACCCTCTGACCCCCAAGGACCAGCGGCCTCTATCATCCTTTCTTGTAGAAGGCAGTTGTAGTTCTAGAGTGGAGGGCAGGCCCACGTCCCCCACTGCATGCAGGCTCTCCTGTCTGGCATTTGGTGATCTTTACCCATTTACCCGTTGTCATGGGTAAGGCGGAAGGTAGAGAGACATGGAGGATACAGACTTAGGGGTAACGGCTGAGGAAGGTTGGGCTCCAGGAGCAGAGGGCACGCCTGGATCACCAGGTGGACGGGGGGGGGGGGGGGCAATTTGGCAGGTCTGACCCATGGGCCTGAGAGGCACTGGGGAGCTACGTGGGGTTGTGGGCAGGGTCATCTGGGTGGAAAGATCCTTTGGGGACAGGAAAAGAGGGTGATGTCTGAAAGCATTGTCTGAGGCAACCAGAGTGGCAATGTTGCTGGAGGGTCCTGGGAGTGCCAGGGGCTACAGCAGTGGGTGAGCTGGTGGGACATGGAAAACACCAGCCTGCCATCAGCAGACCTTAACAGGACAGTAGAAGAGACAAGACCCTGGGGGCAGGGCTGAGCTCAGCAGGAAAGCTGGTGGCCACCTTGTTGAGTGCCATCTGGTAGATGTCCTCTGGGGAATGGCCCCGTTCCCTGCGGTTCAGGTTGTAGCCCAACTTCTCTGGCATCTTCTCTACCACATAGTTTCGCAGCTTCACATCATTCACCTCCGTCCATGTGTTCTCATCGTACTGTGTGAACTGAGTCAGGTTGAGGCCCAGGCTCCTGCAGAGCGTGTGCAAGATCCTAGAAGCAGGAGGCTGCTTGAGAGAGGCCTGGCCTGGCACCATAGGAGGGGTCACTGGAGATGGGCATGAAACTACTTACTAGGGACTTGAGGGCTGGCTCGGGAGCTGGGGGTGGGGATAGGGGCAGAGCTCTGGCAGCCTGCAGGCTAGATCAGGTGAGTGATCACCCCAGCAGTACCGAGGGACACTGAGTGGGAGTGAGGTCTAGACCTAACTTTTGACTGGGTGGGAGGGAATATGAGTGACACTGGAGAGGAGTTGGAGGTACAGTTTGGAACCCAAGGCTCCATAAGCAGCACCTCAGAACAGAGACACTGGTGCCTGGACTGGGGGTAGAGTTGGCTTCTGGTTGAGCCCAGACCAAGAATGAGGCTGGGAATGGCTGAGCCTGAATCTGGGATGGGAGTTGGTGAAACATGGGAGTGGGTATGGACCTGGGCTCTGACTGAACCTTGCTGCAGAGGTGGGGCTCTGCTGCCTGGGTAGGTAGGACCTCACCTATGGGAGCTGGGCATTCGCATGGCCCCAAGCTCCCCTATCCAGCCCGTCTTCTCATCCCGGAAAGTGAAGATACGTCCCCCAATCCTGTTATCTGCCTCCAGGATGGTGACCTAAAGATGAGGGGCAAACAGGGACCTCAGCTCCCTCACTACATTCACACTAGCCCCTGCCTGTCTTGCTCCCCACAGTAAGATACATCTAGATTAGAAGGGCCTTTCTTCTGGGTAGAAGGGGCTGCTAGGATAACAGAAAGTAAGGTTTCAAGACCGTAGCAGGAAGACTACCAGACGGACTGTACAGGGACTTCCCGGCTGAAGGTACAAGGATGAAGATTTCCTAGTTTGTACAGAAGACTTGGGACTGGCCCATTCTCATTCCTGGGGGTTAGGTGAGGGGATACTTCCCCTTGAGAATTTTGCAGCTCCCTCACCCCCAAATCCCCATCTCGACTCTTGACGATTACATTAAGAGGAGGAAGTAGGGCTGGAGAGAGCACTGGCTGCTCCTCCAGAGGTCCTGAGTTCAATTCCCAGCAACCACATGGTGGCTCACAACCATCTGTAGTGGGATCCCATGCCCTCTTCTGGTGTGTCTGAAGACAGCGACAGTGTACTCACACACATGAAATAAATAAATCTTAAAAAGGAGGAGGAGGAAGTAGGTCTTCCCTCCAGGATGGGTAAGTGGAGTACGTGAATGCAATGGGGGCTCTGAGAAAGCAGCGTCTCCGCCTCCTGCTACCCCCCCCCCCGACTCCCCACCGACTCCCCACCAGCAGCAGGAGAGGCTCCCTGTAGACTGCAGGCAGCACTTCTCACCTTGTGTCCTGCATCACTGAGCACCTTGGCTGCTACCAGCCCGGCCACGCCTGCACCAACCACTACCACCTTCTGGGGCTTTGAAGTCCGATTGAGGCCCAAGGTTACCACCTTGAGTAGCTGTTCATAATCATCGTCCTCCATACACTTCTCGATAGGGTTCAGGCTGGAGGCTGCCTCCCAGTCCAGAGAGACTGCCAGATGAAAAAGGGTGGCTGCCAGGACAAGACGCAGGGCTGGCAAAAGGACAGGGTCAGCGCACAGGCACCAGGGGTACAGGTGTCAGCTTTAATCCCAGCCTCCCCTCCTCCCCTTGGTTGCTCACTTACCCAGCCCAGCCATGGCTCAAGTGGCAGCTGCTGTCTGAGTGAAGAAGTGGGGGGGTCAATGTGGTGGGGCCAGGGATCCCCAGCCTGTCTCCCTCCTTCCTCTCTGGGCATGCGTTTCCCCAGACCTAATCTTGATCCTTCAGAGCTCCTGGGACCATTCTTCCAACATCCGGCCTAGCTCCCTCCCCTCCTGCTTTCCAGCCCCGGGTTTTGGGGTCCAGTGACTGCCGCCAACCTCCATGTAGCTCTACCTCCAGCTCTTTTGGACAGGACAGTAGAGCAGGGCCTCTGCAATTCTCCCCTTAAAAGCAGCCAGCCCCGCCCACCCGCCCACCTCCCTGGGGAATAAAAGTGCTTTCCTGAGCTAGGGTCACATGCTGGGGGAGGTGGCGGGAAGAGGATCACAGGAGGAAGTAACTCAGTCTACTTTTCTTCCTCCTGCTCCAAATAGCTATGGGGAAGCTGGGGGTGGGGACCACCCATCCAGGTGGCATTGCTGATGGTGGACCCTGTGCTCTAGGCTTCTTGAACTTTTGTCTTGGGTCTGCCTGGCCCCCCTTCCCCATCTCTCCAGGCCTGTCTCCAACTGGATGAAGTGGGCACACACAAGCCTGGGGCCTCAGCTCTTGGGACAGAGCCTTCCACATTCGAAGCCCATAAAGGCCTGCTAATGTCACATGGTCCAGCACAAAATGGCAGGAATGGAGCCAGGTCAGGACCTGCATATATAGCACCTGGCCAGGTATAGAACCTGTTGCTGCAGCTGCAGGACATGAGAAGGACTGGTTGGTGATGGCTGAGTGGCCACCTGTCCTTCCTGCTGTCTTAAGAACTGCTGGGCAGCAGACTCTGGACTGCCATCTTAGAGAAATGAACCTAGAAGCATCTGCCTCTGGCCTGCAGGAGGCCATGAGCAGATGACACCAGGGTCACCCAAAACTGGTGAGATGAGGCAACAGCATGTAAGGGGATTTTCCTTGGGGTTGGGGAGAAGATGGGTTAGGAAAACAGCCAAGGTGGGAAATCACAGAGGGAGCAGACTGGGGAACTCCAGAACCCATTAAGGGGATGGTGGTTGGTGAATATGTGCTCTGTTGCTTGGGCCAAACAGTGGCCAGAAGTGCAAAGCCATGCAGGCTGGAGGCCCCAGGTCAAGCAGAACTCTGGCACAGTACTTGGTCTCAACCTTACGGAAGAATTGACAGTCCTGGGAGGGGGTAGGTGGGCAACAGCTGCTTCACAGCCTGGAATTTACTTTGGCTTTTCAAGACACGGTTTCTCTGTGTACCCCTGGCTGTCCTGGTATTCAGAGATCTGCCTGCCTCTGCCTCCTGAGTACAGGATTAAAGGTGTGTGCCATTATGTTTCAGCTTATTTATTTATAGACAGGGTTTCATTCTGTATATCATCAGGCTGGCCTCAAACTCCCTATGATCCTCCTGCCTTGGTGTCCTGAATGCAAGAATGATAGTGTCTGTTGCCAGTGCTCTTAATCAGTCTCTGGATTCCATTCAGCACCAATAAGAGAGCCTGAAGTCACCATGGTAAGAGTAAAGGTAGGGCCTGGCATATAAGGACCATATCTTTGAATTTTAAAAAATTTCACTTATATGGTTGAGTTTTTTACCTTCATGAATGTCTGTGTACCATGTGTGTCTGTCTGTTGCCCAAAGAGGCCAGAGAACAACATTGGATCTGCATGGCATGGAAGTGACCAATGGTTGTGAGCCCCCAGGAAGATCTTGGGAATTAAACCCTGGTTCTCTGGAAGAACGGCCAGTGTTAACCCTTGAAGCACCTCTAGCCTCATGAGAACAGCTTTTGGGTCTCTGGTCAGAGGAAACTGAACTACTCCTGTTGCCCTAGGGAGCTGTGAGGAGCAAACAGAATGGGTTCAGGTATCATTGCCAAAGCCCAAGCTAGTGATTCAGTGGTGCAGTGTGTGTGACCATGCATGTGTTTGTCATCCCAGTCTACCCCCATCATCAGGAGTTCAAGGCCAGCTTGGGCTACAAGGAGACCCTATCTCAAAAATATGAATATTTTAAACTCCCAAATCCCATGTTAGTGCCAGCAATATTAGTGAACCTAAATTAGGAATGCTGAGGGTTAGGACACTGTCGTTCCCTGGCTATGCTGAGGTCTTGGGAACAAGGCAGGGCATGTGGGATGGAATCAGAAGCTAGGAGCAAGCAAGGTTAAGCATCCTGCAGCAAAGGCAGGACCCCAGACACTAGTATGCACATTTGTGTTACGGCCACAGACCAGTCAGCTGGCTGCTGACTTTGGGAAACCCAGCTTCATTATGGGCCTTCATTATGGGAAATGGTCTTTGGGGATTCCTTGCCCACGGTGGATTGCTTCCCATCCACAGAAATAGCGCTATGAGGCCTGGGCCACATCTCGGCAGGCAGTGTCTCCCAGGAATCCTAGGGACAGGGATGGTGTGAGGGGCCCTGGGACCTAATTACATAGCTTTCAATATGAAGTCTAGTGGGTTGAATTCACTGTCACCAAAGGAGGGAGTAAGGTGACCCAGGCCTGGACAGGAACAGAGCAGCTGTAGCCTCCACCCTGCCTCCCTTCCCCAGAAAGGGGACACTCACTGCATGCTGGTCTTTGGGGGGCTCTCCTGGCGCCCATGGCCTTTCTGGTCAGCCTGGAACCGAAGTCATCCTCTGGCGCAGGCAGAACCAGGATGAATAGCTTTCTCCTACGGCCTTGTTAGGCCGGAGAAGCCAGGGCCTGATAGGAAGAGCAGCTGGTAGGCTGTGGCAGAATTTTCTAGAGAGTGCCTATTTTGTTGTTGTTTTGAGACAGAGTCTCACTCTGTAGCCATCTTTCTGCCCTTGCCTCTTAAAACTATGGCTAACAGGTATGTCACCTTGCTCACCCTGTCTTCTCTGACATGGGACGATTTCTGAATCACATCCCAGACACACTATTTTTGTAGGATGTTTTTCTGGATGTTTCCTTAATGACAGGAACGGTCAAAGTTTAAGTCTTTCCCTGTGAAGACTTGAGGATTTATAGCCTAGCCAGCAGTCTGTTTTACAATGTGTGAGGATGTGGCTGTGTTCCAAAAAGCTTTACTGACAAACAAGAAGGTAAGGCCACAGGCAACCAACTTCTACCCTCCAAGATGGGAGCTTCTCAGCACTTGGAGGCAAGGAGATCTGAGCTCCAGGCCAGTCAGGACTATATACCATGTCTCAAAAAATATGGAAGAGCAGAGGCATGTATCACATAGATGACTTATAGGCTAGGGGTATAGTTTAGTTGGCAGTGTTTGCCTGGCATGCACAAACCTTGGGTTCCATTCCCAGCATCATATAAAGCAGACGTGGTGGTGCAGTGCTATGATACCAGCACTCGGCTAGAAACCTCATTTCAAAATAAAAGTATTTACAATGAAATTTTACTGAGGACTATCTGAAATGCTTTCCTTTTGTGGGACCACTTTTTCTGGGAGTGCCTCTCCTTCAGAAGCTGAACTTTTGCTAGATCCTTTAATCAGATCAATAACTGCCCTGAGACCTTTAATACTATGTCCTCAGCCTCTTCAAATTTAACTGGTCCTTAAAGATAACAAAGTAACCAACCTTTCTATGTAGACTTGCTCTTCCCACCCAATCAGATGTTACTTAAGCAAACTTAGCTACATGTTGCTGTTCTCTTTAAGGCCCGGGACCCAGAGTGACTGGGTTTGATTCTGGTTCAAAAACAACCTTAAAACATCCCATAAACGCTAGAAACAGCTTGTGCATAGATTGGTCACGTCTGAGAGCAATTTTCAAGGGCTGTTTTGTAACATTCCCTAGAAAACTTTTAGAGACCGCTGTAAACAAACAAAACTCCCCCAAAACCACCCTATCAGTGGCCGGGTACATGCTTTCAATCTCAGCACTCAGGAGGCTGAGGTAGGTGGCTCTCTGGCCTACATAGTCCATGTCTCAAAAAACAAAACACATCACTCATTCCTTCCCCTTACCATGCTTTCTGTGCTGCTCAATATAGGGCAAAATCCTTTGTTAGGCCAACAACAGGGAAAGACAGAGAAATGGACAGTGAACTTAAGCTCCCTCTTGGCCTTTTTCATTCTTTAACATGACATGGACACACCCTCTTACTTATTTGTCATTTTACACCACTCCCCCCCCCCCTTTTGAGTTTCACACTAGGCCAGGCTAGTTCCACCATGTTGGGTCACAAGCTGGCCCTTGGCTATGGAGAGGTGTGAATAGGCTCCCCATGCAGTCACCTTTGCTGTCTTCATGGTGATTGATGAGGCCAGTCAGCAAGGCAGGACCTCTGCCTGTGTTCTTCCTGGAGAAGGAAACTGCAATTGTTAAGTGTAACCTGGGCATCAGTGCCCAACAGGGTGCCAGTAGCACTGCCATCCTGGGCACCTCTCCCCAATTCTCCCAGCACAGAGATCTAGTCTGTTTTCTTCAAAGTGGGACAGGTATCAGGCATAATTTCAATGTTTTCAAACTACAAGGCCGCTAGGATGTAGTAAAGCAGGGACAGAGTGTGCACTTAACATGCATGCAGCCCCCACCTCCAAACTGAAAAAATTCAGCTTTATGTCCCATACACAATCCCGAACGAGCATACACATTAAAATGCACTGACCATCTTTATTGTTTGAGCCTGCCAATGGCAGCCACGTGTATAAAGACACATCTTGAGAGAAACTGAGGCCTAAGCATCATAATCAATTGGGAGTCAAGTCATGGAGTGCAGGGCTGGGCTGTAGTGGTCTTGCCCATAATCTTAGTGCTTGGGTGGCTAAGGCAGAACATTCACACCAATTCAAGAACTTGGGCTAGAGTGGGGGACCCTGTCTTAAACCAACTTAATGTCACATATCGTAGAAAGGCCACTGGGGTCCTTAGGACTTGTGCCCCCCAGTTCACTGGCCCTGCCTCTATGTGGCCATGTAGCTGAAGATGGCCTGGAACTCGAGTGCTGGGGTTACAGGTGTTCACAATGCCAGGCATTTTTTACTCTTTGAGATTTTATGATTCTGCCTACATGTGTATCTCTGCACTATGTGCAGACAGTGTCCAAGAAGCCCAGAAGAGGACACCAGATGACCTCGGACTGGAATTACAGGATGGTTGTAAGCCACTGTGTGGGTGCTGTGAATCAAACCAGGGTCCTTGGAACAGCAGCCAACCAGTGCTCTTCACCACTGAGCTACTACCTCTAGCCCTTTACCCCACTCCCAGCTTTCTCTTGTGCCAACATGACCCAAGAAAATAACTTGTGGCCCCACTGCTGGTCCAGGTAGCCAAGTGCTTGGCATAAGAGAGCCCAGCATCTGGAAATCACCTCAATGTTCCCAGTTTCCCACTGCTGATGATATCACAATGATACCCACACCCATTAATGAATGACTTACCACTTATACACACTGGTAGACAGGACTCTCTCGCACCTGAAGCCTGCCCACCCATGAAGGTAAAGACCAGGCCTTGTGATTCACTCAGCCAGCGCTTCTGACCCAGTGGCACAGGAGTAGTATCACACCAGCAGTGTCCTGCCCTGTCCCCCCAAACCTTGGACCCATTAACCACATTCACAGCAAGTCTGATTTCACAAATTTTTCTTTATTTAGAAAAGCAACATTTCGATCAGGGACCACAGAGGCTACAGTAGAGTGCAGATAAATAAAATAGACCAGACATAACTGCCGGCCTTCAACACTGTGGATCTAAGACAGGTTTGACACTGGGATATTCAGAAGCAAATCTGCAGCTACTTTGGCCTCAAAGACATGTCAGCAGTCAGTCCCTGCCACAGAAGCTCACAAGACAGGGGTGAGAGGTAACCAGTGCAAAAGTGGTGTTAAGCTCAGTGTGCCTTGGCGACTGCACTTTGTGTGGCAGAGGCTCTGGAGGATATGAGAAGCACAGAAGCCATGTCTCCATCCCAGGTGAGTTTCTTGACCAGCATCTCCTCTGGAGCACCCTACCCCATTGTCACAGTCTTACTGGAGTGGCTGAAGGATAAGTTCAGCCAACAGGAGAGCTGAAGCTGCAAGGGAGCACTGGATTCACCACTTACTTGCCCTTGTTCTTTAAATGCTGGCCTTGAGTTTGGTGATCTTCACACCTGTCTCCAGAGCACACAGGTTATATCCATGAACAATCATGCCTTTGCAAAACATTTCTGGTAACAGGGCATCAAACCAAAGAGCATTTTTCTCAACAACACAACCACCCGTAAGCCAGCAGCCCTGCAACCCAAGGAGTCCCTCCCCCAACTCATGCATGGCTAGTCAAAGGCAATGCGCAGGCTGCGCTCCTGTTCCTTGCGCCGGCCCTCACAAACACGGCTGGCCTCCTCCACCCTCCTCTGCAGCAGGGCAGAACTCTGGTCCACCCACTGAAGAGAATCCATGTGTGCATTGAGGATCTTACAGATCTGTTGCAGTGGGTCACTGGTGTCTGCAGGTCCACCGGCCATGTTCAGGTGCTCGATAATATCTTTGAGGTCCTGTGCCATGCGCTTGAGCTGAGCATCGATGTTCTCAGCCAGCTTGTAGGTCTTCTCACGTTCCTCATCAGCATGCTGAAGGTAGATGGTACCACTTTGCTCCTTCACTGACTCCTCCAATGGGCTCAGCAGGTCTTCCAGCTCCTTCTGCTGCGACAGAATAAAGTCCAGCTCCTGGTCCAACCGCTTCTGATCCAGCTTCACCTTTTCCACCTCTCGGTGCAGGCTGGTGATCTTCTCCCCATTCTCAATCAGTGTGCGGTCCCAGGCATTGACCTGTGTGGCCTGCTGCAGGAAGTGCCGCTCTTGGTCCTCTAGCTCCAGACTCCACTTGTTGATCAGGCTTTCCAGTTGTGCATAGGTCATCGCTGGACCTGTGGTAGTCCCAGCCGCTGTGCTGGAGGCAGGCAAAGCAGTAGCTGCTACACTGCTGGGGCCAGCTGGCACCAGGGGTTTCAGGCTTAAGGCAAAGCCAGTGGTCGTGGTAGAGGAGGAGGCAGCAGCAGTGGTAGTGGTGGTGGTAGTGGTCGCAGCGGTGCTGGTGGTGGAGGCGCCAGGAGCTGCTCCAGGGGCCTTGAGGCTGAAGCCCAAAGTCCCAGCACTAGGAGTAGCTGCAGTTGTCACCGGAGCTGAGAGGGAGAGCACTGTAGCACTGGATGAGGCAGGAGCAGCAGCTACAGAGGCAAAGAGAGTAGACCCTGCACCGGTGGTGGCAGCAGTGGGTGCAGCAGCAGCTGGCTGTGTTGCTCCTGCTGTAGTGGTCACCAGAGTGGCTGGAGTAAAGGGAGAGCCAGACAGTGCTGCGGGCTGGGCTGAGCTACCCACAGAGCCAATGCTAAAGCCAGAGGCTCCAGGCTGGGAAGCATTGCCACTGGTGAATGAGAACCCTGTGGAGCCAGTGGACGGAGCAGAGGTGGTAGAAGAGCCAAAGACAAAGCCTGTGGGGGCTGTCCCCTGGCTGGAGGTGCAAGCACTTGAGATGGCATTGGTGAGGGTGCTGCTGCCAAGCCCAAAGCTGCCAGTGTTGGCTGTAGCTGGTGTGGCAGCTGTGTTACTCAGGCTGAGCTTTGGGGTGCTAATCCCCAGGGAGAAGCCAGCTCCCCCAGAAGCAGGTGTCGTTCCAAAGTTGAATCCTGGGGTCTGTGTGCTTGGGGTCTGTGTGGTGAGTGAGAAGAGGCTGGTGGAAGGGGTGGTCGCAGCTGGCTGGGAGGGAGTCCCAAAATTAAACCCTCCGGTGCCAGTGCCAGACGCAGAGAAGGAAAAGCCAGTGGCAGGTGTGGTGGTCGCAGTCTTTGCAGTCCCAAAGGTAAAACCGCCAGCAGGAGCCCCGGTGCCTCCAAAGTTAAACCCACTCATGGCTGTGCAATCTCCAGGTGGCAGCTACTTCGACTCTGGGGCAAATCCGTCAGCGTCTGCAACCTTGGGGAGGTTTCTAGAGCAGAGGAAGTGACATGGTCAGATGGCAGTTTGGGACAGGCAAGCTCAGTGGTGTGGAGGGTAGAGGGCTGGATGCAGAGCTGGCAGCAGCCCTGCTTCTTCCTTTGCTAACCTGACCAACTCCAGTAAACCAACGGGAGCTGAGGGCTCCTGGGCATGCGCAGCTTCCACTACCAGGGAGATCTGAGGCAGTTCACAAGAAGGCACTCTAGAGAGTTGGAACCAGGACACAAGGGTGGGCATGAGAGCCCAGGGCTTAGGGATAGGTGGAGACCCAAGTCCACTAATCAGACGTTACTTGGGGTTTTCCTCTAGGTGGAAACTAGTGGTGGCTGGGAAGGACCAAAGGGAAAAGAGACCAAGCACTCTGAAAGCCAAGAGCAACCACAGCCCGTCCCATGTAAGAGAAAACTAGACTTCTATAGTTTTGACTGAAGCCGCTCCAGACAGAGCCATCCAGGTACTTTCCCCAAAGCTTATATGGTAAGGAAGGTGACAGGGAGCTCTGCATCATCTTCCCAGGGCCACAAGCTAGCAGGTGGTGAGACAGGAATATGTTCAGTGGACCTGATGGAGTCACCAGGCACTTCCCCTATTCTGGTGTGGGACAATAAGACCAAGATGCAAAGCTGAATAGCCCACACAGTTCTCCATGTGCAATGAGAGTGTATCAGAATGTACCCTTCAGAGCATTATGACCTCTCGAGGTGACAGCGGTAGGATGGTGCATCCCTTCTGTTGGCTGCACTGCCCAAAGGGTTTCCTCATTGTTTGTATATCAGTGTGTGTGTGTGTGTGTAGGTGGTCCTCATGTCTTTTTCAGTTATTATCTACATTATCTTTTAAGATGAAGTCATTTCACTGGGACCTGTAACTCACCCTCTAATCTAAACAGGCTGGCTGACCAGAAAGCCCCGGGAACCCACCTAATATACCTCTCCTGCATCAAGATTACAGCACTGGCCACTTCGTCCAGCTTTTTCATGTGGGTGCTGGGGATTTCATGCTTGTGTGGTAAGCACTTTATTGACTAAGCTATCTCCCCAGCTACTGGCATTTTGTTCTTTGGTACAGGGTCTCAGTATGAAGCCCAGGCTGGGTTCAACCTTGCAATCTAGTTTGTACCAATCTTTCAAATGTAGATTATCACACAGGCACAGGTTGTCACACCCTCTCATGTCTTGTTCTGAGGCCTTAAGTTTGTGACACAGATGTGGAGTGTAGCAGATGTGAGCAACCCTGTCCTTCCTTTAATTAACAAGAACATTTAGCCTCTCTAAGCTCAGTCCTTGCCCCAGCAAAGGGTGCTTGCTGACATGAGGACATGATTCGAGGTACTCTGTCCCTTTGGCATTTTCAGGGTAAGAAGGTGGCTTGCAGGGTAATACCAATCTCAGCTGTGAATTTCCTAAGAAGACCAGGGTGTGGCTAACCTCGGGTTTGCTATGAATTCAGTCTGTGTCCCCTGCTCAATGAGTCATTGGGCTGTGACAAGAGCCACCTCAGTAGTCCAGAGGCTTCTGGGCAGCAGACTCTGTTCCACTGTGAGGACAGCACCATGTCCCTGGCCCCAGATATCCTGGGAAAGATGAGTCTGTGGACAATACCCAGAAGGGTGATGGGTCTTAAGAGGGAGCAAAGTCTGATTCCATTTTCCTTTGCTGAAGGCAGCCAAGGCTTGCTCTGAC
The DNA here is from genome assembly GCA_019843965.1 of Rhynchomys soricoides. NCBI lineage: Eukaryota > Metazoa > Chordata > Mammalia > Rodentia > Muridae > Rhynchomys > Rhynchomys soricoides. The sequence continues at coordinate 1,406,798 of JADRCH010000197.1, forward strand.
CTCTGGCCTTGCCTTTCTTTCTTCTATGGGTCTGGAAGCTCACAGCGCCTGTTTCCCAATGTCCTCTATGAAGAAATCAACAAGGTCCCAAGAAGCCAAGAGAAGCCAAGTGCCTGGTGTCCTCCCTCTCCCCATACTGTGCCTGCCTGCCTCTTCAGACCTGTTTTCTCTGGCCACTTCCTCCTTCCTGTGGTCTAGCAACTTCAAACTTACAGGAACTGCAGGGGAAAGTTATTTCAATCTCAAAAGATCATAGTAGGTCCACTGAGGCCCTGATGGGCACCCAGACAACTCTGGCACGACGGAGACTTCCTCACCGCCAAGCGCCTGAGCTGGATGAGTTGTAGCGGCCCCACCGTCCAGTCGGCTACACGTCATACCCCAGCCCGCAGTACTCAGTGGCTCAGACAGTGCCAGGACCCGTAGCAGTGCAGCTATAGGATGTGAAACTGTCCAGCCACCCAGAGCTGGGGAGGGAGAGTCTGGAGATAATAAGAGTCCTGCCAAACACTGAGGAGACTATGGTTTTAGTTACTGGCAATGGTGCTGGCATAGTCACAGACACCATGCCAATGACTCAGACTTTAAAAAACTCACTCTGTACAGTAGTTCAGAAGACGATCTGCCTGTACCTCTGCCTCTCCAGTGCACCACTACACTCTGGTGGCTCAGACTCTTTGCGGAAGCAGCTACAGGGTACTGACAAAGAGAGAGCTAAATACAGAGGAAGCTGGAAGCAAGGGGACAGGAGGAAGGCTGGGTGATGAGCCAGGTCAGAAGCTTTAACTGAACTCTGGGACAGAGATAACCACAAGTCAGGGTCTGACCCAATAAATAAATGACGACTCCCTAAGCCTGGGAGCTCTTCAGCTGCAGGCCACCTTAGCTATAGCCGTTCAGTCTTCACCACAGGAGAGCCTCCCAGGAGAGCCCAGGGGTGAGAAAGCAGACAGTAACAGGTTTGCAACCTGGTACATGGGTTAGACAGCCACACCGAGGCCGCAGGAGTCACCTAGGCTGCTGTGTGCTCCCCAGCCTTCTTCCCAACTCCACAATGTCCTTCCGTCCATCTCTTGGTTAGTTTTCTGAGCCAGGCTGACCACCTTGCGCCTGCCTCCTGAGTGCTGGGATTTCTGATGTGAGAGCCTGGACAGCAGTGGAAGGTCCTTCCTACTTCCAGATCATCCACGTGTCCTGGTCACAACCAGCCTGCCAATACCTCAGCACCACTGGCCTGCCCAAGTCACATAGACTATTTCTCAAACTGAACACCCTGAGCTAGAGATGGCTACCAGGCAGAGAATCACCAAGTGGCAGGGAGCAAACAAATTCCACCCGGACATTCATCCACATAAAAGCTGAGCACTTGCTGTGGTAGCACTGCTGTGCTCAATAAATCAACAGATATAACCAGCATATTTTAGGAGACTGGGGAAAAACAAAGGTAGGGTGTGCCCTATGACTAGAAGGCTTAACAGACATAAAATGAACTCAAGATGGAGATGGCTCTGGATGATGCACTTGAACCCAAGGCCATTACATAAGTCCCTCAGTAGAGTTGAGGATGCAGAAGAGATCACAAGTCAGAAGGCTGGGTTACAATGGTGTCAACCTATCTGTGCTAGTTGAAAACCCTCATTTGTGGTGGTCAGTGAGCAACCAGAACTGGGCAGAGGCCATGTGCAGAACAGAGCATTTATCAAGAGGCTGGGAAGTCTAATGGGGAGTCGAGAAGGGCTGGAGACCGGTATGCAAGAATAAGGGGTGTATGCTGTCCACCTGGGCCATATGTGAGGAGCACACCGAGCACTGCCACCAAGGGACCCCGGCAGCAACAAGTCACCTGTGTCAGGTGGACCATGGGTGGCATCTGTCTTGTTCTGTTCCGGGCACTATGTAAGTGTTCACGGCTAGTCTGAACAAGACTGGTAACTACTGTATTACAACACAGCACCAGGCAGAGCCCCACTATTCAGCCAGCCCTGGAACCTTTCTGAATGTAACACAGCATCAAAGATGGGATGTAACCCCTTCAAGGCAACACAGCAAAGGCTTGCCCAAGCCTGGAGATGAATGGCAATCCTTACTCCAGGCTCCTATTGCCTCTACTTGTTTACAGTGATCAACCCATCACTGAGACCCAAAAGGAATAAACCTTCCTTTCTGTTGCCTGGCACAGCACAGCATAGCACAAGGACACAAGGAGCAGACCCCATCTCAAACCTAGCACTCCTAGCCCTGGGATCTGTGAGTCTTACCTCAGGTTCTCCATCTGAATTAAACAAAGAATGGAAATCAGATCCCTGTCTGGTGCTAGGCTGGGGAAACAATCTATCAGGTTTTATCGCTGGTATACAGCCAATGGCCACCAGGTGGTGCTGTGACAATGCAGAACCAGGGAAGGACTGGGTATCAGCTAGCTCCGAGGGAACTTTTTGGTGTGAGGTAGTTAATAGTTTTTAAAAACTCCAACAAGGAAGAAGGGAAGGTGGGGAAGACACCCAACAAGACGAACATGGTGGCATATGCCTGTAATTTACAAGGTGGAACAGGAGGTTCAAGGACTGTCAGCTACACAAGGAACTTGAGACCAGCCTGACTATATGTCTTAAACAAAACAGGGTACTTGTAAGTGGGCTTCTAACCAAAAGTTTTGCCTTGCTAAGACAAAATGAAAATCTGTAGAAAAAGGGGCCACAGTAGGATGGAAGACCACTGGAAAGGCAAGAGGAAAAGAAGGCAGAGCAAGAAAAGGGGGAAACCTGGGCTGGAGAGATGGCTCAGTAGTTAAGAGAACTGACTGCTCTTCCAGAGGTCCTGAGTTCAATTCCCAGCAACCACATGGTGGCTCACAACCATCTGTAATGGGATCTGATGCCCTCTTCTAGTGTGTGTCCAAAGACAGCTGGAGTGTACTCATATAAATAAATAAAATAAATCTTAAAAAAAAAAAAAAGAAAAAAAGGGGGAGGGGAGAGAATCTGATCCCTGGGAAGCTAGGCCACACTCCAACCCCCACAACAGCTTCAGGGAACAAATCAGCTCCATACTTCCTCCAGAAAAAGCAAACAAGGTTGGTTTGAATTCTGGAAGTGGGGAAGGAGAGCCATCACTCCCTTTTGTTTGTCACTCCCTAGCAGCAGGTACATAGTTGTCACCACATTTCTTTCCCCCATGTGTAAAAAAAAAAACAAAAAACAAAAAAAACCAAGAGAATCCAAGTCAATTCTAATATTAGATAAATAAATTCTAGCAGCACATTCCTCCCTACCTGCCCCAATGTCCTGGGTTCCCGAATGAAAGACACACACAGCCTTTATATTTTGATAAGTCTTAACTCGATGGTTGGGCCACTTCCTAACGTCCATGTGGCTAATCCACCCCCACCCCAAGATAACCCAGTCAATGACTTGTGTCAAGTAATAATAGTAAGAGGAAGACACTGTTTGAAGCAGGCACTGTCTCTCCCCCGGTAGAGGAAGAGCATGAGGCTTTCATAGGCATTGACTATAAATCCTGTCCGCGTGACTGCACCTGCAGATTCTTAGCCTTCTCCCTCCTTCCTCCAGTGGAAAACACTCTTTACCTCAGAAATCAGTCCACAGCTAATTAGCAATTATATCCTTACTCCCTAGGGCCTCCACCAGCTCCACCTGCAAAACCCTAACCAGCTCATCTTCATTTTGAGACTCCTTCAAGACTGGGTTACCCTGGATTATCTGGGAGAGCCCGATGCTCCAGCACAGGGCTCCAGAAGGAAAGCAGGAAGCTCAAAGGAGAAACTTCAAGTTGCATGCAGGCAGAGAAGCTGGAGGGGACACAAGGAGGCAGCCTCTAGATACTGGTATACATGGCTAGGAACCCAGTGCCTCGGGAACTCCAGAATCCTAGTAAGGTGGCAAGTGTGTGCTGTCTGAACCTTTTAACCTGTCACGACAGCAAGAGGGACTAACCAGTACAGGTGACACCCAAACTGTGGGAGCTGGTACCAACTCCGCTGTGCTAAGTTATGGCGGTGACTTCTAAAGGGGCCGTGTTGTAAGGGAAGGACAGGGCTCGAGAGCTCTGAGCACCTGGCCACGTGGCACTGCCCTTTCCCCAGCTGCACTGGCCTTGGCCTTCCTGTCCTTGTTTGCCAGGACACCCAAACCTCCAACCCCTGCCCCCTGGCCTTAGTGACCCAGTTTTACTTGCTCCCTAGCACCGTGTGGAGATTATGGTATCAAGTTTTCTGTCCTCACACAAGCAACTGATTTAAAAGTGTGCTGCTGCCCATGGGGGTGGGGTAGGGGCAGCACAGTACTGGGGGCTGTATGATTCTGGGAAAAGAACAAAGTCCCAACCTTGTCCTCTATGTGGAGGAGACAGTCATGGGCACAGATATCCATCTGTGAGGCAGATCAGACAGAATGCACAAGTATGGTAGGACAGGAAGAGAAGCTATACCAGATTCTGAGCTCCTAGAAGAGCTTTCCCTCGGCTACATCCTTAGTTTACACCCACAAGCATTACATGGTGCTGATGAAGACTCATCCCTCCCTGTACCAGGTGGATCCTTTTACTTAGGAAAATGAGACACGTGAGAGTCATGTACACTCATATTGGGAAGACAACTAGCAGGTTGGTGTCCACCCCACCAAGATATAAGCAGACACAAACAGAACCCATAAAGCCCAATCCTTTCCCATCACATCGGGAAAACAGGGCTTGCTGCAGCAGTACAAGTGAAGCAACTGGTGGACAAGAATAAAGATACATATGAAATGTCACAACGAAACCTCCTTGCATACTAACCAGAACAGTTGAACAGCTACAACAAAACCTAGGGAATAGTTCAGCTTTGATGCCTCACAGGACCCAGGAAGTTGGGCAGGGTGAGGAGCTTTGCTTTATCAAAAACAACTGAGGCCATGCATAATTCTTCTTACCCTTTCCAGACCTCAATCTTGCCTTTCACAACCAAGCTTAGGGGCCTTTGGGATGCTAGGCCACTTCTTAGCACAAAGCCCCAAATTCTCTGTGTTCTGCCCAGGGGGGCTCCTATTCAGGTCTTTGCTACCTAGAAGCTGTTGCCAGGTGCTCTGTGGTCCCCAGAGAATTCCCTCACCCCTTCCTACCCATCAGAGCCATGGCTGATGCAACTGCCTGCAATCTGCCGCCTCACTCCTGAGCTCAGGCCCCTCCGCACTGGAAAAGAGTTCCAAGCAGCTCCACCCTTGCTTCTGGCTCCCCACAGGATTTGTTTGTTTTTTGAGAGGAAAGAGACTAGGCTGCCATTTGAGACTGGGTAAGGGTTAGGGAGAAAAAGAGAATAACACACATGATGGACACTTAACACAGGAAACAGGCCAAGGCTCAGGGTGGCAGGCCTCCATGGATATCACGAATCACAACTATCAAAGTGATGGCTGTACACATGCTGGGAAGGGTATGGCAGCTAATGTGAAAACCAGCACTCACTCAGCACAACTGAGTCAAGGTGAATTTGGGGGCCCAGGGGGAAGCATCTGGATGGGACCCCAGGACAAAAAAGGGGCGTGCAGACTCTTGGCTGTGACAGAAACACCATGGGGAAGACTATGGGCTGGTACCCCACTCTGCACTCTTTAAAACCTTTATGATTTTTCCAAGAGTTCACTTTAAAATACCAAATTCAAAGAAAAGAACACCATGGGCACTGCAACATGGCTGCTGTTTAATTAAAAAACAGCACCTGTGAGGATGAGCGATGCAGCTCAGGTGGCAGAATGCCTGTCTAGCATGCAATGTATGGAGCCCTGGGCCCATTCCATTTCTGTAGTAGTAGCCTTTATGCATCAGTGTCTAGCCTAAGCAGACTTAGTGCAGCCCATAGCCGGCAAGCGAGGCCTGGAGTCTGAGCACATCAAATTATGTGGCTACCTGTACTCAAACACTGGCAGTAGAGAAGAGTGCCCACTCCAGGCTGGAAGTGGCTCAGTGTTACAGAGCACTGACTGCTCTTCCAGAGGTCCTGAGTTCAATTCCCAACAACCACATGGTGGCTCACAACCGTCTGTGATGTGATGAGACGCCCTCTTCTGGTGTGTCTGAGGACAGCGACAGTGCACTCACACATAAAACAAGTCTTTTTTTTTTTTTTAAGAGTGTCCACTCCAACCGGGCAGTGGTGGCGCGCAGTGGTGGCGCACGCCTTTAATCCCAGCACTTGGGAGGCAGAGGCAGGTTGATTTCTGAGTTTGAGGCCAGCCTGGTCTACAGAGTGAGTTCCAGGACAGCCAGGGCCACATAGAAACCCTGTCTTGGGGGGGGGGGGGGGGAGTGCCCACTCCAAGGGAAAAAAATCACAAGGATTTCTTGCTTATAATTTTCAAAATCAATTTTCCCCACTTGCTCTGAATCTTTTTTCCCCCAGTACCAGAGCCTGAAAAGCAGCACTCTCGCCAACACTCTGCCACCAACTTCCAACCCCAGTCTATTATTTTTCCAGTCCAGGCAAGCCTTAAACTTTTTGCTTTTAAATTATACTCTTAATCAGATGCAGACCTGTAACCACACGTGGTGGAGGTCAGAGGGCAATTGTCTAGAGAGTTGCTTCTGTCCTTCTACCATAAAGGTCATGAGGATGGAACCTCCGAAGATTACCTCCTGAGCCATCTCAAAGCAGCTCCAGCCCTGACCTTGACTTCCAATGCTCCTGCCTTAGCCTCCTAAGTAGGTAAGATACCAGGACTGGCCTTTGAACTTTTTCTTTTTAAAAACACATTGAGGCCAACCAGTATGACCTCGAAGTCATCATTCCTTGTCTTCCATCTCCCAAATACTGGAAATACAGGCAAGGAACCAAGCCCAGTCCATGTGGTGCTAGGACAGAACCTAAGATTCTTGTGTGAAACAGGCAAGCTTTCTACTAAGTTCCATCTCCACCCATTCAGTCTCTCAGCTGCTACAAATACATAGGCTGATTGACTTCCACATGCAATGCCAGCTATACATGAACACGGGGTGGGAAACAGGGTTCATGTATCATCCTGGGGAAAGACAAGAGGGACTCTTACTAAATGGAACGTAAATGTCCTATTTTGGACAGGATCAAGAAACAATTATCTAGTGGGGTCGGCAAGAGAGCAAGGTCTGCAAGAAGTCAGAGCAAGGGGCAAAACCTAAGAGGTCGGCAGGGAACAGCACCAGCATGTAGAATAAGGACAAGTAGGGATGGCTGGAAACAGAAACCTTGGAGGTGGAACACACAGAATGATCATATGACATGTTGGATGGTAGGGGCGTTGAAAGAGGTGAAATCAGGCCCCCAGAGTTTTTTCTAAAAGAAAACACGATGACTTTAAATAGATAAAATTTCTCAGTGGGTGAAGGTTGCCAAAAAAATCTGACCTGAGTTCCATCCCTGGGACCCACATGGTAAGAGAACCAACTCCTGCTAGCTCTCCTCTGACCACCACACACATACACAACAACAACAACAAAGGATGAAGGCCCCATGGTTAGGACTTCGCGGCCTACTTTCCATAGCTGGTATATTTGTGCATGCATACAACGATCTGTAAATACTTGGGAGACATTATCTCGCTGTTGCTGCTTTGAACTCGTCTCTGAAGTCTAAGCTAGCTTGAACTCGCCATTCCGCGATGACTTTAACCCACGAGGTCACTCGGGGCGACATCAGTTGGGGACTGGTGGCAAATTCGTGAAGCAGGGAGAGATAAAGAGGTGAGCGGGTTGCGGGTGTGATAGAGATCGAATAGGATCCGACCGATTCAGGAGACAGCCCGGGCCCTCGACCCGGGCAGTGAGTGGAGGGTCAGGACGTCATGGCGGGCCCGGGGTCGCCACCGCCCCATCGGGGCCCCGCGAGGGCGGGGCGCGGAGGGATCCAGGCAGCCCGCGCTGCGCCGCCCCCGGTATATTTGTCCCCAGGCCCCCGGGCCGTCTCATTTTCAACCCTCTCAGCACAGTCTCCCTTAACGCTCCCACCACGCCGCCTCCGCCCGCGCAATGGCTCTGTAGCCGCGATCCCGTCGTGTCCCCCGCTCCGTTTCCGCGCTCACCGCGCCTTCGCTCTCCGCTCGCACCGTCTCTTCAGCCGAGGCCGCCGCCGCCGCTGTTGCCTCCTCTCCTTTTCGCAGCCATGGAGTGAGTAAACCGCTCGCCCCTCCCTCTCCAACCGCCTTTCCCGCCCTTTCACAGAGCTCGCGGGGCTTCACGGGTCAGCCTCGTGGGGGGGTGGGGAGACGAAGTGAGGAACCACGGTCGCGCAGGCGCAGAAGAGGGAAGCGGGTAGCCTGCGCATCCGCTGAGCAAGCGCACTAGGCTCGAGCCGTGGGGGGAGGGTGTGCTTCCGGACAGTTTGGGGGCTTTTAAGGTCGGCTCGCGCGCCGTTGGCGCCTGCGCGCTAATTCACAGCCCCTCTTCCTTCCGAGGATACGACCCCATACCCTGTTGCACATGCGCATTATCTTATCCCCGGCCTGAACTACGGAGGCCGGCCGATATTTGGCAAAACACACACCTTGGTCCCTCCAGGAGGGTAGTAGCATAACAATGGATCGGGTCCACCTCGAGGCTCTGACTCTGGCCCAACTTCCCTCCAATCAGGCACCTGCTGGGGCGGGGACTGGCTTAGATTGACAGGGAAGGCTTAGGAACACGTTTAAGAAGGAGATGGAGCTAGCATCACAGGGTCGGGGCCTCTAGGGACTTGCTAGGGGGCGGGAACTGACTGTGACGGACTGGAGAGTGAGCGGGGCTTCCCGTAGGATCTGTAAAAGTCACCTGAAGTTTTAAGGGAAGAGTGGGATTTGTGTGTGTGACACTGATGAAGGGCCCAGGCATGGCAGAATTATTCTGGGAACCCCTGTGGACTCTAAAGGGGGTATAGTCTAAAGAAAATATTGATGCGGAAGGGGCACGGCTAGAAGAAATTCCCTTGGGATTGAAATTTTTATGAAGAGGAATAAGATGAGGTGGGTAGGAGGGACTAGAGGTAATTCCCCTGGGAAAACACTAGGTTTCTTTGTTGAGGGAGGAGATGGGGCTGGGGAGTTTCCAAAAATTGCCTTGGGAATGTGTGGAGCTCTGGAATTTGCGGAAAGAAGGAAAGTGTGCATAGCCTGTGGGTCAAGCAGCTTTGACTGAACCCCACCAACGCCCCCTCGTCTTCCTCACAGGTCCTCCACCTTCGCCTTGGTGCCTGTTTTCACCCAGCTGAACACTCTTCCACGCTGCCTCCCACTTACTGGTGCAGCCTCCATTGCCGTCGCTGCCCTGCGCCTGTGCCTCAGCCATGTCACTCCTGGCAACCCTGGGACTGGAGCTGGACAGGGCCCTGCTCCCAGCTAGCGGGCTGGGCTGGCTCGTAGACTATGGGAAACTCCCCCTGGCCCCTGCCCCCCTGGGCCCCTATGAGGTCCTTGGGGGTGCCCTGGAGGGCGGGCTTCCAGGGGGAGGAGAGCCCCTGGCAGGTAAGAACAGGTAAAGGAGAGAAGTGGGTTGAGCTGAAGAGGGCTGGGGCAAAAAAGGAAGAATTTATTCATTCACAAGATCAGTACTGAGGGCCTGCAGTGTGCCCAGCACTGTTCTAGGTGTGCAGGGTTCAGAGCAAGGGATCCCTAAGCTCATGGGAGCATCAGGAGACAGAAGTAGGAAACCAAAGCCTAGCTGAAAGTGATGAAAGACATAGTTGAGAAGTCAGCTTTCTCCAAGTAGACAACATCTGAACCGAGGGCTAAGGGATGGGGAAAAGAAGCCATAAGGCCTGAGGGGGCTCCATCCCAGAGACTCTGGGGTTGTCCCAGACTGCACCTGGTGGCATATGCCCATAGCTTCCCCTGTTGAAGAGCCCAGGCCAGCCTAGGCAGCATAGTAAGAATATAGTTCTCAAACATCTAAGATAGTAAAGTACCAAACATCTGAAAAACAGAAAAAGAAGAACAAATAAGATGGAATGACTCACACACACACACACACACACACACACACACACACTGGGAAGGTAGGAGAGGGAGAGAGTTGTGTATAATCCTAGCACTCTAGGAGAGTCAGATGTTTAAGGTTGTCTTCAGCTACAGATTACAGAGCAGGTTCAAGGCCAGCCTAGTCTACACAAGACTATTGCCAATAAATAAGTAAACAAGTAGGAAATGAGAGAAGATACAGGTGTGGGGTGCAGCCAACCAGTCCAGTTAAGGAGAGGGATTACGGAAATGGGAGCTGACCTTTGTTGGGTGGATCATTAGTCGGGCGAATGCTTCACTGAACGGTTGGCTGATTATTTCATCGATTAGTTGATAAATTAATCGGTTGGTTGACTGATTTGAATCATAGATTGGCTTGTTTATTGATTGGTTAGTGAGTTGATCAGTTCATCAACAGGCGGTGAACTGACTGGATGATTGGCTAGTTGGCTGATTCATTAGTGGGTTGGCTGGTTCAGTTACATGATGTTTTAGCTGATTATTGGCTGGTGAACTTTTTGGTTCATTGCTTACTTCATGGGTTACTTGGTTGACTACTGAACTGTATGGTTGGCTGATTGGTTGGTTAGTTCATTCATTGTTAGTGGGTCAGTTTGTTGATTGTGAACTATGGTTGGCTGATTGACTGGCTGGCCTGTTCATTGATTAATGAATTTGTTGCTTGGTTGGCTGGTGAACAGTATGATTAGCTGGTTAGTTGGTTGGCTG
>JADRCH010000197.1:1417486-1445690 GCA_019843965.1 Rhynchomys soricoides
GGTTGGCTGGTGAACAGTATGATTAGCTGGTTAGTTGGTTGGCTGGTAAATTCTATGGCTGGCTGGTTGGTTGGTTAGTTAGTTCATTAGTTAGTGGCTTGGTGGGTACACTAGCTAGCTGGTTGGTTGATTGGTTGATTGGTTTCTTCCCTGACTGATGGTCTGCTGATGGGCCTATAGATTTGACGGTTGACTGCCTGGTCACTTGTCACATTGAGTGAATGGGACCTGAGTGAGCACCAAGTGGGTAAAGCACAGACCTCACGGACTTTTATGCCCCCCCCCCTCAGGTGATGGCTTCTCTGATTGGATGACCGAGCGGGTGGACTTCACAGCCCTCCTTCCTCTGGAGGCCCCTCTGCCCCCAGGCAATCTGCCCCCACCCTCCCCGGCCCCCCCTGACCTGGAAGCCATGGCATCCCTACTTAAGAAGGAGCTAGAACAGATGGAAGACTTCTTCCTTGATGCCCCTCTCCTCCCACCACCCTCCCCACCCCCACCACCACCCCCGGCACCCTCTTTGCCCCTGCCCTTGCCCTTGCCTACCTTTGACCTCTCTCAGCCTCCTACCCTGGATACCCTGGATCTGCTGGCTGTTTACTGCCGCAGTGAGGCTGGACCAGGGGATTCAGGCTTGGCAACCCTGCCTGTCCCCCAGCAGCCGCCTCCTCTGGCCCCTCTGCCTTCACCCTCCCGCCCAGCCCCCTATCCTAGTCCCGCCAGCACCCGAGGGGACCGAAAGCAAAAGAAGAGAGACCAGAATAAGTCAGCTGCTCTCAGGTACCGCCAGAGGAAGCGGGCAGAGGGTGAGGCTCTGGAGGGCGAGTGCCAGGGGCTAGAGGCACGGAACCGGGAGCTGAGGGAGAGGGCCGAGTCAGTGGAGCGGGAGATCCAGTATGTGAAGGACCTGCTAATTGAGGTGTACAAGGCCCGAAGCCAGAGGACCCGAAGCACCTAGGGTACAACAGGTCCAGGCTGGAGGAGGGAGGTCTGTTGTACCTCTGCCTCCAGCTTCACACTATCTCTCCACTTCACTTTCCTATCCCATCCATGTCTAGGTTTCCCCTCTGCCTACCCCCATTACGGGTTATCTGGCAGAGTCAGTTTCTGTACCCCTTCAGTGCAACTGAGAAGTCAAGGCCCTCAGGGAATTGGAGGAGCCAGCCTGATCCCTGGTCTCTGGAGTCTTAAAACAAGTGTGTTTTTGCAGGTAGTCCTAGTTGGGTGTGGATGGATGTAAGGCAGGAAGCTTCTCCGGGTGATTGTGCAGATGAGAACCTAGTCAGGGAGGGAGGGAGGGAAGGAGGGAGGGGACTTGGAACCCAAGTGAGAAGCCAGCCAAGGAAAGAGAGCCAAGTCCTCAGAATAGAAGGATATACTGGCCTAGGGACAGGAAGGGGTAGCTGTGGTTGGTAACTAGGGGGTGATTTTAGCTCTGTGAGAGAATCAGTGTTTTGTGAAGGTGTAGGGAAGGGTTGCATCTAGTGGGGGCTGATCCTCCAGGGGTTATGGGCACAAATAAAATGCAGACTTTCCTGTGGTTTGTGTGTCTTATTTTTGAGAGGAGATGCTGGCGAGAGTGAGTCTCAGGGTAGTCTTAAGACAACTGAGAATAAACCAAAGGGCTGGGGCTGAAGCATAAGAGGAAGAAGTTGAGGGTGGTGGCTCATGACTGCAGTCCCAGAGTTTGGGAGGCTGAGAAGGAAGGCTTGCTCTAAGTTTGAGGCCAGCCTGGGCTGCAGAGTGAACTTTAGAGGCCAGCCTGGGCTGCAGAGTGAGCCCATCTCAAACAACAATGAAGCCAAGCAAGAGGTAGCTAGTAATGTGTTCATTGCCAAGTACACACACTGGGCAAGAATATGACACATGACCAGCTTATCAGTAAAGACAGGGCCATGTTGACACTAAGACTGGTTATATTTACATTGGCAGCAGAAGACAAACCAAAGGTAATGTAGAATATACACAGCAGGAAGAATATCATCACACACAGGAGGATCATGGCAGTCGTGGGCAGTGAGGCCTGTGAAGACAGCTCCATTGGTAAAAAGCTTGCCCAGCAAGCATAGGACCTGACTTCAATCTCTAGATCCTGCATAAAAAGCTGTCAGCTGAGAGTGCATACTGCTTTCACAGAAGACCTGAGTTTGGTCTTCAGTAGCCATGCTGGGTAGTTTGTGGCCTTGGACCAAGCGGTCTGGAGGGGCAAAGACTGCTAGTCAGTGAAGTCACAATCTAAGGACATTTTGAGAAGACTCAGAAGAAAGAAGTGTCCTACCAAGACTTCCCTGAAGAAGCTGACTGAGATTAGATTCTGCTTATGGTACTATTAGCCCGAGAAACAAAGGTTGCTGAAAGTGGGTTCCCCAAAGCAAGATCTGACCTTAGTTCCCAAGTGTGGGAAGAAGCCTGTCTTTAGGATATGTACCTGCAAAGACCTGTCTGCTTGAGGGATCACTGTTCCCATGGTAACTGGCCAGCCAGGAGGTACATTTGAGTGTGTTTTATAGTGATCATGTTGAGCCACATAGCATCTTTTGACCTTTTAAGGAGATGCAGACTGAGCATTGGGGTTACCCACAGGAACACATGAATCTGTGAAGCAGATATCCAATAATCTCCTGGAGTTAGGGCTATGGATCATGGCTGCCAGTGGTTCTCCTATGGAGTCAGCATGGCTACAGGAGACTCTAGCACTATCTCGGGAGTGACAACCACTAGGTCCCCTACATCCTGACCTTGCACCCTACTCTGGTTCTGCTCTGAACTTTCCTATAGTGACAAATGAGATCCACTAGAACAACTGAGTGAAACCCCAGCATGGCCTGGGGAAGTCCTGTGTAGCAGGTGTCTAAGAGAGTCTGGGTCCAGTCTGCAGCAGATGGCTATGATTTATGGGGTGCTCACTACTTGCACAGGAAAGAGGGAGGAAGGGTCAGGGATCCAGGGGAGTGTGAGGAACAACAGGAGGCCAGCATGGAGCAAAAATCCCAGGTAAGGCTCATGCCCTGGGTAACCTTAGCCCAGGAGTGTGGAGAATGAGGTTGGCCGGGGGATAATCCTGGCAACCAGGTTTAGGACTGTGTCCATGTGCTCCCGAAGCAAAAATCTCTTTGGAGGGCTGGGGATGTGGCTCAGTGGGGAAAGGCCCAAGCAGGCACATGGCCCTAGGTTCTGTCCTTAGACACTGCACATAGGCCTGATAGCATCTGTAATCCCAGCACTCAGGACATGGATACAGGAGGATCAGAAGCCAAAGTTTATCTCCAGTTGTAAATTAAATTTGAGGCCATCCTGGACAATATGTGATCTTTCAAGAACAAAAGACTCATAGGGCATAGTAGGTCTCTGATTCTGTCCTCAGTGAGTGACCTGTGTGACTGTGGTAGGTAGTGGACTCCTCACCCAGTGTCAGCTCTAGGAAGACATAGAGGCCACCCACAGAGGGGTCCTTGTATGTTCAGACATCACCACCTAGACCTGCTCAGGGACCGAGGAGCAGAGGCCCCTCCCTGTCCTTTCTTGGGGACAGCTGCTTATCATGAGCACAGAATGCTGGTTAACTGTACAGCCCAGCCTCCTCTCAGGGTCACATAGTACTGTCTGTTGTCCTCTTCTGGGTGGCTGAGAAGCCCAGGGAGCAGATGTTAGCCCTGAGACCCCTGAGGAAGCAGGAATGGAGGTTGGTTGGTTGGTTGGCTACATTTCTACTTGTACTTCCATATCGCAGTCCATCAGTGAGAAAAGCCAGGACAAGGACTCACCCAGGGCAGGATCCTGGAGGCAGGGGCTGATGGAAAAGCCATGGATGGTGCTGCTTACTGGTTTGCTCCTCATTGCTTGCTCGGCCTGCTTTTTCATAGAACCCAAGACCACCAGCCCAGGGATGGCTCCACCCACAATAGCCTGGGCCCTCCCACATCAATCACTAATTAAGAAAATGCCCTGCACACCTTTAATCCCAGTACTCACTCGGGAGGCAGAGGCAGGCGGATTTCTGAGTTCGAGGCCAGCCTGGTCTACAGAGTGAGTTCTACACAGAGAAACCCTGTTTCAAAAAAACCAAAAAAAAAAAAAAAAAAAAGAAAAGAAAATGACCTGCAAGGCTGGAGAGATAGCTCAGTGGTTAAGAGAACTGACTGCTCTTCTGAAGGTTCTGAGTTCAAATCTTAGCAACCACATGAGATCTGATGCCCTCTTTTGGGGTGTCTGAAGACAGCTACAGTGTACTTACATATAATAAATATTTTTTAAAAAGAAAAAAATGCCCTACAGGCATTTTTGTGTCAAGTAGACATAAAATTAGCCAGCCCAACCGACCCCTTGTCAGCTTGACACACAAACACATCACTATTAAGCCACAACCTTTACTTTCTTATTCATACCTGAGATCTCAAATTAATAGAACATTACAATATACAGTATTCCAAATTAGGACAAGTATGGTGTCCCGTGCCTTTAATACCAGCACTTAGGAGGCAGAGGCAGGCAAATCCTCAAGTTCCAGGACACCCTGGTCTTCAGAATGAGTTCCAGGATGGCCAGGGCTACACAAAGAAACCCTGTCTTAGGGAAAGGAAAAACAAAGACCTTAAAAGTTTAAACTTTAAAGTCTCTCAATTGTGGGCTTCTCTGTAAAATAAAAAAATACTTTCTTACTTCAAGAGGGAAGAATCATGGCACAGTCACAATCAGATCAAAATCAAACTCCAACTGTGTGAACAACACAATGTCCAGTGTCAGATTCATTCATGATCTGGGAGCCTTCAAAGGGCTTGAGTCACTTAGGCTCTACCATCTGTGTGCAACACACAGCGAGTCTAAGCTCTGAGAGGCTCCATTCCACCAATGCTGAACTGGGCAGTCACTCCACAGAACTGGCATCTCCAAAATTCTGGGCTCTTACGCAGATGGGTCATACTTTTCGCCTGAGCTCTCCTGAGCTCTCTTCATGGTGCAAAGCCTCAACTTTTCTCCATGACCCCTTCAGTCTTGGAGTTTCCACTGCTATTCTGGCTGCATCTTCACCAACAGCCTCTCCTGGCCTCTCACAGTGCCAAGCCTCAGCTGCTCTCCATGATCCCCTTCATGTCTTCAAAAAAGGCACCACCTGGTTGACTCTTTAAGACTGCCAAGTCCAGCTGCCAGCACAAAGTGCAACCTAGCTACCTCTGGGACACAACTTGTGGGTGCTGACTCTCAGGAAACGCTTCCCAGAAAACTTCAAGGGACGCTGGCCTCTTAACCATACTATTTCCTCAGCTCCGACGAACCACCATTAGTTGTCCCAGTAACACAAAGGTTTCATTTCAATGGAGTTGGTCTCTTGTTAACCATGGCTGACTCTTCAGCCCTAGCTGACCGGACACACCAACGATTCTTCACACAAAAGGCCCAAGAGAATCTTTGCTTCTTTCTAAAATAAGCCAGACAACCATTTTAAAAGTTCTGCTTCTATGTACTCTCTTGCTCTGAATAATGACATGGAGGTCTTTATGTTCATTAAAAGCTTCAGGTACACTAGCTGGGTAGATTCTGAGCTATTCTAACCTGACACTGCTGGCCTGGCCTACTTCCCAGCCATGTGGTGCCATCTCACTTGGCACCTCCTTCATCCATGTCCTCATGGTGACTCCGTAGGTCTCACCCAAGACCCTCTCCCTCTCTCTGGGCTTGGAAATCCTACTTCTTCCTCTCCTGTCCAGCTATTGGCCATTTAACTAGTTATTGACCATTCAGAAGGTGATGGAGAACAACATTTTATAAAATATCAAGTCAGGAGATGTTTCATAACAATGACAATACCAAAGTCCGGACTGCCACCAGATCTCTGGGTACAGAAATCAGCATTTGAATACATAGTGCACGAGCACCTCCCCCAAAACTCAATCACATGCATTGCCCCCCACATTCTTCCAAGCTCCTACAGAACATCCTGCTGATGTATCAACACTCGATGGCTTTTACAGTTCAAAGTTCCAAAAGTCCTTCCACAGTCTTCTCCAAAACACATGGTCAGGTCTCTCACAGCTATGTTGTACCAACATCTGGATACCAACTTGTTTTAGTGAGGGTTACTCTTTCTGTGATAAAGCACCATGGCCAAAAGCAAAAGGGTTTATTTGGCTTTTACTTACACACTGTAGTCCATCAGTAAAAAAAAAAAAAAGTCAGGACATGAACTCAACCAGGGCAGGAACCTGGAGGTAGGAACTGATGCAGAGGCCATGGAGGTGTGCTGCTTACTGGCTTGCTCTCCGAGGTTTTCTTATAGAACCCAAGACTACCAGGCCAGGGATGGCACCATCCACAATGGGCTGGGCACTCCCTCATCCATCACTACTGAAGAGAATGCACTACAGGCCTAGCTGCAACCTAATCATATGAGGCATTGTTGTAGGATATTTGATACACTGTAAAACCCAAAATTGTGTTATTTACTGAAAAACCCTGTTTCTAGTTGTGGTGTGGCTCAGCCCTTAGTACACAGCTTTAGTTCCAAACAATGAAGGCAAAATTAGTTTATAGAAAGAAGCATCCATGTTTGAAAGGGATGTCTAGGTGAGTGCCAGACAAAGTGATGAATCGGAGAAAAGTTTGACAGGATGGGATATGCTCAACTCCATTGAGAAAAGAGAAGAAAGGGAAGCTGCTTAAGAAAGCAGGGCAGAGAGACAGAGAGAGAAGAAGGAGGCAGATTTACTGGGACAGTTGTAGAGAGACGGGTTGCAGAGAGAGAACTAGCTAGGCACAGATGAAGACAGAATGGGCCAGACAATGAGAGAAGCCAAAGGATTAGAACACTAACAGAGTTAGTTTGAGGCCATGCAGAGCAATTCAGGAGAGACTGACAGAGAAGCCAGACTGAGTCAGTCAGCTTGGGGAGGAGTTTGAGCCAGAACAGCTGAGTTGAACCAGCCAGCCAGAGCTCAGAAAGAACTAGGAAGGGTCAGAGCTTATTCAGCAGCAGTAAGTGTTAGAGGCAGAAAACATTCTGGACCCAGACAAGAATGTATGAAGGTTGGATGTTTCCAGAACTAGACCTCAGTTAGCAGACAGGCAGTAAACTTCCGAGATGACAGTTACAACAGGTGAATAAAAGATACTTTTTAAAAAGATGTATTTTATGTACATACGAGTACACTGTAACTATCTTCAGACACACCAGAAAAAGGTACCAGTCCCATTCCAGATGGTTGTGAGTCACCATGTGGTTGCTGGGAATTGAACTCAGGACCTCTAGGAAGAACAGTCAGTGCTCTTAACCAATGAGCCATCTCTCCAGCCCTGAATAAAAGACACTATCACATGACATTTTCTCACTTGAGGCTTCTTCCTCTCCAGAGACTCTATTTTGTTTCAAGTTGACATGAAGCTAGCCACCACAGGCCCCACATTTTGATTCTCCCTTAAAAATGAGCATGAGAGGCGAAGACACTACAAGGTGCTTTGTCTCACTACAGAGACTGTAGTGGCCCTGGGCTGGTCCTTGGGCAGTACCATCCCCATTGAGTAGGGCTGGAAAGGGACTTGGTTAGGTGAGCTCCCAGACAAGGCACTAAGTCACCCTCATTCATCCCTCTACTGGCCATCAATCAGCTGGCCAGGGTCATTTAGTTACTGAAAACCCCTGAGAGCCAGGGACCCATTGCACCAAGCTCTAGAAGCCAGAGAGCCACAGCCCTCTTAGCTCTTGGGACAGAGGCTTAGCATGCTAGGCTTCCAGCACCTGCGGATCCCAACACTCAGCAGCTTCTATAATCCTGTGCTTTGGGCAGCCATGTGGAGTAGTAGACAGCTGTAGGCAGCAGCAGATGATGGGGCATTCTTATGTAAGTGTCTTTCAGACCTTGGGTACCAGGACCAACCATCTCTGACAGTAATGTTACATCTATGTGGCATAGGTTGTCTGGGACCCTTTGTAGTGAGAATCTTGGTTTCTTAAAAAAATATTGTGGGGAGTTGGGCAGTGGTGGCGCATGCCTTTAATCCCAGCACTTGGGAGGCAGAGAGAGGTGGATTTCTGAGTTCGAGGCCAGCCTGGTCTACAGAGTGAGTTCCAGGACAGCCAGGGCTACACAGAGAAACCCTGTCTCGAAAAACCAATACACACACACACACACACACACACACACACACACACACACACACACACACATATATATATTTATAGGAATGTGTTTTCATTTTGATCCCAGGTATAGGATACCGGGCTGTTCTGTGATTGCGTGACATTTGGAATGCTTGTGACTTTTCAGAGGTATATAAATGCTAGGGCCCTGAGAGGTGGGGTGTTGGTCATGGTTTGTTAAGTAGTCTTGTGCAAGAAGAAATTAGACGTCCTGATGGCAAAGATCAAACTTGTCCCAAGGAACTCGACGCCCTAATCAGCAGGAAGTAGTCTACCTGCGATAATCCTGCCGTACGGTACCGTTGCCCACTTTCTGACCCCCGACTTCTTTTAGTCAGGGGTCTCTTTTCTTTCCTCTCTACCCCTTTGTCTCTCTTAGTGTTGGGGGTGGGAAAGGTGGAAGACAAGGGATGGAGAGAAAAGAGAACCCACAAAGCAGCCAAAGCCCAGCTGCCACCCCTGCTCCTAAAAGCCTATCAGCGGCCTAGAATTTCCTAGTGTTACCAATAACGATCCTCACTTCAGACTAAGAGTATTGGACACTAGGCGGTTGTTGCACACGGCTTTAACTCCAGCACTCGGGTAGCAGGAGCAGGAGGATCGCTGAGGTCTCAGACAGCTTGGTTTAGAGTCCCAGGACAGCCCGGGCAGCCAGGAGAGCACAATCTTACTTCCAAGCCGTAGCTTTCCATTACGTTTGGTGCAGTATGCAGCACTGGTCTCTGGCCTTTGCCAAAAGTTTATTTTAAAGCTTATTGGACACGTGGCCTTGTAGATAAGCTTCTCCATGAGTAATTTTCTACTCTCATTTTCTGCTTCAGGTGTGTGCTGGGGTGGAGGCGGCTTGACAGAGTCTGGAGGGGGTATCTAAGAATAACGGCAGGGTCTGGTGTTTTCTGTTCCTTTGTGGCTGCACTGAAGCTGACTCAAGGCGGTTTGAGAAGGAACCACACTGACAAGCTGGGGCCCACGCACTCTCACCTCTGTCTTTGTGGGGTTTTGGTGTGTGTGCATGCATATATACATATTTGCAAGTGGGAGGATGAACTTTGGTGTGTTTTCATGGCTGGGATTAAGGTTGGGCATCTTCCTTAGTTGCTCTCTGCTTCACTTGTTGATGCATGGCCTCTCACTACATCAGGACCTCCCCAGTCCTGCTTGCCCTAGGGATCCCATTTCTGCTTCCCAAGTGCTGGGATTATGTGGGTACTAGGGATTCAAACTCAGGTCCTCAAGCTTCTGAAGCTAGAGCTTAATTGATGCTGGAGTGGTGACACACATCTTTGATCCCGGCACCAGGAGGTAGAGGTACTGAGTTCTGTTCCTGCCAGGGCTACACAGAGAGTGTCTTAGTTGGGGTTTCCATTGCTGTGAAAAAGCACCATGACCAAGGCAACTCTTATGAAGGACAACATTTAATTAGGGCTGGCTTATAAGCTCTGAGGTTCAGTTTATTATCTTCAAGGCGGGAGCATGGTAGCATCCAGGCAAGAATGGTGTGGGAGAAGCTGAGAACTCTACATCTTGATCTGAAGGCCACTAGGAGAAGACTGGCATCCTTGGGAGGCTAGGTGGAAGCTCTCTTTGTCCACCCCCACAGTGACATGCTTCTTCCAACAAGGCCACACTTCCTAATAGTGCCAACCATATTCAAAGCACTACAGATAGTCTCTCAAAACAACCAACAGAACTGTATTCAGCCAATTTCCTAGCTACCTAGTGGTGTGTGTGAGTGTGTGAGTGTGTGTGTGTGTGTGTGTGTGTGTGTGTGTGTGTGTGTTTGAAACAGGGTCTCATGTAGCGCAGGCTGGCTTCAAACTTGCTATATAGCTGAGGATGATCTGAACTTCTGATCCTCTTGACTCCACTTCTGGTTTTGTGTGATGCTGGGTATGTGTCCTGGTTTTGTTTGTTTAAATACCCTGACCAAAACCAACTTTAGTAAGAAAGTCCTTTCCTTTTTACAGGTCACACAGACCATCATCTAGAGAAGCCAGGGCAGGAACCCAAAATATGAATGTGGGGGGATGGGGGATCATTGTTTTCTGGCTTGCTCTTCATGGTTTCTTATACCATTGAGGGCCACTTACCTAAGGGCGATGCTGCTCATAGTGGGTTGTGAAGCCCCCAGCATCAATCATTAATTAAGGAAGTGACACTCACGCCCACTCCAAGACATGTCTTCTTGCCAATAGGATGGAGGCAATTCCTCATCCGAGGTATTTCTTCCCAGGTGACTGTTGCATGCACTAACGCCTTTCTGGCCCACACTCTGACCTCTCTCGGTTCTCTTTGGTTTCTCTTTTGTTCCTCCCGGCTAGCATCGCCAAGTCACCAGCTGCCACCACGGCTTCTCTGCCCACTTTTGCTCTGCAGATGAAAAATACTTAGACAGCTTTGTTAATTTAGAACTTGCCAGGTATCACAACTGCTGGATGAAGAACCCCTGCCCTAACCTCATCAGCCAGCCTCCACTGACCTCCTTGGCCATCCCATCCGCTAGTGGCAGAAGCTGCCAGTTCTAGCTTCTCCAAGATGGTTGTTTCGCGCTTCTCCTTCCAAGGCCTGGCTGAAAACTCCCTTCTCTTTTCTTACATTTCCTTCTCCTCCTGGGACCTGGAAGTCCTGTCCCTCTCCACCTGTCCCTCCCGCCCAGCAATTGCCTCCCCGCCTCTTCATTGACCGAATCAAGAACCAATTGGGGGGGGGGGTGGAGAGATGGCTCAGCTGTTAAGAGGTCCTGAGTTCAATTCCCAGCAACCACGTGGTGGCTCACAACCATCTGTAATGAGATCTGATGCCCTCTTCTGGTGTGTCTGTGGATCGCTATAGTGTACTTACATATAAATCAATCAATCAATCAATTGATCTTTGGGCCAGAGCGAGAAGGGGGGACCAATTAGGGAAGCAGACTTTACAATCAGCACTTCCCCCTGCATCTCACCTTTTCAGTCTAAACAACAAAAAACTAAAAAAACCAAAACTCTTCTCCTAATTAAACAAGACCATAATAATTAAGTAAAGTATATAGTCTGAGGTATAAATGAAATCCAGTCCATCAATTTGTCAATTAGATAAGGTACTCTACCATATTTCGTAATTGAAAGAATTATGATTCTATCCCTGGATTACGGTTAGATTTAGCCTGTAACATCACTTGAGAACCATGTCGTCTACTCTACAAACTCTATGTTAAACAACTTGAATTTGATTATGAGACTAAAGCAATCCTTCAACCCCATCAGAGATCTGAGTAAGACTAAAGCAATCCTTCGACCCCATCAGAGATCTGAGTAAGACTTAAATATTACCTGAAAATAGAGGACGCACAAATCACAGCTTCCGAAACTTAACCAGTTTGTCTAGTTTGTATGAAGTTGTCAAAAACTAACCAGAGGACTAGCTTTCTTCATTCTTATAAAGTTCCTGGCCCAGCCTAGAGAATGGTGCTGCCCACTGTGGGGTTGGTCTTTCCATATCAACTAAAACTCAAGAGTCCCCTCCACACACAAAGACAGTCCCACAGGCTAACCTGGTCTATTTAGACTCTTTTCTCACGTTGTTACAGGTTGTGTCAAGTTGACAGTTAAAACTCATCATCACAAATGAAATCTAGGGCCTTGCCAGTGCATGCTAAGCAGAAGCTCTAGCACTGAATCATTCCCTGTTCTCTCATTGAGGGATCCTAAGCATGGACCTACAGTTGAGCCATGTCCCCGGTCCAAGGTGTGTGTGTGTGAGATGAGTGTACAAGTGCATACTGCCGTACACAAGCCATGCATAAGCATGGAGAAGCCAGAGCAAGACATTGTCTTCCTCTATTGCTTTCTATTCCAGCCCCTTGAGACAGGGTCTTTCGTTGAGCCTGAAGTTCACCTTTCCGGCCAGTCTTAGGATGTGCCTGTTCTCCACAACCCCACCACTTGAGGCGTCAGGCACATGAAGCCATACTTGGTGTTTTATGTGGGTGCTGGGAATTCAAATTCCCCGTCCCCTGTTGTGGGGCAGTGATCTGGCAGGCAGTCTGGCACACAGGTTGAGCACAGGCAAACTCTGGGAGATCCCAAGAAGTAATTGGCAAGGGACCAGAAATGTTATGCCAAAGCTCCCGGGAGGCTTTTTGGTTCCAGCCACAGTCACATATCACGCCCCAGGTAAAGGCGTGGTCACACAGCCCCAAGCCGTCCCCATGTTAGTGAGACATCTAGAGGCTTAGCCACGCCCCTTCCCAGTTACCATATGCCTCTGGGAGAGGCGGGAGGTACAGTTCCATCTATGCCACTTTCCACATGATGAAAATAAACGCCTTAGAATTATGGACTGTCTCTTTATCTGGACCCATTGTGGAAAGCAAGGGATCTGGCCCTCGATTAAAGAGCCGCAGCTAATCTCGCCGTGGGAACCCCAACGCTCCTAGATGGTACCCATTCACCCAGCCTAAGCAGCTAGCCCGGCGCCCAAAGCAGCTGAGACCCGGTCCTGGTGGGAACCCCAGCTGTGCTTGGGCTAGCCCGGCACCCTGCAGCTGCGGTGCCCGGGCTAGAGAATCCACTGAGCCGGCTGCCGCATGTTCCCCGGGAATGGCCCCCTCCCCCACCCACGGGCAGGGCCCGCAAAGGCTTCTCACAGCCCCCCAACCTTCCCGTCAGACTGTGGGGGAAGATTTTCCGACACTTCCCAAGTGTCCTGCCCCACCCAGAGCTGCAGCGCCCAGGACCCGGGACAGGCACGCGGGGCTTCGTTCTACAGTGCCGGGGGTGTTCCCAACAACCTGTGTTTAGGTTCTTTTCTCTTTAAAGTTTTATTTAGACTTTTAAATGTTATGAATGTTTTGCCTGCATGCATATGCATTATGTGCATGTCCAGTGCCTGCAAAAGTCAGGAGGCTTTGCATGCCCTGGAACTGAAGTAACGGATGGCTGTGAGCACTTAGCCAGTGCCCTTAACTACTGGGTCATCTCTCCATCCACCTTGTACCCCCTCCCCCATTTTGCTGATGAGTTTCTTTTCCTTCCTTCCCCCCTTTTCAATAATTTATGTTTTTATTCACTTTACATCCCAATTGTAGCCCCGCCTCCTCCCTCCTCTTCTCCCAGTCCTGCCCTTACAAACCCCCCCTTCCCTGCCCCCCAATTACCTTCTCTCTTTCTCCTCAGAGACCGGGAAGCCCTGCCTGGGTACCTACATCCTGACCTCACTGCAGTTTTCGCTCCCTCCTTTCCTCCCATCCCCACCCCATCCACTCCTCCATTTCTCTTCCGAAAAGGGCAGGTCTCCCAGGGATATCAACCAGCCAAGACATATCAAATGGCAGTAAGGCTAGGCACCTCCTTTCCTAAAAAGGCTGCAAGAGGCAACCAGGTAGGACAAAAAGGTCCCCAAAGCAGGCAACAGAATCAGAGACAGCCCCTGTCCCCGCTGTTAGGAGTCCCACAAGAACACCAAACTACACAACTGTTACATACGTGCAGAGGCCCTAGGTCTGTCTCATGCTGGATGCAGGCCCATGGTTCACCTGGCTCAAGCTTTGGGTTCAAGCCCTGGGCCTGCTGAAGTGGGAAGTCTCACAGCAATGCCCTGGAGTCCCTCTGCCCAGCTGTACATGGTGGCATGTGCCTCTAACCCCAGCGGTCGGGAGGCAGAAGCCAACAGAACAGACAGGGCTCCACAATGAGACCCTGTGGTGATTCCTGCCAGCTTCCTCTTGCTGTTGTAGGTGTCCCTCACCTCTCTAAAGCTCTCCGCTCACCTCCCTGAAGCTTCCACCTGCTATCTAGGCGGCTGGGACCATGGCTCACTAGCTCTGAAGGTTCCTGGCTTCCGAAGCCCTGATGGCAAGGACTTTACTAGGTTTGTGGATGATTTTGCTGTGGAGGAAGACCACAAAGAAGAAGTGTCCTTTTACCTTGACCACCTGGTTGAACAGAATGCTGGAAGGTAGTCACCATGTGCAGTCCATCCTTAGGGGCTGGGTGACAAAGGATGCTTCTTTCTCCCCCCCCCCCCCATAGGGGATACTGGGAGGTGGAGTGTTCATGTGTACGCAGGTTTATATGCATATGTATGCACACAGAGGACCACTTTGGGTATCGTCCTCAGGTACTGCACACCTTGCTGTTTGAGACAGGATCTCTCACTGGGCTGGATAACGATTAGGCTGGCTAGCTAGCAAGCTCATGAATGACTGTGCAAGTGTGTACCACTACAGCCTGCCTTTGCCCTTCCATCTTCCCTCCGCTCTTCCCTTCCTTCCTTCTTCTTTTCAGAATATAGACTTTTCAGAATCTTGCCTGAAATTCACAGAGCGATCCACCCACTTCTGCCTTCCCAGTGTTGGAATCGAAGGTGTGCACCAGGCCTGGCTGCAGGCTGGGTGCTGGGACTGGAACTCAGATCCTTCTGTTTTCAAGGCTGGCACTTACCGGATGAACATAAGGAACAGGCTCTGCAGGAGGCTGTTATCAGAGTCGGCTCAAAGACTTGAGGGTCTCACTGGAGAGCCAGCCCAGCCTGTGCCTCTGAGAAGAGCTGAGGGAAACAGGCAAGGGAAGCTAGGGGACCTGCACAGAGCACTCTAGGACCTGCCATGTTCAGAACACTTCAGGGTGAGATGCCCTGAATGGACTGCAGGCAGGGCCAGGAGGGGTCTAGGTGCTCAAGAGCAGGTCACAGCCAGGGAGCACTAAGAAACAAACATGGGCTGGAGAAACTGCACAGTGCTTAAGAGCACTGGCTGTTCTTGCAGAGGACCCAGGTTTGATTCCTAGCATACATATGGAGGCTCACAACCATCTGTAATTCCAGTCCCAAGGATGTGACACCCTGTTCTGACATTTTCAGGTGTCAGGCACACGCGCGCGCGCACACACACACACAGGGTTTTTGTTTGTTTTTTTGTTTTTTGAGACGGGGTTTATCTCCGTAGCCCTGGCTGTCTTGAATTCAGAGATCTGCTTACCTCTGCCTTCTGAGTCCTGAGATTAAAGGTGTTTTATGCTACACCCAGCAATAAATCTTAAAAGATTTCCATACACGTTTCAGAAGGTGGATGAGCCATTCTGATAGGAGAAAAACCAACATTTCTCACATTGCTGCTGGCAGAAACTGGTGTGGATGCTGGGGCTCCCTGCTTTTGATGTCCCCTTAGGGGACATCATCTGTCTGGACCAGATTCTTCACATGCAGCCAGAGGCACACAGGGTGGGCACAGCTGGCTGAGTTCTGGACAGCAGCTGCCTGCTGCTGGCAAGCCAGTCAGTCTCTAGTTTCTCAGTTCCTCCCGCTTCCTCCCCCTCCCCCTTCCCTCTCTCTGCCCCTTCCTCTCCCCCTCCCCCTCCCCCCTCTCATCTCTCTACCTTCTCCACTGTGGGTGTTTTTCTTCTAAATGTACAAGCTTACTGTGTTTATCTGGTTGGGACCCAACTGAGTTATGGTTCTTGTCTCAAGTCTCCCACGATCCTGACTCTCCTGAAGCTTGTGTCTCCTCACAGCAGGCCTCAGTCTGGAAGAATCTCTGCAGAGCTTATTAAGGAAGGAAAGGAAAGAGTGGTTCAGGCTTAATTCAGCCTGTAATCCCAGCACTCAGCAGGTAGAAGCAGGTGGATCAGAAGTTCAAGGTCACTATCTCTCTGGTGACACAGTGAGATCCAGGCCAGCCTGGGATACAAGACCTAAGACCCTACAAAAAAAAAAAAAGTGGCTTTTCTTTGGCTTTTCCTGGGCTTTCTCTGGACATGTCTTGAGTTTTTGCAGACCCCTTGTGGTAGGGAGCTCCCCCCACTTCCCAGGGCTAAGAAACACAGGAAACAGCCATGTGTGTATGTGTGGCTGGTCAGTGCTCTTGTGTGGATGTGCACACTGACAGGTCTGTCCTGTAGCCTCTTCCTTCCCTACTCTCTTCATTCTCGCCATGACTCAGAATCAGTTTAAAGCATTTATCTAGAATGAAGGAAGCCAAGGCAGGAACTCAAGCAGAAACCATGGAAGAGCGCTGCTTACTGGTCTGCTCCTCAGGCTCACATTCCCCTAGCTAACTTTTGTTTTATAGCTCCTGGGACATCCTGCCCAAGGGAAGGACCTCCCACAGTGAGTGAGGTCCTCCCCTACTTGGTCTTTACTCAAGAAAATGCCCCCCAGGCCTCCAGCGGGCCAATCTGATAGAAGCATTTGAATAAAGAGTCTCTCATCTTAGACATGTGTAAGTTTGTGTCACATTGACAAAATCCAGCTAGCACAGGGATAGAAGCTAATATCTGTCCTGGGGAACACAGGGCCACTGAAGCAGGAGAGGACATGGTCCTCCTCTGCACAGCTTCTGGTTGTGTCTCGATGGCTGCTGGGGTGGTGGCAAGGAACAAGGGTCAGCTGGACATCCAGCCTTCACAGCGTGTCTCTGTCCTCAGAGAGTATCCATCACTTACCATTGTGCTTCTGGAGCAGGTGACACAGGCAGGCGGGATGTGCCTTTGGGGCAGGAAGCTGAGATAGCAAGAAGGTGCTCCAGAGACACCAGGGGAAGTGTCCTTCCCCATGATGTCACACACCTGGTCCTTCCCTCAGGAAAAACAGAACATGGAGGCCCTGGCTCTTAGTCTTCTTAGTGTATGCGTGCCTGTATGTATGGGTCATGCATGCATGGGTATCGAACTCAACACCAGGGTTGTATTTACGACTTCTATTTTTTCTTTTAAAAGATTTATTACATGTAAGTACATTGTAGCTATCTTCAGACACTTTTTCTTCTCTCTCCGGCACCGCTGGCTCTGGCCCTGCTCCTTGCAGCCCTGCTTGCTCCAGCCCCGCTCACTTCAGACACCCCAGAAGAGGGCATCAGATCTCATTATGGATGGTTGTGAGCCACCATGTGGTTGCTGGGATTTGAACTCAGGACCTCTGGAAGAGCAGTCAGTGCTCTTAACCACTGAGCCATCTCTCCAGCCCTCTACTTTATTTTTTTGATACATGGTCTCTCAAGGGCCTGGGACTCAACACTTAGGTCATATTGGCCAGCCAGTGAGCCCCAGGGTATCCTCCTGGCTCCGCCTTCCCAGTGCAGGGATTACAGGTATACGAAGCACACATTTTTCCTGTGTGTTTTGGGAATGGGACTCAGGTCCTCAGGCAAACCAACTGAGCCATCTCCCCAGCTACTTATTCTTTAAGACAGCATCTCGGGTAGTCCAGGCTGGCCTCAAACTTACATAGCTGAGGATGATCTTCAAGTTCTGATCCTCTGGCCTCCAATATCCCTAGTGCTGGGATTAGCGATGTGGGTCAGCAAATGTGGTTTAAGGCAGTGCTTGGGGTTGAATGAAGGACTTTATGAGCTACAGTTCCAGTCCCTCTATTATTTAGATCTCTTTATCTTATTTAATGTCCTGTCAAAAACTATAAACATGCTCGGAGTATTTGATACCCTCATCCCTGCCTAGACCCATGGAGAGCCCCATGCCCTCAGCCTGCAGTCCTCTGTGATATCCAGCCCTAGCAAGTGTTCTGTCTCTGTAGATGGATTGTCCCCTCATATTCTGACCTCCTACGTCTGGCTCCTCTCACTGGCCTCATGGAGCCAGGGTCAGCCCTGTAACACTGCAGCTCAGGCCTCCGTTCCTCCTCTTGGCAGTGTTCTTCCGCCCAGTTCTGGAGATCCTAACCCAGGTCCTCATGCTTGTGAGACTGTACTTCACTGACTGAGCCCCCTCTTGACCCACCTGAGAGTCTGTGTGTTTGTGCGTGCAGGTGTGTGGGATGTGGGATCAAAGGACAGCCTTAGCGGCCCCACCTCACCTTCCACTTTCTGACAGTCTCTTGCTTACACACGCTAGCTGACCTATAAGCTTTTGGGATTCTCCTACCTGCATCTCCCATCTCACCACAGGAGAGCACATGTGTGCTGCCTCATCAGGCTTTACATTGGCTCTGAAAATCTGAGTCCAAGGTCCATGATGCTTGTGTGGCAAATGCATTACTCAATGAGTTGTCTCCTTGACCCACGCCTCAGGGTCTTAGCGTCACTGTCACTGTGGTCATCATCCACACACACACACACACACCCTCAGCTCCAGCAGTGGGGTATTTTTGGTTCTAGTTCCCAGGTTACTGTTAGAAGGGTTTCCGATCACCTGGGTGACTCGTACCACATTTTCATTCTTTGGGAATGATTTCCTTATGTATAGCCCAGCACTCAGTGTAGAGAGGAGGGTCAGGAGTTCAAGGTCACCCTTAGCTACAAAGTGAATTTGAGTCAGCCTGGACTAAAAGAAACCCTGTTTCAAAGCAAATACCTAGTTTAATAAGGGTCCAACCTCTCCTCTAGCCCACCACCCACCAGAGGTAGTGGAAGAGACAAGTTATTAAGACACAGGGGAAGGGGACCTCTTTAGAAATATTTCTTTGGGGACGAGTCCAGTCTTTGTTGTCAGGATATCAGCAGTTCGATCCCATAGCAAACACCAAATACGAACCAGCAGCTGCCGTCCAGTCCTGAAGAAGCCACAAAGCTTGCCAAGCTGCCTGAGTCTGAGGAAGCTGCAAGAACCTGAGGAACCTCACGAGCAGTTCTTTGGAGAGTTTCTCTCTATGGTGTCCTTACCACAAGTGAAGTCCAGCAACACAATGTAAGGAGAACCAATGCATACGTGTCCTTAGCAAAGACTATCGAGGTGGAGCAAGGCAAACCAATGCTCGAGCTCCATGCCTGTGGGGGTCACACTCATCCTCCTCCATCATGTGTCCTTCCACCTGTCTGCTATGGCAAAACACCCTTTCACCTGTGTCTGCTTCAGGAAAACATTCTTTCACCTGTGTTCCCCAGCAAAACATTGAAGTGGAAACTTCTGGTTTCTTTGGAAAGTCTGTTGTGTCAGATGGTGTCTTGCTAAAGCAGACACGTGAAGGAACGTTTCACTGAAGCAGACACAGGTGAAAGGGTGTCCTGTTAAAGCAAGCATGGGAAAGGATTCCTGATGAAGGAGTCTTTGCTAACGACACGCATGTATTGGTTTGCCCTACATTGCGTTGTTGAGCTCCATTCGTTGTGACTCCATAGAGAGAACTACACCAAAAAACTTCTTGTGAGATTCCTGTAGCTTCTTCTTCTTTTTTTTTTTTTTTTGGTTTTCGAGACAGGGTTTCTCTGTGTAGCCCTGGCTGTCCTGGAACTCACTCTGGAGACCAGGCTGGCCTCGAACTCAGAAATCCGCCTGCCTCTGCCTCCCAAGTGCTGGGATTAAAGGCGTGCGCCACCACTGCCCGGCTCCTGCAGCTTCTTGCCGCTTCTGCGGATTCAGGCTGGTTGGCAGAGTGATGTCAGCTGAGACAGACTCAGGTGCTGAGGCAAGACCGGTGGTGAGGCAAAACCCATTGAGGACATGTGATGTTTGGAGGGAGGATAAAAAGGACTCAATGATCTGTGATAGAGGCTCGTCTGGGCTTGCTTACAGAGCTAACTTGGCAAGTTTCTTGGCCTCATGTCTTCACTTCATTGGTAGAAGCACAACAAAGAACTCCTGGTGTCCCTGCTGGTCCTGGTCGCTCCTGCTGACTTATGCAGATTCGGCTCACCGGGCTGTTCCTGCTAGGTCACGCCACTGCTGCTGCTTTGTGTTCGCCATCCCGACTCTACTGAACTGGACTGTTGGTGTATTCGTGAAGTGTCTGTGAGTGGACTGAGCTGTAACTGCTGACCTGTGAACTGAACTGCTGCTTTCCTGACAATGCAGATTGGATTTGCTCCAAAGAACAATTTCTAAACAGCTCCACTTGCCCTGTATCCTAATGACCTTTCTTTCCCACTACCTCTGATTCGTGGTGGGCTAGAGGGGAAGTTGAATGGTTATAAAAGTAAGCTGTGAAAAATTTATGCCTACAAAACATCATTTGATACAACTGACTTTCCAAAGAAACCAGGAGTTTGCACTTCACACCTGCTACCTGCGGTAGCTCATCCTGACCCCCCTGGAGGGAGGGAAGGAGGAGAGAGAGAGAGAGAGAGAGAGAGAGAGAGAGAGAGAGAGAGAGACTTCAAATACTTGGAATATGATAGGCTTACGGTTTCATAGTTTCACACAGGAGAGAAATGTGATGAGGACCAGTGCCTTGGGTGAGTCAGGAATACTCGTGCACACATAATGGAGGGAACACACATATGTGGCAGGTCCACTGAGTGGAACATAACACACCTGACGAGACAGCCATGTGTTGATATGTGCTATATGCAGTTGTCGGTCGGCAGCGTAGTGCGGAACAGGCATTATGATACCTCACATACACAAGCCCAGCAGCAATACCCTGACCAGGTCAATGTTCAAGAGAAGTGTCAGGACTGGGGTGGGGGAGGAGTGGCTTTTTCAGGAAGGGTTCGATGTGAGCATCCTGTCCTCCTGTGGTGATGGCGATTGAGTATGTCCACAGGGACACTGGATCGTAGGGTAAGTTGAATAAATGGGGCTGTTGTGTGCGTGCTGGACCTCAGCTGAGCTGTTGTGTCGGGAGTCCCTCCCCCCACGGACAGGGGAGCACAAGAGGGGCAGACTCAGCCCCAGGCAAGCTTGCCTGTCCCTCACCTCGTTTCTTTCACCCCCTTTCTGTGTGTCGGTCTCATTCTCCATCTTGCTCTGTCTTCACCTCTGCCTCTATCTCTGTTTCATACCCACTCCAAACTTGATCCTAGAATTGCACGGGGGTTGGGGAAACCCATGTCTGGAAGTCCAGCACGGTCAGTTCCTGTGTCTCCTCCATGCTGCTGACAGCCAGAAGCCTGCCACACTGAGCTGGGTCCTGGAGGACAGAGTCCTCTTGGTCTGGCCCTGTGGGCTTCAGAACCCTGGGCCTGGAGTTGTGTTGCACCTCGCTGCTAAGGTGGTAGTCTCCCATGTCCAAACAGCTCTCCTGAGCTTGGCACAAATTGGAGGACTCTTAGCAGGGCTTCCTCTTCTCGGTCTGATCTGGGAAGGCCGGCCTCCAATCTTCTACCTGGAGAATGTCACATAGCTATCCAGCATATCAGATATTTTACAGTAGTAAAATTACAGCTACAAAGTAGCAATAAAAATAATTTTACGATTGGGGATCATCACATGAGGTATTAAAGGGTCACGGCATTAGGAAGGTCTGAAGGAAGGAGGAAGTCGAGGAGGAGAGGGTTAAGGGCTGGGGGCGTGGGCTGGAGCAGGGCAGGAAGGGTGGCCAGTGTTCCTGACTTTTGGCTGGGTGAGGGATGTATTTACAATGATGGTGGGTGCTGGGTCCTGGGAGTGTCATTCACACCCTGCTGCTCTGCAGAGAAGTGCCCAGCTCTGGGAACCTCTCTGCTGGCTAACAGGGCGGCAGCTTCTTCGCTGTCTGACTTTGCCTGCCTTGCCTTCTTCAGATGAGTATAGTCCCCGTTCCCACAACCCCACACAGCCCAGGGGTGGGCTGGCCAACACTGAGCCTGAGGGCAGAGGGTCTGAGTGGAGGTCTGTGCTTGCTCTAGATCCCAGGCAGCGTGAAGGTCCCTGTGTCATCCCTAACCTGGATGAACACATCCCTGCATCTCCCCAGCCTCATTTGTCTCTCTTGTCTCTTAAGTGAGGGTGACAGTGACTCCTTCCCCCATACACTGAGCAGTCTGGCTGGTGCTGAACAAATCTGACCTTGTCTTTCAGAGTGAAGACCTGCAGAGGGGTCACTGCCAAGATGGTTACTGCCAGGAAGGAAATGCCATCTGACCTAGAGCTTGTCTGAAAGGTGAGGACCCTGCTACCCACCAAGTCACCATCCCAGGAGGGGTACAGTGACATTCCTCAAGATGATGCAGAGATTTGAGTCTCTTCTAAGAGGATTCTGCAGCTAGTTCCCACAGACACTGTATCAGCCCAGTGGCTGGAGCCATCTCACGTCTGGGTCCTTCCTTACTGGACACCCTACTCCAAAGCCACCCGAGGCTTTGCACCCATGCCTAGGCTACACTTCACGTCTGACTCCACTCCCCTTTGGACCTCTTCTCTTTATCATCCCTTGGCAATATTTGGAGCCAAGAGCTCTCCAATGTCTCTAAATAATTCCTGTCTGCTGCAAACCTTGGGCAGGGACCCTTTGGCTACCATCTGATCTGAGCTCCCCCAAGCCACATTTTGGTCCCTCCAGACCCATCCCCACAGAGTCAGAGGAAACCCGGACATCCACCTTGGCCTCACCGGTCCAGAGGCATGTTCTTTGCAGATAGGTCCCAAGCCTCAGCTTCTCTATCTGCTGAGTGAGGATGCTAGCGATTTCTGGTATACTTTTGTGAAGATTTCATGATACTGGCCTCCAGCAACAGAGAACTCAACATTACTACTGTGAAATCCACATGGATGACAGCAAGAATGAACTAGGGCCCAGCTAGCATGTGAGATAAATACATAAAAGGAGAAACGTTCAATGTCAATGTTTGCTCAGGATTCTCTTTGCTCTCTGAAAACTTCCAAGTATTAAAACTGCATAGTTCTTTCTTGAATTCCATATCCCTGGTGACTTGCTCTTTATTGGGGACTGGGAATCGCTGCACAAAACACTCAGACACAGATCTCAGTCAAACAATGGTTTATTGAACGCACACCCCAAGACCAATCCATCATGGGCACAGTTCAGACTCAGGAACTGAACTGCAACCTGTAGCCAGAATTTTACGAGCTTTTAAGTCTGAAATTCACAAGCATCTGTGCCAATTTATTCACCAATCAAAATGTAGGGATAGAGGACTTCCTTAAGATCATGTCTTTGGTCGGGCAGTGGTGGCACACACCTTTAATCCCGGCACTCATGAGGCACAGGCAGGCGGATTTCTGAGTTTGAGGCCAGCCTGGTCTACAGAGTGAGTTCCAGGACAGCCAGGGCTACACAGAGAAACCCTGTCTTGAAAAACAAAACAAAAAACCAAAACCAAACAAACAAAAAAAGAAATCTGCTCTGCGAGTGTCTGTCTGCCATTTGCTGGCACTGTTATTCTTTACGGAATTTACATGTCTATCATGAGGCAATCCTCTTATACTCTTGACACTTCTCTTGAGGCGATTTTGTGCTATTTCCAGTATTTTCAGAAAGCAGCCAACCTGTCCTTTGGCACAGGCTGGCCCCTTGAGGGGTCCTTTGAGATACCTGATCTCCTTCCCATTCGGGATAGTGCCCTTCATCATCTGGTTCACTCCTGTCAGATTCTCTGTCAAGGCCTGGCGGTATCTGTTAGCAGACCCTCCCTGTTGGCTGAAGGGTCAAGACCCTTTGCCTGCCACAACTACAGCAGAGGAAACGGCTAGTATCTTGACCACGCTCACTCTTTTACCCATGCCTTCTAAGCCCTCCACTGGTCGCCCACCTCCTGTTCTCTCTCAACCTGAGGAAAATGATATGCCTCCTCCTTGATGTCACAGCTGCAACCCCTGGGGTTCCGGTGGCTGCAGCAGAAGAGCACAGCTCCTTCGGCTCCTTCCTCACCCGTCCTCCTCTTCTTCCTCCTCTTCAAGTCTCTGCATCTGTCCTAACTAGCCAGCCCCATACCGTATCCGGAGTTCACTTCAGTTCCTTTGACAGGCTTTTCCTTTGCATGCCACTGCTCCCCGAGCTCTGTAGGAGAGTTGCCCTTCTGGTCCATAAGTCTTTCTCCACTAACAGTATCTACAACTGGAAAGCTCAGAATCCGCCTTTCTCTGAGAAACCTCAAGCTCTAATAAAGTGGAAACGTAAGGGTTCTTTGGAAAATTGGCTGGGTGGTGTTTTGCTGGGGCAAACCTGTCAAGGAACGTTTTGTTAAAGTGGACACAGGTGTGAAAGGCTAAAGTGAAGGAATGTCTGACTGAAGCAGACACAGGAGAGAGGATGTTCTGCTAAAATAACAGAGATAACATGAATGGACATGGGATGAAGGACAACAACACGCTAACAACACGCATGCATTGGTCTGCCTCACATTGTGCAGCTGAGCTGCATTTGTCAGGACACCATAGAGAGAAATGCATCAAAAAACTTCTGGTGGTGTGCTGCAGTCTGTTGCCCCTTCAAGGACTTGGGCTGACTGGATACACATGCTAAGGCAAGACCGGTGCTGAGACAAGAGCCACACTGAGGCCCGGCCGGTGGAGTACATGCCATGTTTACAGGGTATAAACAGGACTCCACCGAGTGCTGGAGCGAGAACCTGGCTTGCTGGTGCAGCTAGCTATGCAACGCTTGTGGGTATGGTGTCTTTGCTGATCTTTGCTTCCCTGAGAGAGACACAGCAGAGAACTTCTGGTGTCCCTCCTTGTCC
Source organism: Rhynchomys soricoides (assembly GCA_019843965.1). Lineage (NCBI taxonomy): Eukaryota > Metazoa > Chordata > Mammalia > Rodentia > Muridae > Rhynchomys > Rhynchomys soricoides. Next base: position 1,441,885 of record JADRCH010000197.1, read on the forward strand.
CTCCTGCTGACTCACGCTGAGGTGGAGGCAGAGGCGGGGAGGCCTGGCTGTCTCTGCTAGGTCGAGTCACCACTGTTGCTAATCAGAATACTGAACTGGACTGCTGGTGTATCCGTGAGGTGTTCGCAAGTGGATCAAGCTGCCACTGCCTGCTAACCTGTGAACTGCTGATTTCCAGACAACACAGACGGGAGTTGCTCGGAAGAACCTTCCTAAGCGGGTCCGCCCCCCCCCCCGCACCCCTTAGCCTTTTCTCCCCACTACCTCTGGTGGGGAGGTGACAAGAAGGTTAAAACATTTAAGAACCATCAGTAAAAATAAAATTAAAAAAATTAAAATTACACGAGAATAGCTCTCTTGGAGACTATCTTTCATACACACCAACCCACCTGGGTTGTGGTTTGGTCTAATGCTTGTATTATGTTAATTGGGTCCCTAAAATTACACGAGAATCTGCATATCTGCACGAAAGGCGCTGAGGGTCTCTGCTACCAGTTGGTTTTGATTGATAAAGTTGTCGGCAGCTGATAGAGGCAAGGAGACAGAGGTGGGACTTTTAGAATTCTTGAGCAAGGGATTGAGAGAGGAGGAGGAGACACTAGGCCTGAGAGGTGCAGAACAGAGCATAGCTATCACGTAAGAGGCAGGGATTGTGGCCCAGGTCTGGGTCCAGACAGTAAAGACAGAATATAGATTTTAGTAAGTAATAATTCAGGAATATCAGAGGGGAGTGTGTTAGCCACATAGAGGTTAAGAAGTGGCTCAGCCATTGAGCTGTTAAAGGCATATTAAAATATAAGGCTGTGTGTGTGTGTGTCTTTCATTTGGGAACCCAGAATATTGGGGGGGGGGGAATGCGCTGTGGCAGCCGCTGGCACCAGGGCCAATTTAAGTAATGATTATTGGGTTCAGCCACACACCTGCGTCAATATTCAACAATCCCTCCAGACCCTCTTCACCACAGAGGAATGGGACCGCATTGGGTGGGAGGCCTGTAAACTTAGGATCCTGCTTTCCCCAAGTCAGCCCCAATTGGAATCCTAATACAAATGAAGGAAAGGAGGCACTTAAGTAATTGCCAGATTCTTATGCGGGAGGTGGTCTCCAGGTGGCTGCTAGATGCCCCACAAATTATCTAAGGTGAATCAGGTAGTACAGAGTCCCATGGAGTCCTTGGCTGCCTTCTTGGAGAGGATTCTGGATGCTTACCTACCACACCTACACCTCGATTGATCCCAAGGCATGGGAGAACCATCGAACTATCAATGTGCCCTTGTGGGTCACAAGGGCACAACTGGCCCCTGACATTTGGAAGAAGATTCAGAAAATTAAAGGCTTCAAAGGTAAGAATTTGTCTGAATTAATGGAGATTGTTCAAAAAACTTTTAGTAAGAAGGAAAGCCAAGAAGATAAAACAAAGAAACTGGTGAAAATTCTTACTGCAACTCAGAAACCTCAAGGAGGTTACACAGGGATAATGGTCCTAGAAGACCCCTAAATAACAAGGGCAAGGGCAATGCATTTGAGCAGTCTCAACTCTGAATCTGAGGATTCAGAAAAATCAATGTGCCTGCTGTAAGGAACTGGGCCACTGGGAGAACAAGTGCTCCCAGACCGTAAGACAGGAACAGGAGCCTAAGGCTGTCACGGGACTGTCAGACCATGGCTGTCAAGGCTCAAAGTCCCCCCCCCCCCAAGCCTCAGATAACTTTAACAGTGGAGGTGACATCCAGTAAACTTTCTTATTGACACTGGGGCATATCACTTGGTCCTCCAGAAGTCCCTAGGATCTATGACAAATCAAACCACTTTGGTCCAAGGTGCCACAGGCATTAAACCTTACCTGTGCAGCACGAAGCAATGTGTGGACTTGGATAAAAACACTGTCACTCACTCCTTCTTGGTGATTCCTGAATGTCCTTACCCCTTATTGGGGAGAGACCTCCTGACCCAAAAAAAAAAAAAAAAAAAAATGGCAGCTCATTTATTTCCCTCCAAAAGACTGCAGATCTGTCCAGGGAGATTCAATCCTGGTCTGTGTCTTCTCACTAGAAGATGAATACTGCCTAAGACCAGAGGATCAAGGAACAAATCCTCCATTCCCTTCCTAAAAGAACTCATAACCCTGACAGCCCACGCATGGGCTGAAAATAATCCTCCAGGTCTGGCCTCTCGCTTGCCTCCTGCTGTGGTAGGTCTGAAAGCTACTACTAGTCCTATTAGGCTGAGGCAGTGTCTATCCCTTGTCACCTAAATCCCTCCAGGCTATCAGGTCCCATATTGATCGCCTTCAAGACCATGGGATCCTGGTTCCCTGTCATTCTCCCTGGCACAGAACTCTGCTGGTTAAAAAGCCTAGAGAACAAGATTATAGACCACTGCAAGATCCAGGAGAGGTAAACAAAGAGTGGAGGATATTCACCCAACAGTTCCAAACCCACATAAATGCTTGAGTTCCCTACCACCAGAGACAAATTTATTTGAAAGATGCCTTCTTTATCACTCCCCTAGATAAGAACAGCCAGCCACATTTTGACTTTGAATGGCAAGACCTGGAGAATGGATTCAGCAGACAGCTGACCTGGACAAGACTGCCACAGGGATTTACAAACTCATTTTTGATGAGGCCATCCGAGAGTACAGGCAGACTATGCCACATGTTTCTTTGCTTCAGTAAATGGATGATTTGCGTTTGGCTGCCACTGATGATGATTCTTGCACAAAAGCAGCAGGTCTCTTCTAGAGCCTGCAAGGACTGGGATATAGAGTCTCAGCCAAGAGATTCAGATCTGTGGTTCTGAAGTGACTTACTTGGGTTTCTAGCTCAAGGTATATGTGTGTGTGTGTATGTGGGATGCCAAAGAGCTCCCTCAAGCCCATAAGGAGACTATCTTAGGCATCTGGATACCTAAGACCAGATGCCAAGTACAGAAATTCCTAGGGTTGGCTGGGTTTTGTAGGCTCTGGATACCAGGTTTTGCTGAAATAGCTAAACTACTTTATGAGTCCACTAGGGGGCAGGAAGAAACTTTCATATGGACAAAAGAGAGAGAGAGAGAGAGAGAGAGAGAGAGAGAGAGAGAGAGAGGGAGAGGCACGAGAGTGAGCGCTTTCTAAGATTTGAAATTGGCACTGCTATCTGCCCCAGCCCTGGCTCTTCCTGAAGTGACTAAGCTCTTCCATTTGTTTGTGGATGAGAGCCAAGGCATTGCCAAAGGGCTGCTGACACAAACCTTGGGTCCCTAGAGATGGCCAAACTGCTTGAGGATTATATCAGGTACTGCCCTGCTGACTAAAGATGCAGACAAATTAACTTTCGGACAGCCTCTGATTGTAACTACCCCTCATGCCATAGAGGGAGTTCTGAAGACCTTCCTCTGCCCCGATGACCGCTGGATCTCAAATGCCTAACTTACTATCAGTCTCTGTTGCTCACCCATCTCTGAATGTCCTTTGTCCCTAGCACCTCACTGAACCCTGCCACCCTGCTACCTAATCCAGACTTGAAAAACCCACCGACCCATGAGTGCTTGGAAACCCTGCGACATGTACATAGGACCCATCAAGACCTGACCAATGCAGACCATATACACAGAAGCAGCTGTATGGAAGACACCAGGCGTGCAAGGTGTGGTGGATTTGGACAAGACAGTACGGGCGTCACGTCTCCTTTTCCCGAGCGGGACATTGGCCCAAAGGGCAGAATTAATAACCCTCACTGAGGTGCTCAAATTGGGCAAGGGCAAAATGATTAATACCTACACTGATAATCAATACACGTGTGCCACTGCACATGTTCACGGGGA
>JADRCH010000197.1:1445700-1475335 GCA_019843965.1 Rhynchomys soricoides
GGGACTACTGTACACTGATAATCAATACACGTGTGCCACTGCACATGCTCACGGGGACTACTGTACACTGATAATCAATACACGTGTGCCACTGCACATGCTCACGGGGACTACTGTACACTGATAATCAATACACGTGTGCCACTGCACATGCTCACTGACTACTGACTGCAGAAAGGACAATTTAAAGCAAACAGGAGCTCCTAGCCCCCCAGCTGCTCTATGGCTCCCAAAGAAATTGGCCATCAAACACTGTCCTGGGCATCAACAGGTACAGACCCCAGAGGCCATCAGTAATCACAAAGCAGACCAGATGGCTAGGGGGGCTGCTAAACGGCCTCTCCCTCATCTGCCAGTGACCCGCCCAGATCCCACCCTACCTGAACATCTAACTTACTCCAAAGGAGATGAGCAGGCCTACCAACTCCTGCCTAATACCTACACAGAGGATGAGTGCTGAGGTACGACAGATGGAAGAAAGAGTCTACCAAAACCTGGGGCCCCAGCCCTCCATGCCAGCGCACATCTGGGAACAAATAAGACGAAAGAATTCATATCTACAAAGTTTTTTTATCCCAGGGCTAACCAAGGAATTGCAGGACGTTGTTACTAAGTGTCATTCTGGTCAAATGCTAAAAGAGAAAGGAGCCTCAGTAGGAGTCTACTGGGAAACAGACGCCACTGAGGTAAAGCCAGGAAAAGCTGGTTACAAACATCTTTTAGTGTTTATAGATAGATACCCTCTCCGGATGGACTGAGGATTCCCAACCTATGCTCAATCTGTAAGGAAGAAACCCACCAAGGAGATAATACCTCCATCTGGCACTCCTACGGCTTTGGGATCTGACAACGTAGCAACTCTCACCTCTCAGGTTAGACACACTTCAGCAAAAACATTGGGGGCGGATTGGAAACTTCTGTGTGCATATCACCCCCAAAGTTGAGGCCAGGGAGAGAGATGACTCTGATGACTGGGTGTCTCCTCCTCCCTTCCTCCTCCTCGGGGTTAGGAACACCCCTTATGAGATGTTTGGGAGGCCCCTCCCACCCTTCCATGTGTCAAGGCAGATATGCTAAGATTTCCGATTATGATATCCTTAGGTCAATCCAGGCGCTCCGGAGGATCCAGCCTGGCCTGCATGCCTATGTTGGACACCTACATGAGCTAGGCTCACAGATCACCCCTCATTGGCTCCAGCCTGGAGATTCAGTGCTGGTTAGAGACACCACACCCTGGCCCTCTCTGGCCTCCTATACTGTGATCCTGACAACACCCACAGCAGTCAAGGTTGACGGGACCGAGACTTGGATCCACCATTCCCATCTGAAGCCTGCTCCTTAGAAACAACAGGACTCAACGCAATGATGTCCTGTCTAGTCCCATCCACAGGACTCACTGAAGCTAAGGATAGTAGCCGAGAGAGAGCGTCAACATCCAGGACGATAATGGACAGCACAGTCACTCAGAGGGCCCTCTAAAGATGAGACTTGTGTAGCTTGACTATTAACCTTTGGTTTTTACTTACAGCATTCCCCTGCTCGACCCTAGGGCTGGTGAGACCTAAGAACTAAAAGCCAAAGACTTATGGAGGCCGTCTGATATTAAAACGGGCAGAGTCATAACTGACCTACCCGAGATTATTCTCAGCCCCCCAAAATTGTTAAGAGACCTTTGTAGCTCATGGCTGGAGCTAGGCAACAAGCCTCAAAATGCTCGTATTCATCAGCCTTACACTTTCACGGCTGGGCCGCATATGCCTGGAAATAAGGGCCTTTTTTTTCCTTCCTCTTTTGAGAGAGGGTCTGTGTAGCCCTGGCTGTCCTAGAACTTGCTCTGTAGACCAGCCTGGTCTCAGACTCAGAGAACCCCGTCTCTACCTCCCAAGTGCTGGGATTCAAGGTGAGTGCCACTTCCTGGCTAAGGAGAAGATTTATTTAGACACTGGCATCCGCACTGATTTGCACCTGTATTGGGGTGACCTTTTTTTTTTTTTTTAAACATTGGTGAAGATGTTTCTTAGTATCTTCCGTTGTTAATTCTGTACCAAACTCAGAGATCCACCAGTCTCTGCCTCCCAACTGCTGGGATTAAGGGCGTGCACCTCCACCATCACCTGGCTACTTCCTGAGTCTTAAAGACTCTCTTAGCAGTTCTAGAGTTTTAAGATTTGGAGGAAACAGCCGCACCACAGACAGAAAGACTTACCCTGAATGCTGGTGCCACCACATAAAGGCAGGAGGCCAGGACGGAAGAAAATGAGAAAGCAGGAAAGATAGTAGAGCATCACACTCCCATTTCTTGCTCTGCATTCACTCTGCATGATAGACCGAACCCTTGGAGCCGGAGCTGAAAGAAAGCCCTCCTTTCGCTGTCTGCTGTTTGCCTCAGGTGTTTGGCCATGGTGACGGAAATCTAATTAATATGCCACATGGGTTTTCCCCAACATGTTCCTGTCATGGTGATTTGTTCCCCAGTGAGGGGCTGGGCCAAGCTCAGTGGGAGAGCTCTACCTAAAACCCTCCACAGAGGAGAATGTGTTGGGGACTGAAGAGATGGCTCAGAAGGGGCCTTACTGATCTTGGGACTCCTCACAGCCACCTGTAAAGCCAGCTCCAGGGGATCTGACCTCCACTCCACTGGTACCCAGACTCACATGCATATATGGCTCACGGAAGGAAGGATAAAGGAAGTACTAGGTGTTTGCTTTCGGACTGAGTCTGAGGTGCATATGTTACACTCCAAAGCTGACTTGCCCTCCAGGTTCTCCCAGCATCCCTCAGTCCCTACCTGGCACACCCTGCCCCCAACCCTGAACTTTCCAGCCCAGGGGCTGGGCTGCCCTTCCCCCAGAGGCTCCTCCTATAGAATCCAGACCTTTTGGTCTCCCCCTTTCTCTTTTCCTCTTCTCTCTCTGTGCTTCCCCCCTCTCTCCTACCACCCCCTTCCACATGGTGACTTCCCTGGCCTTGGTCCTTGGGGGTCCAGTAAACTCACCTACCTGAGAGCACCTTCCCAATAAATCCACTTTTAATATAATCTAATCTGGTTTAAATTGGCTCATTTCACTGGCGGTGGAGAAATAACCTATCACTAGGCAGCTGAAGAATGAAAGCACGGATGGCTGGGTGGGTGGATGGGTGGGTGGGTGGGTGGATATGTAGGTTGGAGGATGTGACAGTGGCTAGGTGGAGAAGAATGATACTGGCTGGCTGACTGACTTCATGAAAGTAGAAATAAACAAATTGGTAGCCGGGCAGTGGTGGCTCACGCCTTTAATCCCAGCACTCGGGAGGCAGAGGCAGGTGGATTTCTGAGTTCGAGGCCAGCCTGGTCTACAAAGTGAGTTCCAGGACAGCCAGGGCTACACAGAGAAACCCTGTTTTGAAAAACAAAAACAAACAAACAAACAAAAAAGCCAAGTTGGTAGGTTTTGTTTGATTGACATTTTCTTGGGGTGCTAAGGTTGAAATCAGACCCTTGGGCCGAGTGTTCTTCCTGCCTTGGCATCTGCAGTAGCGAGGGCTGCACGTGTGCACTATCACTCTGGCCAGCTGAAATTATTAAAAGACCAAGTGGCTGTGTAAACAGGAGGAAGAGTCTTCCAGAACATCTGTCAACACTGGACTCTCCAGGCTTTGATTAAAAACAGTTTATTATGCCTGCCCATGGCATGAAGGTCCTAGGGAGTGGCTGCTGCTGCTGCCAGCATCCACTTACCTCCTTCCACAACTGCAGGGGCTGAGGGACAGGGAGGAGTTTCACATTACAGGACAAGACTCAGGTTCCTGACACTGAGAGTGCTGATTTGTCTGTCCTAAGGGAGCGGTGAGAATGCACATCCAAGGGATTCTGTTAGGAGCTATGAGTTCAAACACAAGGCCTCAGGTCACACTACTTCATGTCGACATCAAGCTGCAAGCTGGAAGTTCTGTAAACAATAAACATGGCTGTGAGGAACAGGCTTTCGGCCCCTCCTTCCTGTCACATCTGGGAGGTATTGGGTATGTACCAACAACCGGGAGATAAGCAGCCCTGAGGCCTGAGACAGAGGCCACTCAGAGCCAGTCATCTGCTGACGGGAGGCAGGTCTGGGCAGGGAGAGGCGTGACATGAGGTGACTGGCATCAAGGAATGCCAAGACGGTGAGGAGGCTCTGGTAATGCCAGCATTCTGGAGGTAGGGGCAGAGGGATCAGAACCAAGGGCAGCCTCGGCTACAGAATTTGAGCATCACCTGAGTTTCCTGGGACTTGGTCTCAAAAACACAAACAGTAAAAGACAGCAAAAGACGGGCAGTGCCCCAAGTCCTGAGACTAGCAGAAGCCAAAGGTCCAAGGGGGCTATGGGAGAGACATGGCTGGTGTCTGGTGGACTCTGGGAAGGGGAAGATGCTGCACAAGGAGACAGCCTGCTACCAGGAAGTGCCACTCATGACCCTCTCACCAGGAACTAGTGGTGCAGATGACACTGTCAGAGTAGAGATGGGCTGGCTGTGCCCTGCAGAGTGTTCAGTTAGCCTCCTCGCCTCTGCTGCTCCATGCCACGGGACATTCCTGTGTCAGCCAGAATGTCTCCAAATGCATAGCTTCCCATTCTACATGTTCGTGTGTGTGCATGCGTGTGCATCTGTCTGTGGTTGCACATGCATGCTACACAAGCCATGAGCTTTGACTGCAGCCAACCACAATGAGAGAAACAAATGCTCTGGGAGACAGCATGGCCTTGGGGAACTTCCACTTGGGGACACAACCTTAGCACGGGACATTCTATAGACCTCATGACAGATTTGAGTCATGTAGCCCAGTCTGGCTTAGTTTCTGAGCTGTACCCCTACCTCCTGTGTGCTAGGATTGCATCTGTGTGCCACCATGTCCAGTTTATGGGGTGCAAGGGATGAAGCCCAGGACTCCAGCGTGCCAGGCCAGCACTCTACCAACTGAGTCCCAGCTCCAACCCCATTGATTTGTTTGTTTGTTTTGTTTTGGCTTTTTAAAAAGTCTTACACAGACAGCTAAGGTTAGCACTGAACGTCTGATCCTCCTGCCTCCACCTCAGAGTCAGGGTAACAGGTATGCACTATCACATCTGGGTGACCTCAAAATTTTCTAGTTACCACAGATCACCCAGCTGAATTCCAGCAGTCTGGATTCCTCTTGAATTGACTTCAGGAGCCCATGAGAAAACCAAGGGTATACCAGGGGCTGGGCCACCCAGTCCCTCAACCTCCTCACCTGGATTCCACCTAAGGCACCATCTGGAGGTCCAGGGGGTCATAGGGTGACACCCGCATATCCTGCAGCCGAGCTTCTAGATTGTTCCTCATCATGGCATAGGGTGGCTTCTCCTCAAAACTGAGGGCCATTACCACCTTCAGGTACCCCCGCAGGGTCTCTGTGGTCAAGACACCCAAAAGCACAAGTGAGGCCCCAGAGGTGCTGCTTGCAGTCCCGTGCTCAGTCACTGGCAGTCCTTGTATCTGCTGTCCGTGTGGATATCAGTGCAGCAGTAGGGAGATGGTAAACCAGAGTGCGCACCAGTCAGCCAGTCACCAACCCTCACCCCTCCTCAGCCCGTACTAGTTCCCACCAGATTCCTTAGTGGAAAACCTCCGTGCACCTCTAACATGGGGCCTGGAGGCTGCAGCTGAGGCAGGAACAGAGTGTGAGCACAGTGCACAGAAGGAGCCACCGAGCAGAGGGAAGCAGGGCATCACGGTGACCAGCATGATCGGCAGGCAAGCCCCATGTGTACTTCAGTGTTCTTTAAATATTTTTCTTTTTTAAAAATAATTTATCTTTATTTTATGAGCATTGGTGTTTTGTCTGCAAGTATGTCTGTATGACAGGATCTTGGATTTACAGACAGTTGTAAGCTTCCATTTGGATGCTGGGAACTGAACCTGGGTCCTCACGAAGAGCAGCTAGTGCTCTTAACCACTAAGCCATCTCTCCAGCCCTTAAAAAAAAAAAATTCAACTATTGGAAAACACAAAACAGTATTCAGTTCATGGCAGCACAAACCAGGTGTGCCACACTGCAGGAAACCATGGAGTAGGCCTGGTCTCGCTGCCTTAGGAGGCATGCGGCATGGGTTTCAGACTCTATTTTTTAAGAGTCTATGCCTCCTGGGGCACAGTGTGTCTTCCAGCTCCTGAGAGACCAATGCACCCCCTCGGGCTGTGGAGCATTCAGGCTACCTTGTGTCTCTCTCTGTGTTCCTTCAGGAGTCAAGGAAGCATGGAAGCCTGACATGATAATTGGTCTTGGACACTGATCTTGTGTACCCTGTACAGCTTGGAAACACCAGTGAACCCTAGCAACTGCACAGACAGACAGCCTGGCAAATGCCACTGTATTTGGTTTCTTATAAGGGTACAAAAAGTGTGATTACTCTCAATAAAGTGGTCACAGCCTCAGTCTTGCTGTGACTCCTTTAACCTGAGCCTGAATTAAGGTCTTGCCAGTTATATCAAGTAATTTCGGCCCTCTCCATAAGTGTAGGTGCTGACACCACACAGGTTAAAAGAAAAGGGCTATACACACCCACATGTTGGCTCACTACCATTGGTGACTCCTATTCCAGGAGACCATCACCGCTTCTGGCGTATACAGGCACTGCACACCCTTGGTGCACAGACACACATGCAGACAACAAAGTCACACACGAAATAAAAATAACACTTTATAAAAATATCTGACGTTAGCCCTGTTCCAGTAATAACTGCTGTACACACCCTCTCCACGCTATCACTAACAAAGGTCACTGTGGAAAGCAGGGCCTTGGGGAGGTGTGTGTGTGTGTGTGGACTCTCACTGCTTCGACTATACAGTTTAGGTGGTAAGTTTTGGGGGAGGGCTACTGGGACCCCACACTTGCCTTTCAAGCACCCTACTATTTAGTACACCCACAGTTCTCATTGTGTCTTTAAAAATGTTAATGTTTCATTTGTGATACGTGTGTGGATGTACAACCTGTATGTACACTGCCCATGGAGGACAGAAGGGGCATTAGATCCCCGGAACTGCAGTTACAAATGGCTGCTGCCGTATGAGTTCTGAGAATAGCACCTAGGTCCTCTGGAAAACCAGTACCCCCCCCCCAAACACCCCCGTTTTGTTTTGTTTTGTTGTTTTTTTGAGACAAGGTTTCTCTGTGTAGAATGGCTGTCCTAGAATCCTAGACCTCACTCTGCAGACCAGGCTGGTCTCAAACTCACTGAGATCCGCCTGCCTCTGCCTCCTGTGCTAGGACTAAAGGCGTGCACCCCACTGCCCAGCTGCAGTAAGTATTCTTAACCAATGAGTCATCTCTCGAGCCAACCCCCAACTGTTTTATTAACTTCTAGAGTTGGTCCACTAAATTAATTCATGACTAAAAACCACTGCCCAAGATTTTTTAAATCTTTCTGTATACATGCATGTAAGCATGCTCATGTACACACAGGTGCATGTGTACATGCATGTAGAGGTCAGACATCAGATAACTCTGGATACTGGTCCTCACTTCCCACTGGTTTGAAGCCAGGTCTCTTTGTTTGCTGTGGACACAAGGCTAGCTGGCTGATGAACTTCAGTTCTCTCTCTGCCTCCTGTCTTGCCGTGGGAGCACTGGGCTTACAAATGTGTGTGCTGCACCCAGCTTCATGGAGACTCAGGGGACCTGAACTCAGGCACTCACACTTACATTGAGTAGACTTTCCCAACTGAGCCACCTTCCCAACTGAGCCACCTTCCCAACTGAGCCACCTTCCCAACTGATGATTCAGCAGTAAAGGCAAAGGTATACTTTCTAATTACAAAAAAACCCTGACCAAAGCTTCAAATGGCTGCAGGTAGTGGCAGATGCCTTTGATCTCAGCATTAAGGTGGATCACTGTGAGTTCCAGGCCAGTCAGGGCTACAAATCGAGACCCTGTCTCAAACAACCAAATCTTACAAGTATTAATGTAAGAAACCTCCACAATCTAACAATTTAAACCAGGAACCTAAACTGGCTAATATTATTCTATTAAAAAATAACAGGGCTCATGGGGCAAAGGCACTTGCCATCAAGATTGATGACCTGAGTTTGATCCCCAGAACCCACAAGATCCCCAGGAAAGCGCACTGAAGTTGGCTTCTTACCTCCTCACTCATGCTGTGACACACATACACACACATACACAATAAAAATAAATAAGTAAATAAACGCTTTAAAAAAAAAAAAAAAGTATGTGTGTATAGGTGTGGTGCTTGCCCTGTGACCCCAGTACTCCAGGGGAGGAGAACCTGGATTCCCAGGCCAGCCTGGGGAGCACAGCAAGTGCGAGGCCAATCTGGGTTGGTACAGGAGACCCTGTATCAAATCAGATAAATACAATGTATAAAGTTCAATTAAAATAAATGAAAAATATACTTATGTTCAAAGGCAGGGGAAACGGCTCAGTGGTGAGCGCTTACTTAGGATGCACCAGCCCTGGATTCCATTTCCAGCTCCAAACAATTCAAGAGTTGTGTCTATGGTTTCAACCCTGCTACTATTGGGAGACACAGAATATTTTTACACATTTGCTTTTGTCCTACAGGAAACATACACAATATACATGCAACTGGGCAGACTAGAAGGAAAACACAGTAAAGAAAGGCCTCAAGCCACGAGGCTTGCTGGCACCTCCCCCTTTAGGACATACCTGAGGCCCTGTTCCAGCGGCTACACAGTCCCACGAGGGGCTCGGGATTGTCCAGATACCTTCAGGGAAGAAATATACGGGAAAGGAGAGTGTTGTGTTAAAATAAAGTCACACACACACACACACACACACACACACACCCTACTTAGGAAAGACCAGGCTCCTCCCCCAAGGCCTCGTCCCCTCTGGTTCTCTAGTCTAGACTGTCAGGCTGGCTCCTATCATTCATCTGCTCTCTCCTGCAATCAGCCACACTTTCTCAAGCCCTACTCTCCTGCTTCTTAGTCCCTACTATGCGCCTGTCCTGGCTACGGATCTACTTCAGGCTTCCTGCTTCTGTGATTCCATAAGCACCAGACGGTGCTCTCTGACCAGGCCCAGCTGTCCCTCCAAGCTCACAACCTGCTTGTGGCTGCCCTGTGGCCTGGTCTCCATCATGTCCTCCCTGTTCCATGCTCCTAGACCCACAGGCCTCACAGTCCCTCACACTTCCCATTCTACTGTAATGCCTGGTGTACTGTCTGTTTTTGTGTGTCCATTTGACACAAGCTAGAGTCATCAGAGAGGAAAGAGCTTCAGTTGAGGAAATGCCTCCATGAGATCCAGCTGTAAGGCATTTTCTCAATTAGTGGTCAAGGGGGAGGAGGGCTCAGTGTGGGTGGTGCCATCTCTGGGCTGGTGGTACTGGGTTCTATAAGAAAGCAAGGTGTGCATGCTATGTGAAACAGGCCAGTAAAACAGCACCCTCTGCATCAGCTCCTGCTTCCAGGTTCCAATATGATGTGGAAGTGTGAGCCAAATCAACCCTTTCCTTCCCAGCTTGCTTTTTGGTCCTGGTATTTTGTTTGCATCAATAGAAACCCTAACTAAGGCACACTTGGTTTGCCAGGCAGTTGGTGGTACATGCCTTTAATCCCAGGCAGAGGCAGGAGGACTTCTGGAAGTTTGGGCCAGCCTGGTTTACAGAGCGAGCTCCAAGACAGCTAAGGTTGCACAGAGAAACCCTGTCTAGAAAAACAACCAATACACCTGGCTTGGCCTTTCCCACCCTGATCCCAGTCCCTGGCAGGTGGCTGTTCTCCTCTTAGGACAAAGCTCAGTGGTTGGTAAACTAGGAACATTCGCTGGACTGCTCTAAGCAGAAAATGCCAGGCCCTATGGGTGCTTGCATACTCTGTACACAGGCCTGATGCTCTGGCAATGCTGGGTGCAGGAAAAGCCAGGTTTGACTCCGAGCCCAGGACAAGTGAGAAGCTAGGAGTAAGGCATAGACCAAGAAAGTCTCACCGGGAGGATCTAACTTCCCTCTCTCCCTCCCTCCCTCCTTCCCTCTTCCCTCCTTCTCCCCTCCTACCCTTCATTTCTCTCCCTTCTTCCCACCCCACGCGAAGCCAAGCACACTGCTCACACTTGTAATTTCAGAAGCTGAGGCAGGAAGATTGATACAAGGTTCAGGCCACCCTGGTGGATGGGACTGCGAAATGACACGTAAGGTTGTTCTCTGGACTCTGCAGGCATGTGCACACACAACCTCACACCTCACCCAGTGCAATGTCCTAGAGATAGGCTGAGAACTAGGAAATGGGAATGTTTTTAGAACAGCCAGGGCTATTCAGAGAAATCCTGTCTCAAAAACAAAACAAAACAAAAAAAATTAAGCCACCTCGGCCTCAGGATGCCAGCATGTTCTTCCGTTCTGTACCACGTGGTGAGCACAGACCCTGTCTGTGAAGCATGGCCTGTTTATCTAAGTCTCAGGAAAGGGAAGGCTACAAGGAGTGGGGTTCTCTCATGGTGCTGCATGGGGGTGTTCTCTCAGGAGTTATAGGGAGTTCGGGGTGGAAGGGAGGATTGAACCTGGGGAACCTCAGTGTGGAGACTGATAGCTAGGTCTGAGTCACACAGACAGGGCCATGGATGCCCTCAGGAAACCCAAATTGCCTGGCTGACTAGGTGGATGAATTAATGAGTGCAGAGCCATCAAACGCCTGTCTCTGTCTGCTTACAACACCTGCCTCCCCCAGGCCTACCTGCAGACTCCTGGGGCCACCACCCTCACCTGCTCTGGCTGCTCCCTGTTACGCGACCTCCATGTCCACACTCAAGACCAGGCTGGTCTTACAGCATTCCTTATGGTACCACTATAACTTGGACACACAGTCATAGTCTCTGTGGACAGGACATGTGGACAAAGGACGCTAAATGCATGATGGAGACATACGCCAGCATTCCTGTTGAAGCTTTGTCCCTAACCTCTCCAACCTGTTACTCCCAATCTTTGTGCGTTTGAGCCATCTGCTCACTCCACTGGGCTTCATCTCAGAAGAAAACTATTCTGCCGCTGTGGAAACACCACCACATGCTGAGGCTGAACAGGAGAGTAAGCAGCAGATACAGTGGGGGTACAATGACCACGTAGGCCAAAGGATCCCAAGAACAGCAAGTGTAGCAGCCTGGTGGGTGTTCCCTTGACTGCTCACTCTTTTCTCAGAGATCTCATCTTCCTGGAGACAGCCAGGAAGTCTGACCTCTGTTAGGACCTCAGTCTCCTGTGAATGCCATCCTGGATGATCGGGTCCGGAACCTTCAGGGATTGCCCAAGTTTGGTGTCTGCTGTCCTTGGTGCTGAAGCATACACCCTAGGGATCCAGCAGATGCCACATTTCCTCCCAGCAGAGCAAACCCGACATCTAACTGTCCTTGGTGCTGAAGTGCACAGCAGCGTGTCTCCTTTCAAAGCCATTTGTGCGGTGCTTCCATTCCCAAAGAGGACTTCCTGCCACTACCCTAGGTGCTGAATGGTAGTTCGTAGGCACGGACACGGATGTGTACCTGTCCTCGGTGCTGAACGCCAGCACAATGTTTCCTTCTATCCTTACCAACCGCTTAAAGTACAACTCTCAAGATGTAAAGCGCTGAGGCCAAGGCACTAATCCTGGAGGTATGGAGGAAGGGTGACTGACCAGAGGCATAGGCCCTCAGACTACAGCCTGTGAGTAAGTTGTGGTGTGTTGCATGCAATGAGCATGAAACCTGTACGGAGTTCCTTTACTCCCTAACTGGTCACAGCTTGTGACCCAGGTGCTCCTTATACAGCAGTTTACAGTAGGAGAACACCAGGGCTCACAGAAGTCAAGATACTCACCCAGCACCCAGAATAGTGGGCCAGAAGCTGACCTTGGGTGGCATGGCCCCAGAGCCCAAAACTCTCTCCTGCTGGCATGCGTGGCAGAGAATTCACTTGAGGCTGCAGAAGGCTGTGGCTCTGTGGGTGGCTGCCTACCCATCCCTTCTGCTCCTCACTGGGGTCTGAACTGCTCCCCTGCCTGAGGGGTGCTAGGGTTAGTACAGGGTGCTGCAGACCCTTACACTCACTTCTTCTTCTGCCTAGTTATCTCTTCAGTATTGGGAAGGCAGTTTGTCCATGGCAGGGACCCATAAAGCCACTTGAGCATGCAGTAGCCCAAGGTCTGAAGATCACTGCGGCGGGAGGGCCCTGGGGAGAAAAGAGGAGAGGTGTGGCTTAGTCTGCTGTTCCACCTCTTCATGTGTCTGTCCCCAGCTCGCCACTACAGCCACGAAGACCATCTTAGCCATCACTGCTCAGTCCCCACTCCTCAAGACTCTCACATACTCTGCTGCAGTCACCCACTCCAGTACCCCATTGTCCCATCTGTTCATCCTGTTAATACAGTTATTCAAGGAGCCCTGGGTGCCTGCGCACCAGGCCTGGCCTCTCATCTCCCATAGTTCATTTCCCATATAGTTAAGTGGGGAAAGACCGTGGTACTGAGCTACCTCATCATAGAGGAGAGAGAACAGGGCGCTCTCCTTTTGCCTCCTAACTCACTCTTCAGTCAGCTGTGTACTATGCTGCTTTACCTCCTTCCCCTGGTGCACGAAGTCAGGCACCTCCCCTGCTCAGGGACCTTAGTCTGATGGAAGCATGTGTGCAGGCAGGTGGATGGTCATGACACTGAGATTTAACAAAGTGGGGCTGGGAAGCCTGTGGAGGGCTGTCAGCCTCCTCACACATTTTCCTGGATAACCTGATTCTCTTGTTTGATGCTTAACTCTCACAAGACCACCAAGATCTCATGCTCCAGTAGTGGATGGCCCCCATTTCTGCAACTGCCCTTCCTAGGTGACCCTAAAACAGCACTCATCATCTTCCAAGTCTGCCAGATTGGAAATCTGAACTTCTGAAAACATGTGATTCCTGTCCAGCTGCTCGCTGTCCTGGGTTCTAGATACCCTATTCCCACTACTCAAAGGCCGCCATGCAGCTCAGCTCTCCTTGGTTCTGAAGAAGGGAACAGATCCCTCACATGGCCAGGACACTCCTACATTCCCAGTCCCCACCATGGCACCTTTATGCTCCTCCACTTCTTGTGTTTATTACCCATGACCAAGACCATGGAGGTCATGGGTGTGAATGTAACATGTAGGAGGCATGGCAAGTGGAGCCCCTCTCACCGCATCCCTTGTGCACGTCCATGCTAATGAACTCCAGGTCCCCATCATGTGGACTCCTTCTGCCTTCTTTGTAGGCCACATGCTTGCCACCTGGGCAGTACCGGTAGGAGAAGCCATAGCCCACCAGGGTGACCTGTGGACAGGGAGGAGGCACAGAGACCTGAGGCTAGGGCTGCAGACTCCAATGTGGGCACAGATGCCTGTGTCAACAGCTGCCTACCCAATCCCAACAGCTGTAGGGGACTTTACAGTAGGCGGCTATTGATTGCAGAAGGCTAGGCATAAACTCAGCAACATCCCTACTTTGGACCTCAGGTGAGACTCAACATTACGGTGGGCCAAGTATGGAGTGGGGACTGCTCACATTACAGAGGCTGGGGGGTAGAAACAAGGACAAGATACATCTTTGACAGGCTGGAGAGTTGGCTGAGCAGTTTAAAGCACTGGCTGCTCTTCAGAGGATCTGAGTTCAATTCCCAGCAACCACCTGGCAGCTCATAATTGCCTATAACTCCAATACCATGGAATCCTACACCCTCATAAATATACACATGCAAATGAAACACCAAAAAATAAAATAAAAATAAATAGATCTTTTAAAAAAAAAAAAAAGAAAAAAACACACACCCTCGTCTTGGGGCCCCACTCCTGATTCCCACCAACTTGCAAAGACATCACCAAATGATGGCTCGAACAATAGAGAAGTCTGGCATGGAATTGTGCCCTTTGATCAAGGCACACACAAATCCCAACTCTGAACACTAAGCTGGGGACTAAGCTTTCGACACATAAGCCGCTTTGTTCTGACATTGCTTGAAGTTCTAGCACCCCACCTGCCTCAGGTTCTAAAGTACCACCAGCACGTGTGCCTTTGGAGAGATTCATATCCAAATGCTAACACTGTTTCTGGAGACTCATAAAGCCCAGGCTAACCTGAAACTCCATATGTAGTTGAGGATGACTGAACATTTTTGTTTTGTTTGAGACAGGGTCTTTACACAGCCCTGAATATATTGGAACTCACTATGTAGACCAGGTTGGCCTTGAACTCAGAGATAACCTGGCCCTGGCCCCAAGTGCTGGGATTGAAGGCGTGAACTACTGCACCTGGCTTAGGGCCACTGAACTCCTAATCCTCCTATCTCCATTCTCTGAATGCTGGGAAGATTGGTGTGTGCCAACATGCCCAGTTTATGCAGTGCCAGAGATGGAACCCAGGGTTTTATACATGCTAGGCAAGGGAGCCACATCCCTAGCACCACAAAATGTGTGTGTGTGTGTGTGTGTGCTTGCACTCGCATGCATGTGTTGGAGGGGTCTGGCTCTCACCTGGCTCAGATCCTCTGGATTCACAAAGACATTTTCAGCTGTCAGGTTCCCGTGAACATACTCGTTTTCATGGAGATACTCCAGAGCATCCAGCTGGAGGACGAAGGGGTGAGGTGGTATGACAGAGCCATGACAAATGGGAAAGGGACAAAACTGTCAACCTGGGGATCACCACTGTGAGTGGAATACTCTGCCAAGTTCTAGGGGAGCAGTCACTGTGGTGGCATGCCTGTGAGGAATTCATCAGTCAGCTGCTGTTTGGCTTTTCCTCTACCTCCTGTGCTGACTTAATGTCCCCCACCCCCACCCCACCCCCGCAGCAATCACCAGCACCCTGCATGGTCAGAGCTCTGCTAACTTTTCTAGGAGGGAAGGCAAATTGTTAAACTCCTCACCAGAGCTCTAGGCAGGAGCTCCAGAGCTGGGCTACCTCCCTTCCCAGCAATTTCTGCCTGTTGGTCCAGCTCCAACTTCTACACGAAGCTTTGGAGGGTTTCGAGCACTCATCTGGATGTGACACACCCTGCTTTTCTCTCCAGATACCTCCTTGACTCTGGGGCTGAGCTGCCCATCAAGTACCACTGGTTCTGTCTTCTGGTCTCTCCCTCTCTGGCCAGGGTGCTCTGCAAGCCCCATTTTCTTCCAGTTGAACCTCCAGTTCACCTCTAACCTCCTTACTCCAGTTCAAACACGGCCTGAGGGTCTTTCTGCCTCACCCGCCCAACCTTCTCATGGCTCCCAGTACCCCCTCCCCCACTTACCTGGTATTTGCAACCCTGTGAGCTCGGACAGTTACCTCACCCAACAAGCACGTCACTCCCTTGGTACGTCTATCACTGCAGCTACGTGATCTGACTCTTCCTCCTTCTTCATTAAGCATGGATCATTTCTAAAAGCCACCTGTCCATTTGCCAGAGCCCTGTCCACCTAACTTTGAGAATGAAGTCATGAAGACAGGATTGGCTGCCCTCTGTTTCACCCCAACCCGAGAAAGCTCGGTATTTGGTGACTATTGAGATCATGAATGAATGAACGAGTGACATCTTGTACAAGCTGTGGTCTTGGGTATCTGGATGCTTGGTCCCTAGTTGGTGCACTGTTTGAGAAGCATTAGCAGATGTGGCCTTGCTGGAGGGGGTGTTACTGGGGTTGGGCTCAAGGTTTCAAAAGCCCCCTGCCATTCCCATACACATTCTGTCTGTGCTTTCTGGCCGTAAGGTATGAGTGCTTGGCTGCTCCAGCTGTCCGCTGACTGTTACTGCCACTCTGCCATCATGGACTCACCTCTCTGGAACTGGAAGCCCAAAGTACACTCTTTCTTAAGTGGTCCTTGGTCACAGTGTCTTATCACAGTAAGAGAAGAGTAACTGAGACAGCCTTGGCCCAAGTGGTCTCCTTGGCCACACCAAGGCGGTCTACTACACCACCACCATTCCTCACCCCAGCACTCATCCTGAGGCTGGGCCTCCTGGCTGATCTTATGGGGCATCATCACCCACTGGGCTAGACCACTGGTGCTCTGCCGTCTGTGCATCCATGGAGATCACTTACTCAGCCTGGTAGGGAGGCTGAGGTGTAGAGAGGATGTGGGATGGTTCTGAGGTACGTACCAGCCTGCAGGCCACCTGTAGCACACATCTCTCTGATACCACATGCTTTGGGTTGTCATCCAGGGCTGACTGAAGGCTCCTCCCCAGGCTGGGGAACACTAGGAACCTAGAAGACAGAGGACCCGGGGAGCTGGAGACGTGGGATGCCAAGCCCTGCAGGATACTCTGTAGGGACTGCACAGAGCGAGCTAGGACGTCTCCACCAGTGCTAATCTACAGCTGCGTGTTCCTGCTGTTGGGCTCACTGGCGCCTTCCCTTAAGTTCTCACACTGCAGTTGAGGGGATGGAGGGCCCCCACCCCTTCCTTCCCACGCCATCCATAAACAAGTCCATTTACTTGTACCAAGGCCCACATCCTGGGTCTCGGCAAGCTAGGAGCCTTTTAGGTGTCTCTTAGGCCTCACTCTCCGCTGCTTCTCCACTTTCCTCTTTTCCCTTTCCCTCTGTTGCCCAGATTAAAAAAATAAATAAGTAAAAATTTAAAAAGCATGATTACAGGGAAGTGGGACTTTGGTCACCTGCTGCTCTGCAAGTCAAGCTGAGTAAACATCTTCATTTGGCAAGCTGGACCTACCCTAATCATGAGGCACAGTCCCCCCCTGAAGGAAGGCAATCCCTCTTTGTCTCCCTGAGAAACACCCATTGGTGCAACAGAGGGACCACCAGGTGGGAGGGCGGGAGCGGGCAGCAAGTGAGGAGGCTCACCGGTACTTGTCCTGGTGAATGCCAAAGCCGATACAGGTGGGAATGGCCAGGAGCGGGACCAAGCACTTCTTCTTCCACTTGTTCACTGCAGGAGGCAGAGGAGGATCAGGGTCAGATTCATGGTCGACGCCAGTCCCAAAGGAACAGCCTCTGCTTAGGCCAGAAGCAGAGAAAACCCAAACCAGACTCTGGGTCTCTTTTTTGGTCCTCACTGGTACGACAGCCTTGTGGGTAGCAGTGAGAAGTGGTGGGGACAGGTGGGCATATCTGCGATCCATGTCTACAGGTGACTTCTGAGCAAGCATGCACAAAGTTGGCATGAGAGGAAGAGGTTAATTGCAACAGGTCAGGGTTTCGAAGGGCTCAGTTGGTAGAGTGCCTGCCCAGCATGTACAATAATGTCCTATCATCAGCACTGCATAAAAGCTACTGCGGTGGACCACGTCGGTAATCCTGTTACTCAAGGCAGCAGTGCAACAGGACTGAATGTGGCCGGAGAGTGGGACAGAGCATGCAGAGTGGCGCTTTCACAGATGTATAAAACCCAGATCGTATGGTTCACAGAACAGAGAAAAAAATGTTAGGACTCCAAGCATTATGAGTAATTTTGTTTCGAATGTGACCAATTTGGTTAAAAGGTTCCCTAACAAAGTATGGTGTCACAGTGAGCACACAGTGTTCACGACAGTCACCATTTGTCTCTTAAGAGCTGCTGCAGAGCAGCCCCACCTGTCCTCCGAGGTCGGAGGGCTGAGGGTGGTGGGGGCCAGCTTGTGCAGGCAGGTGGGATGCACATTCAGGTCTTTGGCCGCACCGTGGAATACCTTGAGGGCCTTGTCACCCAACCCCCGCCCAGTCCCCGTGGAATACCTTGCAGAGGCTTGGCTGCTCTCTGAAAGAAGTTCTGCTCATTGAAAAGGCGGCCATCCTTGGAGTCCTGGGGGTGACAGGAGAGCAGAGACTGTCACCCCGAGCTCCCTTAGACCAGGGCCACAGATTCCCAGAAGACCTCACTGCCACATCAGCAAATTCAGTCTCTTCCTGTCCTATACCAGACCCAGTTCCCGGAGTGCCATGACTGAGCAGGCTTGGCCTCCTGGTGCCCAGATCTCTATTTTATGGCAAAATCCACACATTTGTCCCCTAGATATGTGGCCCTCAGCTAAAAGCTTAATTTTCTATTCTTTTCAATGAGGCATGGCTTCATGACCAAGTTCTGGCCAATGAGAACATGACCAGAATTTCCAGGGAGTTCCAGATCAACCTGGTCTATGTACTGAAAGCCTGTCAAAAACAAACAAACAAACAAACAAACAAACAAAAATATGTATCAGGCTGAAGAGACAGCTCACTGGTTAAGAGCATGGGTTGCTCTTGCAGAGAACGCAGGTTTGGTTCTCAGAACCTATTATCAGGCAGCTGACAACCACTTGTAATCCTAGTTCTAGGGGACCTGGCACCCACTCTTGGCCTCTGTGGGCTCCAAACATGCAAGTGGTACAGACATATAGGCAATCAGAATACTCATACATATTAAATAAAAAAATATAAAGATTGGGTCTTTTTCATATTTATTTATACACACATCTCTATCTATTTATCCACCTACCCAGCCACCCACCCAGCCACCCTCCCACCCATCCATCCACCCTCCCACCCACCCATCCACCCACCCTCCCACCCATCCACCCACCCAGCCGCCCTCCCACCCACCCTCCCTCCCTATGAATCAGTCAAGCCTCATTTTTAGTTATACATAGCACTCTACACCTTGGTTCTTACGACCAGTCAGGTTTCTGTCCAACACCCTTCTCTCTCTCTTCTCCTGGTCTCCCTTCCCTTCCCTTTCTCTCCCACCTCTACATCCCCTTAACTCTTCCAGGACATGATGGCATCATGTACCGAAGGCTGGCCTCAAACTGCTGATGTAGCTGAAGACTGAATACTTGATCCTCCTGCCTCCACATTCTAAGTGCTGGGATGACAGGCATGTACCACACCTAGCTTGAGCGTCGCTGGGGATGGGACCTGGGACTCTGTGCCTGCCGGGCAGGTACTATACTGACTTTTTTCCTCCGTCTTTCCCGTCTCTTTCTCCCCACCTCTCTCCACTCCTCTCCTCTCATCTGTTAAGTTTGGAATAGAGCAGCTACCTCAAAGGCTTGCTGACAGAATCCAGGGACAGTGCATGGGACTCCCTTAGCTGGGGTCTGCAGGAGCTCTGCAGCAGATGAACTAGGCCTCGGGGTTCCTGCAGACATTCCAACCCCAGGTCCTCTTGCTCATGCTCTCACTCTCTGGCGGCCCCATCAAGAGCTGCTCTTGGCCACACCCTCCCCGCATGATTGACAAGGGAGCCGCGTTGCTCGGCAAGGCATTCCCCATATGACAGACTCATATTTCTGAGACCAAACAAACCCTTCCTCCCTTGATGTACTTTACAGACATTTTGTCACAAAGACAAAAAGGTGACGAATACAGTCCATGACAATCCCACTGTGTGGCAGGTGGGCACAGGGAGCTAGCTGTACTGATGCGGAAATCTGAAGCTGACAGGGGAGGGTTCCATGGCCAGGAAACATCAGAGGCTTGTAGCAACAAGCCTCACCTCTGCTCCCCAGAATGAGGAAGGAATGTGCCCAGCCAGAGTCCCATGACTGCTCACAGACCAGGAGCACCCTGTTTTCAGGGTGGGCTCCCCAGGCTGCACTGGGGCTCCCAGGTCAAAGATTAATTTGAAAAGCCCCACGCCTGCCTTTCTGAGCTGCTTGCTCCTGGACCACTCACCAGTTTGAGTGAGAATCTCCACTTCTGGGTCCTTGATTCACAGGAGACAACAGAAGTGGGCTCAGCTGTGGAATGGCAAGAGAAACATCAGAACCAAAGGAGAGAGTCAGGCCTGATCCCCGAGCTGCTCGTAACTAAGAACCAGTTCTCTGGTTCCCATGGAGAAGTGCACACTTGGTGCTCAACACCTGTCCCTTCATGTTTCCTGCCTACCTACCTTCCTCTCTTCAAAGTTCCAAAGACTGAATCTAGAGTCTTGCATTAGCCAAGTGAGATAGATCTGTCAGCTCAACACAACCCAGAATTAACTGGGAAGAGATTGTCCACATCGGTTTGGCCTGTAAGGGAGTATCTAATTTGATGTGGGAGAACATAGCCCATGTGGGTGGCACCATTCCCTAGGCAGGGGTTCCTGAACTGTTAAGAGTGGAGGCAAGCTGATCACAAGTAAGCAAACACGCATCTAATTTTTTTTCTTCGTTCTTTATGGTTGTGACCAGCCCCCTTGAGTTCCTGCCTTAATTTTCGGGTTATTATGAACGGGAAATGTGGGTTAAAAACCTCCTTCTCCCGTAAGTGGCTTTCTATCACTCCACCACCTTCACCACACCCCCAGCCCTGATGCCTCATTGTGACCATCGACTGGGTAAGCACAGTTATGTGTGACTGTGATGACTTCCGGAGAAGATGAGGTCCTCAGGGCCCTGACCTTAACGGTGCATCAATCCTTTGAAGGATTCAAATATAATGGTATCATGGGGAGGTGGGGCTAAGCTGGGGGAGGGAGGTGACTGGGGCATGTCCCTGAAGGCCATCCCTTGCCCTGTTCACTCCCTAAGCTTTCCTCTGGTTCCCGGATACCTGGTCCAAGCTGCTCTGTTCTAGGGGTCCTCCCAACCATGATGGACTAAAACTGGTCAAATCCTGAGTCTAGCCCACCTATCCTCCTTGAAGTTGCTGTCCTTGGGTATTATCCTTGTGGTGCTGCATTGCCTGGAGCACCCCTGTGCACTGGGGCAATGTATACCTTCATAGAGAATGCCTTGATCATCCCGGGTCTGCAGGGCTCCCAGTGTCCAGTGCTTCCCATTCTGGTCTGTCAGCTCTGTCCCTGTGGGCAGAGCCTCGAGGGAGGTGGTCACCTGGCTCCGCTTCAGTGTCTGAGGGCTCAGCCTGTTGGAAATTGGGCTGCCTTTGGGGGTCAGGGGTCTGCTCCAGGTGCCTGCAGGAAGATGACCAGATAAAGAGAAAGCGGAATGGAGAGAAGCAGTGCCCAAGATGGTGTTCCTGCTTCTGTTCAGGAATTCTTCCTGACCTCCCAGAGAGCAGAATCTTTGGTCTACAATACTGGAGACTGTCATCAATCAGGTCTGGACGCCTCCCAGTGTGGTAAGGATTCTGACCTAGACATAACCAGTCAGAATCGAATCTGAAATGAAGCAGACAAGGCAGGCAGTGGAGCCAGAAAAGAGACAGATGGCTGGAGGAGGTCAAGGGAGGGTTACCGGGGGACGGTACCTTAGAGAAGGGTTTTACTGGTTACAGACATTCACCCCACAGTATCCTGAAATGGGTCCTGGCTATGTGCTGAGCTATGCCAAGTGCCCAGAAATGTTAAGACTTAGGATTGATCTTGAAGGGCCCCCAGACAGACTCTCTTGCCCAACACTATCTGGAAAGATACAGAGAAGTCCTGTGTAGTCCTTTCCAAGAAGAATATGCAGGCCAGGAAAAGAGGCTGCAGGGACATGAATCGTAAGTGAGGAGTGGATCAGGGAGGGCGTGTCTACCAGAGGCCTCAGATAAGCCCACATGCTCAGGAAGTGCTCCAACAGACCAGGCCTCTAAATGGTCAGGTTGGGTTAGTATGACAGGGCAGCTGGAGATGAAGGCAAACTGGTCTGAGGGAATAGATTAACAGAGTTTAGAGGTGGACAGTTCCCCCAAGTGGTTTTTCTCTTTACTGAGACATGGAGTCAGAAACACAGTATGTGCTGCTGCCTTGTTGGAGTAGGTGTGTCACTGTGGTCTTAGGTTTTGAGACCCTCATCCTGGCTGCCTGGAAGCCAGTCTTCTAGCAGCCTTCAGATGAAGATGTAGAACTCTCAGCTCCTCCTGCACCATGCCCGCCTGGATGCTGTCATGATCCTGCTTCAATGATAATGGACTGAACCTCTGAACCTGTAAGCCAGCCCCAATTAAATGTTGCCTTAGAAGGGTTGCCTTGGCCATGGTGTCTGTTCACAGCAATGGAAACCCTAACTAAAACAATGTGGTTTAAATGTCAGACTAGACATGGCTGGAGAAAGAATTCCTGAACTGGAAGACAGAGATGAAGAAATTACTCAAAAACTGAATGTTATGGCATGTGCCCATAACCCCAGTATTCAGAAGGCTGAAGCAGGAGGACTTCTGTGAATTCCAGGCCAGCTTAGGCTATATAGTGAGAGTCTGTCTCAAACAGACAAAGACACTGTCTAGGAAACAAACAGAATGACAAATGATAGCAGATAGAATAGGTGCTGTTTGTGCAGTGGTGAGAGTCACCACAGAGACCATGGACTGTGGGCCATAGGTCACCTGGGGGTGTGAAAGGTTTCTGTGGGGACTGACAAGAATGGGACACTGGGAAGATGCTGGGAAGAGGTTCAAGGCAGGGATGACTGGCTGATGTTTCAGCTGGAACAGCAGTAGCATTTTCTTAAACCTTGCTTTACCTTTTAAATTTTATTTTCAATTATGTATAGATGTGTTTGTGTGGGGGCTGGGTACACACAGGACTACAGTGGCTGTGGAGGACAGAGCAGGACACTGGATCTCCAGGAGTTACGGGTGGCTCTGAGTTGTCAGACATGGATAGCGGAAACTGAACTTGAATGCAAGCTGCTGAACCAGCTCCCCAGCCTCTTGTCTCCCACTCCGCCAAATGACCCATCTTTGCCTCATCCCAAAGACCAGCTCTCACCTGTGGCTCTCTCAGGAGAACTCAAGGTGTCATCAGATCCAGAACTGTCACAGTCAGAGTGGAGGGAGAATGGGAGAGAAGTGACAGTGTGTGACCATTTCACTTTCTTGGGGGAGGTTTCAGAACTGGAGCTCAGGTCTCTCCTGGAGCCTAAAGGTAGACCAAATGCAGATTAGAATTCTGAAGGAAGGGCGGGCCTTCCACGCATGTCGAAAGCAGAACTCTGTGCTCAGGGTCAGCATGCTTTCCTCTGATTTTCGCAGGACAGCTCTGCTGTCTCCGCTGCCCACTGACCAAGAGAGACTGTTTCCTGCTGTCTCTCCTCCACTAACCCAGCCTTTTCTGCATCTTCCATCACTTGTCATTCTGGTGTCTTCTGAGCAACTTCCCTTTTTGAAAATTTTAATGTATTCACATTATAATACAATGTAATACCCTGAAATACCATGGTGTACTTGTGGAGGTCACATGGTAACTCTTGGGAACGAGTTATCTCTGCACTGTGGCTTCCAGGGATCGGACGCAGTTCCTCAGGTCTGTGCAGCAAATATGTTCATCCTCAGGTCTATCTTACTGGCTCAGCAGTTAAGTTTTTTGTTTGTTTAAGAGAAAGATTTTCAGCTGGGCAGTGGTGGTGCACACCTTTAATTCCAGCACTTGGAAGGGAGAGGCAGGCGGATCTCTGAGTCTGAGGCCAGCCGGGCTACAGAGTGAGTTCCAGGACAGCCAGGGCTACACAGAGAAACCCTGTCACAAAAAAAACCCCAAAAAAACAAAAAAACCCCCAAAACCCAAAAAACCAAACCCAAAAACAAACAAAAAACCAAAACGCAACCAACAAACAAAAAGAGAGCAGTAAGACCTTCTTCTATGTCTTAAACTCAAGAAGATTCCCGTTGTCCTGCCTAGGCCTCCTAAGCGCTGGGATTACACACACGTGCTTTTGAATAAATTCTCCAGCTCGATCTTCTACTTGAAGTGGAAACTTCTAGTTTCTTTGGAAAGTCAGTTATGTCAAATGATGTTTTGCTGGGGCACACGGGTGAGAGGATGTCTTAATACAGCAAACACATGAACGGACCTGTGCTGAAGGAGTGTAAATTGGACCCCACAGACAGTGGGGGAGGAGCACTGAGCTTTGGTTTGGTTTGCTCTGCCTTGCTATTCTTCACTAAAGACAGGCATGGATCGGTTCGCCTTACATTGCGTTGTTGAGCTCAACTTGTGGTAATGCCGCCACTGAGAGAAACTCACCCAAGAACTGCTCGGAGGTATCTGCTGCAGCTTGCTGCATCCTCAGCCTTGCCTTAGGCCGGTTGGTGAGCCTGGCGCTTTCTTCAGGATTGAACACAGCTTCATGGTGTCGCCAGGCTGAAAAGACTCGACTGTAGCTGCTGGTTCCTGCCTGGTGTCTGCTGCCTAGAGGACTGGTCAGCAGCTGCTGAGTTGTATTTGGTGTTTGCAATGGGACTAAGTTGCTGCCCAAGATCAAGCTCACCCCAAAGAACCACTGCTGAGCAGGTCCACTTCCCCCACATCCTAGAACTTTTCTCTTCCACTCCCTCTGCTGGGTGCTGGGCGAGAGGAGAGGTTGAATCCTTATTAAAAGTAGGGTGCAAAAAATTTTTGCCTACACCTACTTCATGAATTCTCTCCCCAGCTGTGTCTAGTCTGCCATTTAAAGCATATACTTTCTTATTGCATAGTTATGTATATATATATATATATGCCTATATAATATGTACTTAAAGCACTTTTATTACATTCTGCAAACATATTAAACATGCTTTGCAAATATTTGTATCTTTAATTCTTTTTGTTTTATTCTTTTAAGCGCTCTTAACAACTGAGCCATCTCTCCAGCCCCATTTTTGTTTTACACTTTGAGACAGAATCTCTCTGTAGCCCAGGACTCAGACTCATGGTGATTTTCCTGCCTCAGCTTTCCAAGTGTTTGAATTGCAGGCACAGGCTACCGTACCTGGCTGCAGCTGTTAACCCTGAGTGACTCAGTGATTCCAGACAGCTTTAACTTCATTATAATCCATGTGTATGCTAAGTGGCACACCCCTGTTGCATGACAGTTGTCACCTGCCAAGTTGACCACTGGAAAGCACCATGGAGGCCCTGGATAAAGTGGACATTTCCGGCTTCTTTGGAGACTCAGTTGTGTCATGTGACGCTTTCCTGGAAACTGTCTTAGGGGAGAATGTTTTGCTGAGAAGAGACACGTGGTGTTTTTCTGGAAGCTGCCTGGAGAAAGGGCATGTGATGTTTCCCAGAGAGGATGCTTGAGATGTCTGGATGTGATGTAAGTATCACCCAACTGACAGCAGAGGTGGCTGTGGCATTGGTTTGCCTTGCAACTCTGTGCTGATCATCATTTGCCGTGGTAGAGAGAACCACACCAAAGAACTTCTGGAGGTGTTCTGGAGGCTTCTAGCCGATTCCACAGACTCGGGCCAATTGGCAGAGCCTTAAGGTTTCTTCTGGATCAAACTGACGTTGCTGATTCCTGAATGGTGTTTGTGAGTGGATTGAACTACACCCACTGACTAGTGTGAGCTGAACTGCTGATATCCTAACAATGGAGACTAGAATCGCCCCAAAGAACTATGTCTAAACAGGTCCACAGCCACCTTTGCCCTGTTAACCTTTCTTTTCCACGACCTCTGTGTGGTGGGCATTTAAGGGGTTAAAGCATTTAAGAGCCATTATTAAAGTAGGTTGTAAAAAAATGTAAGCCTACATCTGGCAAGATGGCTCAGCAGGTAAAGGTACTTGCTACTGAGCTTAATGATTAGAGTTCAATCCTCAGGCCCCACAGGGAGAGAACACAAACTCCTGTAAGCTGCCTTCTAAACATCACGTATGCCCTGGAAGAAGTGTACATTAAACACTCAGTGGTTTGTTTTTTTTTTTTTTTTTTTTGAGACAGGGTTTCTCTGTGAAGCCCTGGCTATCCTGGAACTCACTCTGTAGATAAGGCTGGCCTCGAACTCAGAAATCCACCATAGTCCAACTACAGCCTTGTGCTATGACTGTGTCTGCTGAGGTGCTAGGACCATCTCCTCAGGTGCTGAGGTGGAGATGAGAGGGCTACATTTTGCTGAGTTCAGCTTGGTGTGCTCCTGCTCACTTCAGCTGTACCTCGGTCCTCTGAGACACGCCCGACACCACTGTCCAGTCAAACTGTTTGCTAAAGAAAAGTGTCATCTCCTGACCACGTTAAAAAAAAAAATGTCCCCATGTCTACCTCTTGCAAGCATCAATTCTATGCAGCCTACTTTAATAAATGTCCATTCTCTCCCCAGCAGAGACGGTGGAAGAGAAAAGTCACTGCGATACAGGAGAAATGAACCTGTTGAGCAATAGTTCTTGGGGGTGACATCAATCTTCTTAGGCAGCAGCTCAGTCCTATATTAAACACCAAATACGATTCAGCAGCTACAGACTAGTCCTCTAGGCAGGCAGACACCACACACAGACTGGCAGCTTCAGTCCAGTCCTGAGGGAACAAGGGCCACTGAAGCGGCAAGCTGCCACAGGAACTTCATAAGCAGTTCTTTGGTGAGTTTATTTTAATGGCAGTGTTACCACAGTGGAGCTCAACAATGCTCCACTATACAAGGCGAACCAATACATGCATGTCGTTAGCAAAGAACAGTGAGGCAAAGCAAACCAAGCTCAGTGCTAGTCCCCACTGTCTGTGGGGTCACATTTATATTCCTTCAGCAAGCGTCCTTTCACCCGTGTGCCCCAGCAAAACGTCATTTGATGTAACTGGCTTTCTAAAGAAACTAGAAGTTTCCACTTCAATCTCTGCTTCTGCAACCATGCTTAACTGTAACCTTCTTGCAGTCATGAGACCCAGAGAGCACCCTCTGACATAGGGCTTTTCACACTGGGACCAAACTACAGATGCTGTAAGGAACTGCCAGACTGGGCGGGACTTTCCTGGCTCCTACCTCGAAAGGATGACACAAGAGGAGTAACGCCAGTCTGGGCAGCTCCATCCTTCTCTATAGGCAGGGCCTTGCCACAGTAAGGGCAGAACTTGAATGATACCTTGACACTTTTGCCACAGCCTGGGCAGAAGGAGATCATGCTGTAACACAGAACAGAAGGGGACAGAAATCAGAACGATACCATCAACAGAATATGAGCTGAGAGTAACTGCAAAGGGAGTGTGCAAACACAGGGAGGCCGGATGTCACCCTTGGATACCGCTCGCCAGGCATCGCCCACCCTGTTTTGTGAGACACTTCCTCTCACTGGCCTGTATCTTGTCAAGTAAAGAAGTCTACCTGGCCAGTTCAACCTAGGGATCCCCGTCTGACTCCCCAGGCTAGGATTATAGGTATACACCACCACACACAGATTTTTCTGAGTCCTAAGGTCTCTATGGTGTCTTAGTTTTAAGTATTGACTTCACAACTAGACTCAGTCAAGAGGAAAGCTTCAACTGAGGAATTGTTTGGATCAGATTTGCATGTGGGGGATTGCCTTGACTGATGTAGGAGGACCAGCTCACTGCAGGCAGCACCACTGCCTGTGTAGATGGTCTCAGGTTATACAAGAAAGCCAGACGTACACACGCCAGCAGGCAGTGGCCCTCCATAGTTTCTGAGTCAAATTCACACTCTGACTCCCTCGATGATGGGAGTGTGGCTGGAAGTGTGAGGCAGAGAAATCCTTCCCTTCCCTAAGTTTCATTTGGTCAGAGTGTTTTGTGACAGTAGCAGAAAGGAACCCGAGCACATGGCAGGTGAGCAATCTCCCAGCTGAGCCACCTTCCCATCTCCCTTTTACTGATATTTCTGCCTTTCCCTTTCTTCTTTCCATTCTGGGATCTCAGAGTGTTCTGGGCCCATTCCTTCTTACTGATGACTTAGAGAATCCCAGAACTTGCCTTTGAAGGCCACAGCTATCCAGACAAGTAGTTACAGATGCCTCAGCAGAGAGGAGGAAGCAGTTTCTTTCTCCAGGGCAGTGGCAGAGCACAAGTCTTGCTCACTTGAGCCAAGGTCAACCATGGAGTTGTGGGATGTGCTGTGCTGCAGAGATTGTTGTTTCTCAGACCTGGACCCCCCCCCAGAGGTTAGCAGACCCAGCTGACGTGCTGGTGACAACATTCCCTCAGATACTTCCTGTACCGACTGCTTTTCTGATTGCTGTTACAGAATACTCCTCATGAATAACTCAAACAAGGCAGGCTTATGCTGGCTCCCAAGGGCTGGCAAGTGCAGTGATTTTCAACCTTCCTATCACTGCGGCCCTTTAATACAGTTCTCCATGCTGTGGTGACTTCCAACCATAAACTTATTTTCGATGCTACTTCCTGACTGTAATTTCACTGTTATGAATCATAATATAAATATCTGACATGCATGATAGCTGATACACAACCTGTGAAAGGGCTGTTCCACCCCCAAAGGGGTTGTGACCCAACAGGTTGAGAACCTCTGACTTAATGGGTTAAAGTGCTTGGTGCCAGGGCTAGCAATCTCAGTTTTATCCCTGGGTCCCACACAATGGAAGGAGAGAAGTGACTCCTTCAAGCTGTTCTCTGATCTCCACATGCACTCCATGTCACTCACACCCACACACTTCTATGTTGTCATAGCTTACTTTCTAGTGCTGTGATAAACACCATGACCAGAAGCAAGTTGAGAGGAAGGGGCTTATTTAATCTTAAAGTTTATAGTCCATCATGGAAGTTAGGGCAGAAACTCGAGCAGAAACAGAAGGCATGGAGGGTGCTGTTTACTGGCCTGCTCCCTGTAACTTCTCCAGCCTGCTTAAACAACCAAGAACCACTTGTCTCATGTGTGGTGATACCCACAGCTGGCTGGGCTCTCACATATCAAGGATCAATTAAGAAAGTGTGAGTTCTCAAACTCAGGATGCGTGGCTAACTGAGGTACCTATTTAACATATCAAAGTGGCGGCTGGCTGCCAGGTCCTCTCAGCATCCCTTGGACCTGTTACAGGGTCATTCTAGCAGGCATATGTCAACCCTTCCTATGAACACCTCTAGCCCCCAGCTTCCGTGCCCTTCCCCCAGTTGCTCTTCCTCCTATAACCCAGCCTTTTTGGCCATGTAACCTCCTGGTTCTCTTGGTCTCTAGAGGGTCCCAGGCACTCCCTCTGCTCTCTTCTCTTGCTCTTCACCCCCACCACCTCTCATGGCCATGTTCAGCCCTTCTAGATGTCTCTGGCTGTTTTCTTCCTCATATCTACAATAAACCTTTTCATCAGCCCAAACCTAGGAGCAGTCGGAAAGTACCCCACAAACTTGCCTACAGCCCAGTATGATAAAGGCATTTACTTAATTATGGGTCCCTCTTCCCAGCTGACTCTAGCTTGTGTCAACTTGACAAAAAACAAGACAAAACACAAGCAAACAACAACAACCCAAATCAGTCTATATGTACATATAAATAAATACAGGCAAATCAATACAAAATTATTCGGCTCCTAGTGCAGGATGAAGGCAGGGAACGCACGGGGGAAGCTTGCAGCTCATGGCTGTGGCATTGGGAGCATGTGGCTTTGACTGTTCACATTACTCAGGACCAGGACGCAAAGAGCTGTGGCCAGAAGCTCCATGTCTGTGGTCTTATGTTTACTAGCTATGCTGCATACCCGAACAGCTCACAGCTGCCCCCCTACCAACAGTGCCACCAGCTGGAGAAGTGTACTCAGTCACATGGGCCTGCTGGGGACATGTCACATTTGAACTACCACATGGGTTTTGCCAAAGGCGTAAATGCTGGGGAGGTTTTTACTTTTATTATTATTGTTTTGTTGTTGTTGTTGTTGTTAGTGTCTCTTTCTCCTTCTCCCTTCAGATACTGAAAAAGTTGAAGCTTAGATGACTCTGGAACCACCAAATCAAACTGGATATGGGCAGTTGTCCAAAGCTGGCAGCAGGGAGAGAGACCCAGGGCTCTAGCCTAGACTGGATAACAACAAGAGCTCACTTGACTTCTTACATAAAAAGAAAACCCTGGAGGGAGGCTTTATGTCTGTAACTGGTGTGTATTCGTGCCTTCTGTAACTGGTGTGTATTCGTGCCTTCTGTAACTGGT
>JADRCH010000197.1:1475345-1541267 GCA_019843965.1 Rhynchomys soricoides
TTCGTGCCTTCTGTAACTGGTGTGTATTCGTGCCTTCTGTAACTGGTGTGTATTCGTGCCTTCTGTAACTGGTGTGTATTCGTGCCTTCTGTAACGGTGTGTACTCGTGCCTTTTGCACGAGACACAGTGTTTTAATTACTTTCTTTGCGGTGATAAAATAGCTGGAGAAAAGCAGGTTAAGGCTCACAGTTCAAGGGTACAGTTCATCACAGTGCAAGCCACAGTAGCAGGAGCGTGAGGCGGCTGACACACTGCACAGTCAGGAAGCAGAGAGAGGTGAATGCCGGTGCTCTTTTCATGGTCCAGGACCCTGACCCACAGAATGTTACCACCCTCATTCTGGATGGATCTTCTCAACTCAAAGAACACAATCTAGATAATCCCTGCCACGTATGCTCAGAGGCTTGTCGTCAAGGTGATCCTATCAGTCAAGTTGTTAACATTCACCTTTACACTGGGACTTCCTGTATAGTCCAGGCTAACCTCAGTCCATCTGCTGATTGCTGGAATAACAGGTGTCACCACACACCTAGTTTTGTTGGTGGACTTTGGTAATCTCATGTTAAGCCCATTTTCCTCAGCAGTCACTGGGAAAAAGATGGCCTCTTGGAAGGAGCAAGTGCCTGACTAGGTGAGCCTTGCCACACCCTGGATCAAAGGGTAGGAAAGTCCACCTCCAGCCCTAAAAGATGAGACAGTAGGGTTGGGCTGATGGTGTGAAATAGGCCAAAGGGGCAATGGTACCTTTGTGGACTCGGGGTCTGGTCCTTGGATTACTGGGTTAGACACTCCATCTTGGTAACAGCCTGGAAATGAACAAAGAGGGAGATACTGACTGAGGATCACTTCGCAAGTGAGAAGGACTGGCTAACATACTGGGCATTGGGCAAATAGCCAGTAAGTGCTACTTGAATGCTCATTCATTCATTCATTCATTCATCCTTTTATTTAAAACTCATTTTAGTTTTGAGATAGGGTCTCCCGTAACCCAGGCTAGCCTTGTACTTCTGATCCTCCTGTTCCCACTCCCCAAATACTGGGATTATAGGTGTGCACCATTACCAGCACATCCTGACTTCTACAGTCAGCATGAAGAAATACACTGGGTTCTTAGCTTCAGGTCAGAATATTCTTGCCGGTTCCCATGTGGAAGCGGATGCTCAGCATGGACCTGAGTCAGGCAACATCAGGCTTTTAACCAGGTAGCCTCTGTCTCCTCCAGCCTATCACCAGCCTAGACTGTCATCTCTCCCTCTTCTACTGCAGTCACATCCTAACTATAATGACCATCACCCTCCACACCTTGTCACCGTGGTTTGTTAACAAAACAGTGGTCATAATGATGCATTTAAAGTCAGTTTTGAGGGTAGGCGGGATGTCTCAGGGATTTAGAATGCACTGTTCTTCCAGAGGACCCTAATTCAGTCTCCAGCACCCCCAGTCTGATAGATGGCTCACATCGCCTGTAACTTCAGCTCCAGGGGATCTGACACCCTCTTCTGGCACCTGTAAATACAGGCCATATACACAAACAGAGCCCATAACTAGTGCAGCACCATCTCTGATGATGATAAACAGCCACAGTCCTGTAGGTGAGCTGTCAGTAAATGAGTTCAGGCAGGTACGCATGGGCTGACTGCAAAGTGAATCGCAAGAAAAGAAAGCCTTTCATTTTCTAAGACATTCTGGATGCAAACATGTAGGTAAGGCACCATAGAAACATACTATACAACTGACTGCATTTTCTGTCTGGCACCTCAACCAACGCTAGAATGTAAACTAGTTGTGCAGAACTTAAAAATATCCATCTTTATGATCTGTAATTTTGTGTACGTGTGTGTTTGCATGTGGGTGTGTGTAGCAGGTCTTTGCTACTTTGTGAGTTCTTTTTCCCACCCTTTGTCCCCCGCCCCCCCATTTCACCCCCTATCCCTACCTAGGAGAGAAAGGAGAGGGAGAGAGAGATCTCTGAATCTAATTTCTCGTTTCTTCTTTGAGCACAACTACTAACAAACTGCAAACAACAATCTCCCCCCCACACCCCCAAACAACTCTCACTACCCCCTGTAACAGAGACTGGACTTGGGCCCCACACTCCAAAAGAAAGCAGCGAAGACGTACCCGTGGAGGAGGAGCGTCTGCCACTCCTCACAGGCTCCGCCCAACGTGGCTGCAGCCCCGCCTCCCGGGCAAAACAGCGCAAGTGGGCGTTCCCCACCCCCCCCACCCCGGCCCCGAGCCCCGGCCTCGGTAGGCCTCCGCCTTCCTCAGGCGGTGACGTCACAGGCTGCCCGGCCCAGCAGCCTCATCACTGTACTTGAGGAAAAGCCGTGGGCGCCGGGGTTTCTCACGGCACGGACTCTCGCTCAGACCCGGAGCAGAAACTTGGACTCACCTTTTCAGTTGCCCAGCAGAAACTTCCGGGGGAGGGAGTGCGAAGAAGGGGCTGCGCGCGCGCATCCTCCGCCCTCCCTGACGACAGCGTGCAGACGCGGCCTACTTCCTCTAACTCGGCATCGAGACGCGCTGTGCCCAGCTGGAAACTCCATTTCCCAGAAGCCTAAGCGAGTGACACACCTGATTATTCCATCCCCCTAATCGCTCACCGTTATTCGGCCTTCTCTGGAGAGTTTTCCTCCTACTGCGCATGTGGTAATCTGACACCAATCATGATGAAATATGTGACAGCCACCAATCAAAGGTCGTGTTGTCATTTCTAAACTCTCCTTGCTTCCGTGCTATCTCTGTAATCTCAGTTTTGCCTTCAAACTGTTTCTGTGGCAACCCGCTGTCACCTCCAAATGGAGTTTTCGGTGTGGTAGAAGGTGAAAATAGTCCTATAACAGGGTAGTGGACTACCCAACCTTGATGTCACTTAGTCTTGAATCTGTTTCCTCTGTACTTCCTAGAATGTTCAGTGGGTGGAGAATATAGGTGGTGGGCCCCGGAATTTGGCGCGGAGATACCTGGGTGGGATAAATTTGAGGAGAAGTTCCTGGAACCGGAAATTCCTCTGAGGAATTTCTCCCAGTACTGGGAGTTGCTCTGAGGGAGCCCTCCTCGCGAGGAGTTGGGGTTCCTTGGGGTCCCGGAAAGCATCTGTTCACTCGGCCGCTAGCCATGCCGAGGTGCTGAGATGCGGAGTTATGCTGAGGTACAGAGACTAAGCCCAGTTGTGGGCTCAGTCCTCTGCGGCGGGGAGGGGGCCCTGATGGAAACCTGAACCCTTGCTTGCTCACAGCCTGGCGTAGGCCCGGCTCGCAAGCGGGGTTTCCTTCTCTCCACCAGCTGTGAAGGGAGTTTTGATTGTTTGGTAAGGTTTATTTTATATGCATACAAGTGTGTCTAAAAGTCTGTACACCACCTGCGTACAGGAACTGTGGAGGTTAGACGAGGGCTTCGGATCCCCTTGGAACTGGACATAGGTGTGAGACGCCACGTGGGTGCTGGGAGTCAAATCCCGGTCCTCCTAAAGATCAGCAATCGCTCCTAACCAGAATCCTTGAAAACAAACAAAATACAAGAATACAAGTATTCTTTAAAAGAAACAGAAAAGGATAAAGAGCATTTGCTGCTGCTCCTGCAAAGAACCCAGGTTCATTTCCCAACACCCAGATGATGGCTCAGACATCTGTGGCTCCAGTGTCAGAGTATCAGACCTTCTCTTTGGCCTCTGAAGGCACTAGGTGTGCACACATAGCACTTTGAAGCAGTCATAAACAAACAAAGAGAAAGAATATTTGTATCTATTCTTTGAGCATCTCAAACACGTAGCCGGTTGTGTTTTATAAAAAAGACAGGGAAGCCAGAGATATGTTTGGTAGGGTGAGGTATGGTGTGGGGAAGGGGGTGCCTCTGTGGGCCCATGCTGAGGCATCCCTTCCCCCTGAGGGACCAGCCATATGACCGTATAGTATAGAACAGAGTTTATTTAGGGCATGGGGAGGGAAGTTGAGGGGGTAATAGACACAGAGAAAGGTAGGGAGCGAGTAGAAGAGTAGAGGCCGGCTTTGAACATGTGTGTGTGGGGCGGGGGGGGGGGGGGAGATGAGGAGAGAAGGAAGAGATCGAGGAGCTGGCAAGCAGCACCTTTTATAGTGAGTCAGGCACACCTGGCTGTTGCCAGGCAACTGTGGGGTGGAGCCTAGAAGAAATGCTAACATTCCTTTGTTTTGGTTTAATTTTAAAAAGGAAACGTTTGAAAGAGGCGATGGTGAAGCAGGTATAGGGCGGTCATGATCTTGAGCTGCTTTCTGCTGACTTTGGGGCTACTGTGTCTGGGAAACCTGAGAAAATGGGTATGGAGATGTTGGTCCAGCCTTAGGAGATTGTCTGTCTCCTTACTGTCCAGAGTCTGTGAAACTATCTGTGGATAGATTGGAAGGAGCAGGGCCAGTAGAAGCGTGTGTCTGTGAGAGAAAATTATAGCATCTGTGGGTTGCTTCTGTGGAGTGGTCTTGTGTGGATTTTGAGTAAATTAGCCTGGACTTGGCAAGATGCTGAAACACACACACACACACACACACACACACACACACACACACGAGGCAGAGAATAAAGTACATTTGGAAGAAAAAAAATTTTTCTTAGGTGTACAATTGAAACCCTTAAGTCTTCGTGGTTGGGGGGGAATCCCACCCTCTGGAATAGGTAGCAAGTAGGAACTAAGGCTATTGATTGGCAGGTGTACTTATCTGGATGGAGTCTATTTGGTTCACGAGAAGTAGATCTGAGTGGGTTTCTTGTAGGTTATAAATTTACAAAAGAGATAAATTTGTTAACAGCGTGAACAGTCTTTAAGATGAGCTTAGGGAAGACAAAACCTTTTCGTGGAGCAGAAGGAGCAAGAAGGGCTTTTTCCTTCTGTCTAGGAGACTGAATATACATCAATTTAGTAAAATGAGAAATAACTTTAAGTCCATAGTTAACCATAGGCAACCAGGGAAACTTATATTTGAACTGGTGACTATGAAAGTGGATCATATAGTGGGATGTTTCATTAGGGTCAGGCGAATTCATAAGAACCCTGTTTGTTAGGACAAAGGACAAGGAGATGGAATCGGAAGCATTCGGACACTGGAAACTGAGTTTAGATAAGGGAGGGACAGAAGGTTACAGCTGTGAAAGCTTACATCTGAACATGTGTGTTGTTTATCGGAAGGCTGTGAGCGAGGCAAACCTGTCTGGCTTTGATAAGAGCCATTAAAGGCTAGGCTCACAACCAAAGAGATCTGGCAGTCTTAGCTAGTTAACAGATTGACTAATGACCTAATATAGTGCTGGATTACCTTAGAGTAAGGGAGGGTTAAATCATCTAGGTGTCATGTATTAATTAAAACGACAGAGGTTGCTCTGTAGTCCAAAAAGTTCCCAGGTCCCTGTGGTCTCCATGGCAACTTGGGCAGAGTCAGCCTGGCTGTCAGGCCCAGGAGATAAAAGAAACAAAAACAAAACCTTTTTCCTGCGTATAAATACGTGCAAAACCAGAAATGACTCACTTTGACTTCAGCAATATGAGACATTTGAGTCTCAGGGTATCTTGTTTGTCCACAGTGTAGACCAAGCCCTGGCAGTGGGCAAAGCAATGAAGCAGTGTTTCTCAGTGGTTATCATACCACACTCCAGCAATCTTGTCACTGTGTCCATTATCTTCTTGGAGGCCTTGGGAGGGGGTGTCACTGTTAGGCTTTGGGAGTCTCTGTCATAAGCTTAAACATTATTACATTTAGCAGATTTCTGACAAGATTGAGAGCTAGTCTATTGAGC
Organism: Rhynchomys soricoides; assembly: GCA_019843965.1. NCBI lineage: Eukaryota > Metazoa > Chordata > Mammalia > Rodentia > Muridae > Rhynchomys > Rhynchomys soricoides. The sequence continues at coordinate 1,481,113 of JADRCH010000197.1, forward strand.
ATGTCTGAATTAGTCAACCTGTGTTTGTTTAATTACTTGAGAATGTATCTAGCAAATAAAGAGCATACTGTGACTTAATGACAGTAGCAAGAGCCAAGGCTAAACATAATGAGTGATCTTTAACCTTTTACTGTTTAGAAAAGGTCTGCCTTAGCGCTGTCTTCCTTGAAACTCTTGCGCCGCCGAAGAAGCGGATGCGCTGAATGAGGCAGAGGGCCAAGTATCTTAGAACGGAGCAGCAGAGACAAACGTTCAGATGAATCTAAGCGGCGCAGTGTGAGTGAGTGGTGTGCAGCTCAGCTTGGTGGCTGGCAAGCAAGGGGGCGGGATGGGTGGCTGTGCCCAGCGGGCGCTGGGCAAGCGAGGGGATGGGGGGAGAGCTAGTGCCTGAAGCAGTGTTCTCCTGGTCTAGCAACTCTGCTCAGGCGGTGCGAGAGAGCTCGCACGTGTGCCATGAAGCACTGGACAGCAGAGCTGAGCGGGCAGGGGGTGAGAGCGAGCTGAGGATAATCAGGCAGCAGATGTGGTGCGGCTCCGCAGAGCAAAGTCCTGGGCAGGGTGTGAGAGAGTGCGGGGGTGGGAGTGTGCGTGTGTGGGGATGGACCCTTCTCCCTCGGGCAGGGAACTGGTATCTAGAGAACGAGGGAGGAGGGGAATGGTTTACGGATTACTAGCGAGAGCTGTTTTTACAGTGCCAGGTAAATGGCCGTGTAGAGACACTGCTTTGTGAATACAGAGGCCAAGTTTGGCCTGTGAATTAGACTGGGAGGCGTCCAGGGACGCGCGCTAACGCACGCAGGCATCCAGGTAAGTCTAGGCTTACCCGTCGTCATGCGGACACTAGTGGTTGAGTGGGCCGCAGGCCCACAGGAGAACACCAGTCATAAAGACTGAATGTCTTCCTCCTCAAGGACACTACAGGGTGGCTGCCAGCTCAACAACCCTCCCTTGGGACCAGGGGATGTTTATACTGACCAGTGGAGGGAAGGAGTTTACCAGTTCTCCGAAGTTTGGGTAGATTGGTCTAGCGAGCGATCCAGTGGCTCTCCATGTTGCAGCGAGAGATGTGAAACTTTGAGTTTCTAAATCCGAGTCTCGGCACCAATGTTGTGATTTATAAAAACGTAAGGGGCCAGGCAGTGGTGGCGCATGCCTTTAATCCCAGCATTTGAGAGGCAGAGGCAGGAGGATTTCTGAGTTCGAGGCCAGCCTGGTCTACAGAGTGAGTTCCAGGACAGCCAGGGCTTCACAGAGAAACCCTGTCTCAAAAAACAATCAAACAAACAAACAAAAAAACCCCAAATAAATAACTAAAAGGAAGCCAGGGATATGTTTGGTAAGGTGAGGTATGATGCGGGGAAGGGGGTGCATCTGTGCTCCCAATGCTGAGGCATCCCTTCCCCCTGAGGGACCAGTCACATGACAGTATAGTATAGAATAGAGTTTATTCAGGGCATGGGGAGGGGAGTTGAGGGGGTAATAGAGACGGAGAAAGGGAGAGAGAAGGAGAGAGGGAGAAAGAATGTAGAGGCCCATGTATAGAGATGGGGCAGGGGAATGGAGGGAGAAGGGACAGAGAGTGAGGAGGGGGTATAAGCAGCCCCTTTTATAGTGAGTCAGGCTCACTTAGCTGTTGCCAGGTAACTGAGGCCGGGCCTAGAAGAAATACTATATCTTGTTCATATCCACCTCTCACTTTCCACTACCAAAAGGTGTGGCCCAGGCTGGCCCCAAACTGGCTATTAGGCCTTTACCTATTCAGCATAACCAGTGTAGTTTATGTATGTGACCCAGGCAAGTTCTCCCATGTGCAAATTTAACTTAACATCTAGTTTATGATACCCAATACAATGTACATGCTAGGCAAATGACAATTATACTAAAAGTAGTAGCGCCTGTGTATGTTGGAAACATACAGAATTTATTTTTTATGTACGTTGGTGATTTGACCACATGTATGTCTGTGTGAGGGTCTCAGAGTCCCTGAAACCAGAGTTACAGACAGTTGTGAGCTGCCATGTGGGTGCTGGGAGGTGAACCTGGATCCTCTGGAAGAGCAGCCAGTGTTCTCAACCGCTGAGCCGTCTCTCCAGCCCTGAGAGATACAGAATTTTTAGAAACTGTTGTTTTAATGAGTCTGACTGGATCTGTGACTGGGGAGCCCATAAATATATGTTGTTTTTGTTACTCTGGGTCATGGCTTAAGAAAAATGTAGGTAGTATAGAAGCAGCAGTCGTCCAGGTAGGAAGGGGAGACTCATTCACCTGCCCCAAATTCTACAGGGCGCACTCAGAAGGCCCAGCAACATTGTTTGAACCCATGCAACTAGAAACCGCTTCTACCAATCATTTTTTACTTTTTTTGTTTTGGGTTTTTGCTTTTTAAAATGGATTTGTGTGAGTGTTTTGTCTACATTATGTATGTGTACCAAATGTGTGCCTGTCTTAGTCAGGGTTTCTGTTCCTGCACAAACATCATGACCAAGAAGCAAGTTGGGGAGGGAAGGGTTTATTCAGCTTACACTTCCATGCTGCTGTTCATCACCAGAGGAAGTCAGGACTGGAACTCAAGCAGGTCAGGAAGCAGGAACTGATGCAGAGGCCATGGAGGGACGTAACTTACTGGCTTGCTTTCCCTGGCTTGCTCAGCCTGCTCTCTTACAGAACCCGGGACTACCGGCCCAGGGATGGCACCACCCACAATCACTAGTGATCCCCCCTCGATCACTAATTGAGAAAATGCCTTACAGCTGGATCTCATGGAGGCATTTCCTCAAGGGAGGCTCCTTTCTCTGAGATAACTCCAGCTTGGGTCAAGTTGACACAAAACCAGCCAGTACAATTGACCCCTTATCAACTTGACACACAAACACATTGCTATTAAACCTTGACCCTTACTTTCTTATTCATCCCCAAGATCGAAATAACTAATCCCCTTAAAATATCCAATATCTTTTAAAATTCAAAATTTTTTAAAAATTTAAAGTCTCTTAACTGTGGGCTCCACTAAAATACTTTCTTACTTCAAGAGGGAAAAAATATCAGGGCACAGTCACAATCAAAAGCAAAGTCAAACTTTAGCTGCCCAATGTCTGGGATCTACTCACGATCTTCTGGATTCCTCCAAGGGCTTGGGTCGCTTCTCCAGCTCTGCCCTTTGTAGCACACACCTTGTCTTTTAGGCTCCAGATGCCTGTACTCCACTGCTGCTGCTGTTCTTGGTGGTCATCTCATGGTACTGGCATCTCCAAAACACTGCTGTCTTCCGATGCAACTAGGCTTCACCAATAGCCTCTCATAGGCTCTCTTTATGGTGCCAAGCCTCAACTCCTCTGTGTGACCCCTTCAGTCCTGGGCCATCAATTGCAACTGAGGTTGCACCTTCACCAATGGCTTTCCTCAGCCTCTCACAGTGCCAAGCCTCAGCTGCTCTTCATGACCCCTTCATGCCTTCAAAACCAGTACCACCTGGGTATCTCTTACACATTACAAAGTCCAGCCACAGCACAAGGTAACAACCTTGGCTATCTCTGGAACACAGCCTCTGTGCTCTCAGAAAACACTTCCCAGAAGATTTCACATCAATGATGCTGGTCTCTTCTTAATCACTGCTAATTTCTTTTTCTTTTTCTGGTTTTTCGAGACAGGATTTCTCTGTATAGTCCTGGCTGTCCTGGAACTCACTCTGTAGACCAGGCTGGCCTCGAACTCAGGAATCCACCTGCCTCTGCCTCCCAAGTGCTGGGATTAAAGGCGTGCACCACCACTGCCAGGCTTTACTGCTAATTTCTTAGCTCCAGCTCCAGAATCAATAGTCCCAGTAATGCAAAGTTTTCAATTTAGTGGTTCTGGTATCTTGTTAATCCCAGCTGATTCTTCAGCCCCAGCTAACAAAAACCACAGAATCTTCACAATCAAAATAGCAAGGGCCCTGATAAGAGTCTTTAATCTTCCCTCTGAAATTTCACAAGCCAGGCCTCCATCTTCTGCACTGTTCTCAACATTATCTTCCAAGCTCCTACACAACATCCCACAGAGCTCTTAACACTGAATGGCTCTTCTAGCCCCAAGTTTCAATGTCCTTCCACAGTCCTCCCCAAAACCTGGTCAGGTTGTCACAGGAATACCCCACTATGCTGATACCAATTTGTCTTCAGGGTTTCTATTCCTGCAAAAACATCATGACCAAGAAGCAAGTTGGGGAGGAAAGGGTTTATGTAGCTTACACTTCCATTGTCCTGTTCATCACCAAAGGAAGTCAGGACTGGAGCTCAAGCAGGTCAGGAAGCAGGAGCTGATGTAGAGGCCATGGAGGGATGTTACTGGTTTGCTTCCCCTGGCTTGCTCAGCTTACTCTCTTATAGAGCCCAAGACTACCAGCTCAGGGATGGTACCACCCACAAGGGGCCCCTCCCCTTGATCACTCACTAATTGAGAAAATGCCTTACAGCTGGATCTCAAGGAGGCATTTCCTCAAGGGAGGCTCCTTTCTCTGTGATAACTCCAGCTTGGGTCAAGTTGACACAAAACCAGCCAGTACAGTGCCTAACACCCACAAAGGTCAAAAGAGGGCATTTAATTTCCAGGATAGTTGTGAGCCACCCCATGGGTGCTGGAAACCAAATTTCAGTCCTATGAAAGAGTCACAGTGTTCTTAACCAATAAGTTGTCTTTACTGACTGGTCTTTGATAGACTCAGTGATAAAGATATAGGCCAGATTAGACCAGATTAAAAGTAGGTAAAGGCTGGTTTATGAGGAGGCAGCTCTGGGGTGGGTTCATGACCTCACAGTCACACTTCCAGTGAAGTCACACGTCTGGGATAAAGCAGTGGGGTTTTATAGAGCTTAGCAGGGGAGTGATGATGAGCCAGCTTGGAACTGGGATTGTGTCCATATATGGTCAAAATGGGTGGCACTCATGGGTGCGTTAGTAGAAACAAGGGGGACAAGGGGTAATGACATGTTAACCCAAAGTTTTCTCTGAAGGATGAGGTCAGGGTTGGGGGAAGGAGGGCAGGTGGTGTTTCTCAGCTTATGCAGGGAATGAGCAGGGGTTGCAGCCCGTCTTGAATTTAGATCTGCCTGCCTTTACTTATCAAGTGCTGGGATTAGGATGTGTGCTCCTATGTCCAACCCATCCTTTTGTTGTTAAACACAGTCTTGTTATGCATCCCTGAGTGGTCTTAAACTGGAAATCTTTCTGCCTCACCCTCCCTAGAGTTGGGTAGGCATGCACTATGATGGATAGCTTTCAACAAATATTTGAAAAGAATGTCCTGTACACCAGCACACTAACACACCAGCACTGTGCTGCTGCTGACTGGGCAGTGTATTGAAGAGTCTGAGGAGAACTTCCTTGCCAGATCCCGCAGCGCGCGCGCGCGCATGTGCACGCTTGTGTGTGTGTGTGTGTGTGTGTGTGTGTGTGTGTAATGGTTGTGAAGTTGTTCTGCAGGTTCTGAAGCCTGATAGAATTTAGGGATGGGATGGTTTCAGTAACTACAATTGTCGTTTGATCCCTATAGCAAGCTCATGTTGGGACTTGTCCTGCTACCTGTGATATTTTGGAGACACATTCAGCATGAACAGGAAGTCGGCCATAGAAGGATGGGAGATCTTCTGCATCTCTGCTAGCGGGGACCATGGAGAGGAAGGAGGAGGAGGAGGAGCTTAAAAGAGGTCACTGGAGTCAGGCAGCTATGGCTGAGGTACATTGAAGGCCCCCTGGGCTGAATCACTCCTAAAGGAAAACGGGCATTCATTTGGTTTGGGTTCACTGTGACTCCCAAGCAGTCTTTTGGGGGTGGGGGAATGGCTTAAGTTAGGATCTTACTTTGTAGCTCAAGATGGCCTTGAATTCAGACCTTATACTTTAGTCTCTTAGTTTACAGGAAATACTTGGGGCAGAGGCACAGCAGATGGCACCAAAAGTAAACAGGTGTCCCTTCCAGAATATAGGGCCTTTAGTCAGTGTGTTCCTTTGAGTGAGAATGGCTTCCATGGTCTCATATGTTTGAATACATGGTCTCAGGTTAGTGGAACTATTTAGAAAGGATTAGGAGGTGTGGCCCTGTTGAAGAAGGTGTATCAGGGCAGGCTTTGAGATTTTAAAAACTTCACCATCCCCAGTGTGCCCTCTGACTCTTGCTTAAGGATTGAGATGTGAGCTCTCAGCTATTGCTGCCAACATGCCTTCACTCTACCATGACAGATGGTAACCCTTTGGAACAGTAAACCCAATTAAATGTTTTCTTTTGTAAGTTGTCTTGGTAACGTTATTTTATCACAGCAATGAAAAGGAACTTAGAGAGCATAGAAGAATGGAGTAGTCAGACTAGATGACTGTTTGCCATATAAGCCAGATGTGAGGCATAGGCCTTCTCAAATTTGCTTTTATAAACATCATCTAGTACCTCTAGATCCGTGGTTTGCAGGCTTCCTAACGCTATGGCCCTTTAATACAATTCTTCGTGTGGTGACCCCAGTCATAAAGTTATTTCATTGCTACTTCATTTTTTTTTTAATTTTCTTTATTTTTTTTCCATTGCTACTTCATAACTGTAATTTTTCTACCCTTATGAATCATAGTGTAAACATCTGTGTTTCTAATGGTCTTACGTAGGTCGTTTAATTCCCAGAGGGGTCACGACCCACAGGGTGAAAACCACTGCTCTATATAAATTTGAAAGATGTAGTTTTATTTTCTCTGTGTACTTTGCCTATATGTATGTATGTGTGTCTATACGTAACACATGTGTGTCTGGTGCCTTCACAGATCAGAAGGACACTACCTCTGACAGGTGTGAGCCACTGTGTGGGTGTGGGGATCCCAACATGGCTCCCCTCTGCAAGCGCAGTAATGTTCTCAATCACTGGGCTATAAATTCAGCTCCAGATCTGTATAGTTTTAATTTTAGGTTGTTGTTGGTTTTGAGACAGGGACTCACTGTGCACCCCTGGCTAGCTTGGAACTTACTATGTAGACCATGTAGGCCTTGAGGTCATAGAGCTCCACCTGCCTCTGCTTGAAGTGCTGGAATCAACGGTGTGTGCCACTGTTCCTAGCATGTATGTAGACTTCAAGTATGGAACAGCTATTCACAGGTGCTTTTTAAAAATTTTATTATAAATGATTTCACAGCTAGGCAAGGGATATAGAGCAGACACAGTCGCAGGAACTCAGCATAGCACAGTGTAGACAGATCCAGCAGGAGATTCCAGCCCCACACTCTTGGATTATAATAGTCTGGTTGCCTCATTCCTCACATCTATCCACTGGTGGTGTGCGTCTGAGGAGGAGTTACGTTCATGTGGACATGTACTCACAGGTGGTGCTGCCTGCCTACTGGGTCCATGTTTCGATTTCTACTTCTTTCCATGTTTGAAAATTTCTATAAAGAACACAAAGCCAAGTGTAGTGGCGTATACTTGTAATCCTAGCACCCAGGAGGTCCAGCCTGAGTTACAGGGTTAGAGTCTGTCTCTAAACAACAAGAACAACAAAACTTCAAAAATCTTATTTTTTGGCCAGGCATGGTGGCACACACCTTTAATCCCAGCACTTGGGAGGCAGAGGCAAGTGAATCTCTGTGAGTTCCTAGCAGCCAGGGATGCCTGGAAACTCCGGTCTTGAAAAACAAAACAACAAACAAAAAAACTTTTTTTTTTCCTTTTGAGATGGGGTCTCTCTACATAGCCCTGGTGGTCCTGGAACTTTCTGGGTAGACCAGGATGGCCTTGAACTCCCAGAGATTGATGTAGCTCTACCTCCCAAGTGCTGAGATTAAAGGCAATGCCCCCACACATGGCTCCTTAAAATCTTATAAGATGAACTTTGGGGTTAGCAGACCAGGGTCTCATGTTCTTGGTGTGACCTGACATTCTGTCACTTTTCCAAGGCCCCGAGTCTTTCTTTACTTATGAGGTTTTTGCCCTAGTCAAGCCTGCTGGAGCTCATGGCAGCCTCTGAATAACTGACAGCGTGCTTCCTTTCAGGAGTTTGTGACTCTCAATGATGTAGCCATGGATTTCACCTTGGAGGACTGGGAAGACCTGGGGTCAGAGCTGGACCAGAGAGACCTGTTCTGGGATATGGCACTGAACAACTACAAGGACCTTTTCTCGTTTAGTAAGTGCCGTCCTGGTCTGGGGGTTCTAGTCACTGCCCTGCTTTGTGCCAAGTCACCCACAGGATGCTGTCCTGATACTTGGGCTGGCAGTGCTGTCATCTAGTACACAGTGCACAGGATACCTTCTCTGGTCCATGCCTGGCTTCTTGCATATTCCCTCCCTTTCCTGCTTATAACTGGAGAGCTCATCGTTCAGCAAGTGGTTCAGGATCCTGTGCTTCCTTCGCCCACACAGCTCAGCCCCATTAGAACACACTGTCCTCACTAAGCCCGGATCCTCTTGTGGCTCCAACGTAGTCTAACTCCTTGCTGTGTTCTCTGGACTGGAAACTTCCTGGGGTGAGGACTGGTGATCTATTCTCTTCACTGGGTATTCCAAGACTGCCAAATCTGCTGTCTAGATAGCAGCCGCACAGTAAGAAGGCAGAAGCCCTCAACTGCAGATGTTGGTAATCAAGTTATGTGGAATGATCAAAGAAAGAGGGTCCTCCAGGATGAAATAAGGTCTTGCAGGCAACAGGGAGGTCCAGCCTCTGATGGACTCTGATGGATTGAACCCCAAACAGCTGTGCAGAAGCATAATTATTGATCGTTACACAAAACTTATTTTTAGGGTAAGATTTCAGTCCTTATTGTGCACTGTTTGCAGGACTCAATAATGCAAGATGCTCCAGGTTTGCCAGAGGCATCTCGTGACTAAAGTCATGCAAAGGCTGCAAAGCTCCTTCAGAAAACAGCTCTATAGATCCCAGAGAGCAGTAGTCCCTGTTCTCTACAGTGATTTGAGTACTTCCAGAGGACAGCTGCTTCATTCCCATGATTACCCCAGATACAGTGACTACTAATGTTCCCACACCTTGCAGGGCACATCTGCACAGCTTCCATGAAGCAGAGCTCCTATCTCTACCCCCCCATCCTCAGGACCTCTCTCTCTAATGCCCCCACTCTACCCCCCATCTTCAGGACTTTCTCCCTTTCTCTCTTCTCTCTTCTCTCTTCTCTCTTCTCTCTTCTCTTCTCTTCTCTTCTCTTCTCTCTCTCTCTCTCTCTCTCTCTCTCTCTCTCTCTCTCTCTCTCGTGCCCCCAGCTTCATTTTCCAGGAAGTAACAGAGTGCTTTATCCCAAAAGATAAAGTGAAAGACACTGGGGCAGCTTTTCTTACCTGATGCCTGCTGTGCAGTGACAGAAGCAACTCAGGAGGTCTTAAGCTGTAGCCCACAGTAAAAAGTGCATTGACCCTGACTCCTACACAGATCTGAATGATGTATAGGCCAGAAAGTTCCTGCTGAGCATCTAGATGCCTTCTGTATGTTCACTGACAACAAGATTGTTCTTTCTCAGCCGACCCTCCACAACCCATCCTGATTTCCCAGCCAGATGTCAGGGAAGAACTGGAAGCTATAGTCAGAGAAAGCCCAGAAGCCACCAGTCCTGGTGAGTGGGAGGAGGGGCCCTTCTCCACTCTCCACTGCAACTTCCAACTGAGACCCTGCCCAGCCCCTAGCATGTCTGTTTACTGTCTACACATCTTTATGCCCAGCCTCAACTTTCCCCATTGTCTTTTGATGTTGCAGAGGTGCCCTCCCTTGGCATGCCTTCAGAACAGGCATCTTGGTGCCTTTCCAGAGCCTTTTCACTCCAAGGCTCAAAAAGGGGATGCTGTCTACTCCCAAGTCAATGTATGCACCCCCATGCCTTGTGGCCTCTGAGCATGTGGACCTCTGGTTTCTGTCTTCTGCCTTCTTCCTGGCTCAGGCACAGCCACATTTGGGCGTAAGTCAAGCTATAGTCAAGTGCTGTCTGGCACAGCTACTCTCATATTTCCAATGCCAGACAGCCCTACACTGTGTGACGGCCTGCTGGAACTGTTTGCAATGGAAGAAAGGGAGGGGCTATATGGGCATGGGGGGCTTCATACAGTATTCTTCTGTCATCATAAGAGACCCGTCTGGACAATCCACAGACCTGTTCCTTGCTTACTGCTCCCTGGGAGGTCATTAATGTGAGCTCTCTGCAGCCTCTTGCTTGTGTGATTATTCCTTGATGGTGAACAATCTAGGCAATGCTCCCCAGATCTGAGTTCTGTTTCTGTCACTTCATCATATAGACTATTTCCATGCAGAGACAGCCAAACATGTATGTATTCACAAGTACACAAATTTATTTACAGGTCTAATAGTAACAGCTGTGCTGAGCTATCTATCACCCATGCCTTTCTCCGCTGCAACATATGCCACTATGAAAAGTCCTTAGCTGACTGACCTTTGTAGTCCCAGGACCCCTTATCATTCACAGCACAGGAGGGGCCTGATACTTGTGGTTGATATTTTCTATGCAGGGGGAAAATGTGAGCAAAGGTCTGGGGAAGAGGAAGCTAGAGACCAGTGTAGGCTGAGAGCAGCAGCCTGGCGACAGTGTAGGGCAAGAGACAGCTTTGAGCGCTGCTATTTGTAAGGGTCATGGCCAACTCCAGGAGAGACTGAACAGTCTCTGAGATACTCAATGGATGGGGAGCCCGCACACCACAGAAGGCACTGATTGGGAAGACGATGATGATGGCACAGGGTGTTAGGAGAGGGGGCAACAACAGTGTGGAGAGAGTCCATGCCGTGGTGCTCAGGGACATGGGTTAGATAAGGGCAAAGCTGCTGTGCCACTTCCTTAACTATGGAAGATAAGGTGCCCGCCCTGCGCTCCGGAGGGGCTCATACGCTCTTGCCTTCAAGGAAGCATACCGCACATGCAAACTATCATTATCCTGTGAGCATCGTGTGTGTGTGTGTGTGTGTGTGTGTGTGTGTGTGTGTGTGCGTGTGTGTGCGTGTGTGTTCCAGGTGACACTGAGAGCAGCAGAGAATCTATAGTAGGAGCTCATTATCCCAGTCATTCAGTGCTCAGCCTCTGAGAGCGTGGGGCAATGAGGGATGCCTTAGCCTGGGGGTGATGCTCAGACTAGGTATCAAAGGACACACAGAGGTATCAGGTTAGCGGGTATCTGAGCCCACAGAACCAGTCATAGCATTGAGAGAGGGGATGACTCCCATGGGGCTGTCACAAGATATGCTGGGCTGATGGGCTGCTCGTATCTCTCTTTTCCAGGAAAGATGCTGTGGAAGGGGGTAATCAAAGCAGTGTCAGCTGCTTTATCAAAGAGTTCCCAGGGCTAATATGGAAGAATAAATAGGTGAGGGACAACAAGAAACCGGGGACCAGATTTTTAGTCGCTAATGATGGAGATAGGCAAAGAAGAGGGCTGAGACAGTTCCAGAGTGGGCTGAGAGAAATTAGCGCCTGCTTCAAGGTAAGATGTTGGCCCCGGGTTCTAGGATGGAGGACTGGATACTTGTGAAAGATGTCCCTGTCATCAGGGACCCAGGACGTCTTGAGTAAAGCTTTGATACTGTGTGGCGTAAAGGAAGGAGGCACTCCTTGAGGTTTTTAGTCACCTTGGTTTCGTGGTTATGATCATCATGGTCAAGGCTCTCATTCTCTGCCAAATCCTGCAGGCTCGCAGCTCCCTGTGTGACCACCCGAGCTTTCCGTTTCTTACCTCCTGCCATTTCCGGCCAGAACATCCTGACAGACACAGACCCACACACCTTTCTCATGGCTGTTTTCAGGCCGCAGCATGGTTGTCCCACTGGTCCAGAGAAGAGAAGGCATTTGTACACCACCCCTTCTCTCTTTCTCTTCCAGAAGTGACTGAGACCAAGAACTCTCCTTTGCAGAATGGCTTCTTGGAAGAAGACCTCTCCCGGGTTATGGAGATATTTCCCACGGAGGAGCTCAACTTTGAAGCCTGTATAGGCGAGAACTGGTTAGATAGTTTTCTAGGAGATCCAGAAAGTCTTCCAAGACCTGACATCAGCAACAAGCAAAGCCCCACAGATCACAGGAGTCATGAGTCCAAGAGTGGCCTCAGTCCTGGGTCTCCCCTTTGCACAAGAGAGGATGCTGTGGTGTCTGATATTCCTGAAAAGAACCTCACTCCAGGGATACTGAAGGAAGCCAGAAGTGACCTGAGCCAGCAGGACTCTGTCCAGGAACAAGAGAAGCTATTTAAGTGTAGTGAGTGTGGGCAAAGCTTCAGCCAGAGTTGCCATCTCATCCAGCACTGGGTTATCCACACCACAGAGCAGCCTCTTGCATGGCCAGAGCAGCAGCGAGGTCTCAGCAAGGGTGCTCTCTTTCTCATGCATCCAGGAACTCAAGCAAGCTACGAATCCTACGTGTGTCAGGAGTGCGGGAAAAGGTTTAGTCAGAATATGTACCTCCAGTGGCATCAGAAAATTCACACTGGAGAAAAACTTTGTAAAACTCAAAGTGACAACCTAGAAAAGCCCTCTCAGAGTCCAAGTGGTGAGCCAGGAAAGCAGCTTCTGAGTAAAGGCACCGACTCAGCAGAACTGTGTAACATTCAAGGTTGGGACCAAGAAAAATCACCTACTAGTAAAAGTAGTGACCAAGGAAACCTGCCTAAGAGTCAGCCTGCTGGTGACAGTCTGTCCATTCTTCATCCAAAGCCTATTAAGCACCAGAAAACTCTTACTAAGTGTTTCAGATGTACAAAGTGTGGGAAGACATTCAGCCGGGCCTTTCATCTAGCTGAACACCAGAGAGCCCACACTCAGAGGTGCTACAAATGCACTTCATGCCACGCAGTCTTCAACTTAAGGAAGCATTTCTTCCAACATCGAAAAACACATTTTCCCAGAACTGTCTTTGAGTGTCAAGAATGCAGAAAGATCTTTAATCGGAGGTCATCTCTCATTAAGCACCAGACTATTCATACAGGAGAGAAGCCATACAAGTGTAATGAATGTGGTAAAGCTTTCAACCACTCCTCCACCCTGAAGATCCACCGGAGGATTCACAGTGGAGAGAAGCCTTACAAATGCAGTGAGTGTGGGAAAACCTTCTGTCGTAGCACAGACCTTACTGAGCATCAGAGAATCCACTCAGGCTTCAGACCCTACCAGTGTCCCGTGTGTGCCAGGAGTTTTAGCCGTCCCTCACACTTGATTCGACACCAGCTGAGTCATGCTGTGGAAAGGCTCTTTGGCTGTGCTAAATGCAAGGAGACCTTCAGTCATCAAGAACAGCTGGAGCGGCACTATAAAATCCACACCATCGAGTGCTCGTATGAATGTAAGCAGTGTGGAGAACACTTCATTTGTAGGTCAACTCTGAACTGCCATCAGAACATACACATCAGACAAAATACAAGCGAGAAAGTTTTGGGTCAGAACTCGCAGCACACTGAAAGCTGCTTTAAGACCACCACGTGTGGAAAAGCCTTTAACCACAGCACATGGCTAGGGCAGCATGAGAAGATTCATACCCAGGGGACGTCCTATGACCAGAGTATGCAGCTCATTTGCCATCAGAGTGTCTGTGCTGGTACAAAATCAAATGAATGCACTGAGCCTGAGAAATGCATGCATCACCCCTCTGTTAGTGAGCACCAGCCTTCCCAAAGTGAGCAACCCTTTAAGTGTAGCATATGCAACAAGACCTTCAAACAGGGTGCTCACCTTTCAAAACATCAGTTGATTCACATTAGAGAGAAACCCTTTAAATGCAATGAGTGTGACAGAGCCTTCAAGCAGAGTAACTACCTCGTTCAGCACCAGAAAATTCACACTGTAGAGAAGCACTTTGAATGTAGCGAGTGCGGGAAAACATTTAACCAGAAATCATGCCTTTCGAAGCATCAGAAAATCCACTCAGGGCAGAAACCCTTCCAATGTGGTGACTGTGGGAAAGCCTTCGTTTTTGGTGCCCAGCTCATCCGACACCAGAGAATTCACACTGGGGAAAAGCCATATGTCTGTCAGGAATGTGGGAAAGCCTTCAGCCAGAGCTCCTGTCTTACTCTTCACCTTAGGATTCACACTGGTGAGAAGCCATACACATGTAGCACATGTGGGAAAACCTTTGCTCAGAAAGCAAATCAAAGGAAGCATGAGAGGATTCACAGTGGTGAAAAGCCTTGTGTCTGTGATGTGTGTGGGAAAGCCTTTGGCCTCAGCACCCATCTCAGGCAACACCAGAGAACTCACACCAAGGAGAACCGTATCGTCAAGGCTGTCATAAAGCCTTTCACAGCTTCTGAGCAAACATCAGAAACTTCACACTTGTAAAGTAGCAAGTAACACTGCCGAGAGTCACTTGGTTACAGCAGAGCCCCATGCTTCTGAAGGCCCTCATTTGAAGCCAGACATTGAAGCCAACACATTGCAAACCACTGCTGCCCATAAGTCCTTATAAAAACCGATGAGGCAGATTGTACAGATGCATTCCATCCAGTGGCTCTCAACTTTCCTGATGCCATGATCCTTTAATACAGTTCCTCATGCTGTGCTGACCCCAACCACCTGATGCCGTGACCCTTTAATACAGTTCCTCACGCTGTGCTGACCCCAACCACCTGATGCCGTGACCCTTTAATACAGTTCCTCACGCTGTGCTGACCCCAACCACAAAATGATTTTGTTGCTACCTCATGACCCCCATTTTGCTACTGGTGTGAATTGTAAAGTTTTCCAGTGGTCTCAGGAGATTCCTGTGAAAGAGCCTTTCCACCCACAAAGGGGTCAAGACCCACAGCTTGAGAAGCTCTGCAGTGTCAGGATTTGGTGGTAGACCTTAGGTAGACCTGAATTCCAGTTCTGTCTTCCTAATTAGCCTTGTGAAGATCATAAACGTTTATTAGTACTTCAGTTTCCTAGTCTATAAAATGGGCATAATATCTGTATTCTTCAGGGCTGTGGTGAGGATTAAATACATTTTGAGCACCTGATACCAGGCACACAGGGACTGCTAACTATCGATGAACTATAGATGAGTGTCTGTTCACCACAAATATACTTTTATGATAACAATAAAAACTAGTAAAGTATTTGCTGTGGTTAATGTTCACTGGCTTTTTTAAAAATATATTTATTTTATGTATACGAGTACACTGTAGCTGTCTTCACACACACCAGAAGAGAGTATCAGATCCCATTACAGATGGTTGTGAGCCACCATGTGGTTGTTGGGAATTGAACTCAGGACCTCTGGAAGAGCAGTCAGTGCTCTTAACTGCTGAGCCAGCTCTCCAGCTCCGTCCACTGGCTTTTAATGTTTTCCCACTTCCCAGTTTCTACTCAACTCTTTACTATTGTTAATACCTTGCCTTTTCATTTCTTTGCATCTCTGCTTTGTTCTAGTTTTTTCCACATATAAATTCATAAAGTAATTTTATAGTTGCAGATAGCTAAAACTTATAACCTTCTGAAATTGGAACCCAAAGGATTCCATATTCACAGGCCACCACTTCTCACAGTCTTCCTCCATTTGAACGGTTATGTATACAAGAACCAAGTTTGTTATGGACTCAAAAACTGCAAACATCTGGATTCACGGGTGAAATGTCCTAACAGCTGGGGAAGTTAGGAAGCTGCCTGGGATGCTAACATGTAAGACAGCACGTATGGAAGACATTGCTGGTTAAAACTCTGTATGATGGCGTTTGCAGGAATGCTGGCCACTCCACTTTGTAGATATTCTGCTAGGCTATAGTCAGGTATACTAATAGGACTGCCCTTGCTCTCAACACTTCTGGAATGAGAAACAGCCCCCAGGCACAGGACTTTTCTCATCTGATAGGTGCCATCTTAAAAATACTTCCTTTATGTCAGAACAGGAAGTTCTGAGGCTAACAAGGATTAGTGATGAGCCCAGAGGGCAAGAATCCTTCCTTTTGGGACTCTTGGCTTATCTAAGCCCTTCCCGCTAGAAACCTCAGGAAACAGTGCTGCAGCGCCCCCTTGTCAGCCCAAGGCTTTTGTGTTCTGCCCACTGAGCAGCTCCATCACATAATAAGCACAAAAGAGTCTTAATGTGCATGGACACTTAATACCACATTTGGGGGGCTTAAAATAGCTGGTGTATGTCCACTTGGCTTTAATTTTAAAAGTTTGAAACAAGGTCTCACTATATACCCTTGGCTATCCTGGAGCTCCCTGTGTAATTCCAAGCCTGCCTCCCAAGTACTGGGATTAAAGGTGTGCACCACTGTGACCAGCTTCCCCGCATCCCCCTTGGGATCCTCTAGCTGGGGATCCCAAGGATCCTCTGCCTGGGGATCCCAAGGATCCTCTGTATTTGACATGAGAACCTAGCTGACCTTTGGTTGGGTCCAGGCTATAATGTTGACCTTTCTCTTTCAAGGAGTGTTTACTTCCTGCGTGTGAACGCTGCCCTCTGGAACTAGCTAATCTAAGAAACTGACAGGCTGCCCACAAAGAGTATAGGCAGAGTGACAGAGGCAGGGACACACACACACTGGGTGGGTATTTTGTTTTGTTTTGTTTTAAAGGGTGCAGTTGCAAAGAACTCTTGAGAAGCACCCAAGTTGTCTCCAACATCCATGTCTGGTGGCTCACAACCACCTGTAACCCTGCTCTGGGGGATCTAACACCTGGCTTTCTTAGGGTAGCTGTACTCAGGTCCCTATGCCCATGCATAAGCATGTGTGAATACACAGTACAGAAAAAAATACTTTAAAGAACGGATCAGGTAGAGTTTGGGCTCCAGTGATAGAGACCAGGAGTGTGTGCACGCTGTTGGTCAGGATGGGCGTGGGGCACTTGTTGCTCTGATTTACGTTTTGGTCTGAGTGTTGGTCCTTCCACTCATCCTGGTCCCACACCCGCCAGCTGCCAGTTGCACGCATGCTAGGGAGATGGGGGTTGTCTTCATGAAACGTTCCAGTTGGAGAGACAAAGTGAGGTCGGAAGTTCCCCAGATTCAAGTTACAGAGGAAAGGAAAGGGTAGGCTGTGGAGCGTGGATGCAGCTCTGGCTTCTCTAAAGACCAGCCATGCATGTAACTTTAATTTTTTCAAGGTCTACTTTTAATGATGGTTCTTAAATGCTTTAACCTCCCTTGTAGCCCACCACCCACCCAGAGGGAGTGGGAAAGAAAGGATTTGCGGGAAGTGGACCTGTTTAGAAATGGTTCTCTGGAGCAACCCCCATCTATGTTGTCAGGAAATCTGCAGTTCAGTTCACAGGTCAGCAGCGGAAGCTTGATCTACTCACAAACACTTTATGGATATACCAGAAGTCCGGTTTGGTAGAGTCAAGATAGCAAACACGAATCAGCAGCAGTGGCACAAGTTAGCAGAGACAGCCAGGCCTCAGCCTTGGCATAAGTCAGCAGGAGGGACCAGGAGGATGCTAGGATATGTTCTTGGCTGTGTCTCTCAGGAAAGCAAAGATCAGCAGACCCGAGATCCATGAGCGTTGCACAGCTAGCTCTATAAGCAAGCCAAGCTCAGCCTCCTGCACTGTCTGTAGGGTCCTCCATACATCACGTGTCCTCCACGGGTCTTGCCTCAGCATGTGCATCTGTCTCAGCTGACATCACTCTTGCCAATCAGCCCGAGTCCAAGGAAGTGGCAAAAAAGCCTCGGCATGTCACCAGAAGTTTTTTGGTGTGTTTCTCTCTTTGAAATCCCAGCAAATGGAGCTCAACTACACAATGTAAGGCGGACCAATACGTGCATGTTGTTAGTGAAGAATCCTTCATCACGTGTCCTTTCACGTGCTCACTTTAGCAGAGCATCCCTTCTCCTGGGTCCACTTCAGCAAGACATTGCTTCACGAGTCTGCCCTAGCCTTTCACCTGTGTCTGCTTTCAGAAAAACACCCCTTCATGAGTTTGCCTCAGCAAAACACCATCCAACACAACTGACTCTCCAGAGAACCCTTAAGTTTTCATTTCACGTACACTTGGTAGTTTATACAGAACAATTCCCCACAGTGCTGGAGGGTGGAAGGCCAGAATCAAGGTTTGGGCAGATTTTGTGATGTTTCCTGGTTCATAGATGCACCTCCTCCCAATGATGAGTGGAGATTCATGAGGCTTCCAGCCTCCTCAAGGCCTCACATCAGCCACGTTGGATGTTGGGTTTCCAAATAGGAACGTGGGGGACACATTCCAACCATAGCTAATATGAAAAGAGTTAGTAAAATGAGGGCCAGGGAAAGGCCAGTCTCCGACTGGAGGCCATGTGGACAGAGAACAGTGGGCAAATGAACAAACCTGGGAAAGCCCGATGCATTTGAAGGGGCGTTTGGGGAAGATGCTTCCTGAGTTTCCAAATTGCTAGGACATAGATCTAGATCAGGGGGTGGTCACCTTGCCACCATGAAAGGTAATCCTATCCCCAACGTGAACCTATGGGGCCAGAAAGATGGCTTAGAGGTTGAGAGCCATCTCTAGTTCAATTCCCAAGTCCCACATCAGATGGCTCACAGCCATCAGGAGAATTGTTTTTAAAAAATATAGACCTAGCCAGTAATGAGGTAGTGGTGTGGAATAGAGCAGTGACAGAAGCTTCTGAAGGCAGACTCACTCACTACTTAGCCAGTAATTCCCTTTCTTAAAGAAGCATAATGCTTTTGGGTTGATAGGAAGTCTCTATTTAATAAGACATTGAAAAATAAACAGGATGTAGTGGCACACACCTGTAATGCCCCCCGCCCCACACTTTGGTGGTAGGGACAGGAGAATCAGAAGTTCAAGGTCAGGGCAAGGGAGATGACTCTGGGTGAAGCTCTTGTCTTGGAAACAAGGATCCTGAGAATCTGGCTTTGAAGAATAACTCCCCCAAAGAGGGGCCAGTGGTAGAAAGACTGCTCATCACATCCCTAGCTGGGGATACTGTGGGCAATGTGTAACACAGGGAGCAGATGGAAGTCTAGCAAGCAGTGATGTGAACAGCCGACACTCTGCACTGATCCCAGTGCTGCACACAGCATGTGTGGGATGATAGGAGCGAGGAGTGAACTGATGAGGTTACACTGTTTCCACGCTGTGGTTACAACAAAATAAAGCTGCATCTGTTCAAAAGATAAGTGAGAAAATACAAAATGTGACGGAGGATTGATGGAGGGTCTTCACTTGGAGGTGCGGAAGGGGCTTTCATACTTTGCAATTCTACTTCATGGCAAACGGAGCAGGAAGAAACACACTTAAGAGAAACTGAGTTTCTAAGCTATGCATATAAAAGGAATCAGTACTTTCCTATTTCTGGGCATGTTTCAAATGATCTTTTATAATGAGCATAAGTTACTTGAACAAAAAATTGGCATGCATACATAAAGATGCCTAACATAACTGAAAAAAACTCAGGAAGCGACTCCACCCCCTTTTTTTTTTTTCAAAAATATTTATTTTGTATGAGTACACTGTTGCTGTCCTCAGACACACCAGAAGAGGGCATCAGATCCCATTACAGATGGTTGTGAGCCACCATGTGGTTGCTGGGAATTGAACTCAGGACCTCTGGAAGAGCAGTCAATGCTTTTGAGTCATATCTCCAGCTCCTATTTCCCCCTTTTTGGATGGGAAAATGTCAAAGCCTGCCCTGTTGGCAGGGAAGCCTAGCTTCAGCTGTCCCAGTGGGACAGTGGGACAGAGCTAACACATGAGGTCCATTTTCCTCAATCTTGGACCCTGTCCAATCTCTCATACATAGTTACTAGTTCATGATATTTCCTGTCTGCTCAACACCCTCGGTGCGTTGGCAGAGGGAGCCAACTAGAGTCCTCTTTGGGACTTACATATGTGGTTGCTAGGTAGAACATCTTTGAGCAGGTGGTAACCATGTGAACTGTCACTTGGGAAAGTCTGGAGAATGAAGCTAGAGATAGAAAGAACATTCAGGGTGAGAAGAAAACCAGAAAAGCTAGGCAATGCCGTTTAGACCTTACATTCATCTGTGCGCCATGACTGCTGCACTTCCCAGTAATGTAAGTTTTTTAAAAATCTTAAGTTCTCAGGGCTGGAGGGATGGCTCAGCAGTTAGGAGCAAATACTTACCATTTTTGCAGAGGATCTGAGTGCAGTTCCCAGCACTCATGTTCGGTGGCTTACAACCATCTGTAACTCCAGGGCATCTGGTGCCCTATTTTGGCTTTCTTGGGTATCTGCACCAATGCGCGCGTGCGCGTGCACACACACACACACACACACACACACACACACAGAATAAAAATAAAATCCTTTAAAAATGGGGGGGGGGGATAGGGAGGTTCCAAAGGGAGATCTGGAAAGGGGAAAACATTTGAAATATAAATAAAGTAGAAAACAAACAAACAACAACAACAAACCACTTTGCACCGGGCAGTGGTGGTGCACACCTTTAGTCCCAGCTCAGGAGGCAGAGGCAGGTGGATCTCTGTGAGTTAAAAGCCAGCCTAGTCTACAAAGTGAGTTCCAAGACAGCCGGGACTACACAGTGAAACCCTGTATTGAAAAGCAAAAAATAAAAATAAAAATAAATTAAAAACCTTTGCTTAAGCTATTTTGATTCTGTATACAAAATAGTCCAGGCAAATTCATCATGAAAACAATAGTGATCGTTATTCCTGAGCCGGTACTTACCACCGAGTATTAGATATCCCCACGTGCCGTGGACTGCTCCAACCTTGTCCTGGTACTGAGTGATTTAACTAAATGATCACCTAGATTTCCAGGGAGCTGCTGGAGACACTAGGCATGGAGGTCAGCGGGGTGGAAGGAGGCTTGAGATGAGGGTAGGCCCAGGGGTAGTTCTCTTCAGAGAGAGAGAGAGAGAGAGAGAGAGAGAGAGAGAGAGAGAGAGAGAATGCAGGCCTCAAGGACCAACCATTAAAATGGGAAGAAGAGGTACAGTGAGATGGCTCCCTGAGTAAAGACACTTGTCACCATACCTAACTCCCTAGGACCCACATGATAGGAGAGAATAGACTTTCAGAGGTTGTCTTCTGACTGCCACACAAACCACCACGGTATATGCACGCCCACAATATGGACACACACATGTACACGTGTGCAAACGCAGATAAATGTAATTGAAATATATATATATATATACAGTAAACGACCAGTTATTATTTTTAAAAGGGAGAGGAATACAGGCCAGGCAGGAAGCCAGCAAGCCTGTAGAGAGCCCTGAGCTATGAACACCCACAGGAGGCAGGGAGTTGCATGGTTAGAAGTCCAGAAAAGAGGTACACATACTTGTGATCCTGGCAATGGGGCACTGAGACAGGAAATTCAAGGCTCAGAGGCCGCCCAGAGCTACAGAGCAAAACACTGTCTCACACACTGGTAAGAAAGTGGATCAGCCTTCCCATGAAGGCTGGGCAGGGCTTACCCAGTGCCAGAAGATTCTGGAACTATAATTCATGGTACAGCTCCTTTTGGCCAGGCTCCATAAAGCCCCAAACTCTTCCCTGGTGAAGCCCATCCACCACATCCTGGAAGTCACCAAGCGTGCAGAGGTGGAGAAGAGGTGAAGAACCAGTAGCTCACCATCACCGCAGCGGAAGAGTCTTCCCACGCTGCTTTCCTGCCCTCTGCTGGACGGCCTATAAAATGTACTTTTATTTCTACTTTTTCTTCTTTTTTGGAAACAGGGTCTCACATTATAGTCTTGGCTGGCTAAATTCAAAGTGATCCTCCTGCCTCTGCCCTTGAGCCCTGGAATTAAAGGTGTACCACCATGCCTGGCTCCACTTCTTCTTAGTACTCATTTACTGTTTGAAAATTATCACAATCAATACACGGATGGGTAAGGGGCTAATCCCACCCTTGAGCTGAGCTTGTGGAGCATGCACATGGCAGCTGTATCACACACACACACACACACACACACACACACTCAAGCCACAGTGTGCAAGATATACAAGGAAGTCCAGCATTCTCTGGGACCCAATCTCTGATGCCATCCCAAGGTCCTGACCCAAGGATGAGGCTCAGGGACAGACACAAACATTCTATTCCACTTCTTGGGTGACATGAAGTCTGCTACACTTTGTTCTGAGGTTTTATCTCAGAGCACACTGCCTCTGCACTCACAACTCCTCACAGTTCCCAGCAATAAAAGTCTCCCCCTCACTGTGGCCCTTCCCTAAGCAGTGGAGGGTAAAAGAATGTCACATCATACTTGGAAGACAGTATTCACTGGGGACTGGAGGGTCACCTAGGCCAAGGGAGCCCAAACTCTCTTCCATTGGTTTTCAAACTGACCTGGTGTCCAGGGTCTGGTGTAGTCCAGGCTAGTCACAGCTCACTGTAACTTAAGATTACTTTGAAATTCTGGTCCGCCTTTCCTCCACCTGCCAAATGCAAGAATTACATGCTTGCACCATGTACTGACTGGTTGTGTGTCAACTTGACACAAGCTGGAGTTATCACAGAGAAAGGAGCTTCACTTGAGACCCAGCTGTAAGGCATCTTCTCAATTAGTGATCAAGGGAGGAGGGCCCTTTGTGGGTGGTACCAACCCTGGGCTGGTAGTCTTGGGTTCTATAAGCAAGCCAGCTGAGCAAGCCAGGGAAAGCAAGCCAGTAAGTTACATCTCTCCATGGCCTCTGCATCAGCTCCTGCTTCCTGACCTGCTTGAGTTCCAGTCCTGACTTCCTCTGGTGATGAACAGCAGCATGGAAGTGTAAGCTGAATAAACCCTTCCCTCCCCAACTTGCTTCTTGGTCATGATGTTTGTGCAGGAACAGAAACCCTGACTCGGACGCCACACCTTACTTACACAGGAGTAGGCATTGGACCCAGACTTTCCTGTGTGCTATGTGTGCACTCTGCCACCTAGCCTTTTTGTGGGTTCTGGGAATGGAACTCAGATCCTCAAGCTTGCAAGGCAAGAACTTTACTGACTGAGCCATTTCCCTAGCCTGACCTTGAAGTGACCTTTCTTAGCCAACTCCCACGTACTGGGATTCTAGGCGGACACCAGCTCTCTCGATTTATTCCAGGCTGGGGATGGAACCCAGGCTTTGTGCATGGAAGGTGATCATTCTATCAACAATACTTTTTATTGAGATAAATGTAAGGTGTTCAGGGTCTTCCTCTTTCCTTTTCTTTCTTCTTTCTGTCTTCCCACTGAAGTCTAGCCATTACTCTCACTTCATGGGAATTTCCCCGGGACATGAACAATGGATAATTAAATTATAATGTGATGAGGACTTCTAGGGATCATAGTCTGGGAAGGGGAGGCAGACAGTTATTAAAGAATTACGACATGGCAATTATCACAGCTTTGGTGCTGGCGTCCCAGGGGGATTCCTGTGGGAACCCAGGGAGGCAGCTGCCAACTCCCACTGGGCGGGGTGGGAGTGGGAAAAATGTGACTTCCAGAGAATCTAAGGGGTTTTTACAGCCTGGCTAGGCAGGGTATGCATGCCTGCAATCTCAGCACTCAGGAGGCTCAGGCAGGGGGACTTCTGTAAGTTCAAGGCTAGTCTCAACTACATGGTGAGTTTGAAGCCGACCTAGCTTCATAGTGAGTTCCAAGATATATTACAAAGTGAGTTCCAGACCAGCTTAGCCTAGAGTGCAGTACTCTACAAAACCAGGGATTAGAGAGCCTGCTTGTGAAGAGGACTTGAGTTCAAATCCCAGTACCCACACTGGGCAGCTCACAACTCTATTCCTTCACCACCACGGGGTCTCATGCACTCTTCTGACCTTTGAAGATACCTGGGCACATCTGTTTTTACATGTGAAAACAAAGACAGTGACAGCATACTCATATACATAAAATAAATAAATCTTTAAAAAAGGATTTATTTGATAGGTTTTACAGAACAGTAGCTGTATTCTAGTTTATTCATCTAAACTAACCTGGCTACCTCCCAGCCAAAGGTTCTGAGATACTTGCATTTTAGTTTTGGTCTGGCTTTCTCTGCTTCAGGCGTGTTCCCATGGTGGCCCAGACTCTTTTCTCACGGGGAATCCTTTTTTCTTCTCTCTCTCTCTCTCTCCCTCCCTCCCTCCCTGATTGGGATCAGAAGTCAAGCCCAATTCTCTCTTTTGCTCAGCCACTGGCAGATCAGCTTTTATTGACAAGTCAGAGGAGAAATGGGGAGCAATGTTTACACAACTTTCAGGCGGGAGATACTTAGAAAAAGCATTACAGTGCCATGTTCAGATTGCAACCCCATGAGAGTGCAGAGAAATCCCTCATTCGAAGAATACAAGAATAACCTTGACACAGTATAGACTAACATTATGCCTATGATGTTGTGCATATGGCCTGGATCCAAGAAGGGAAGAAAAAAATTTTTAAAAAGCTGCAAAGCAAGGTCCCCAGTGGTTTAGCATGGATCTTAAGCAGGGTACCCATCTCCCCTGACTTCACATAATGTCGTCCTTCTCCCTTGGTTGACCAAAGGCCAGGCAGTAAGTACAGGGCTGCCAGTTTTTGATGCTGCAGCCACCACTCTAACGTTAATCTGTAGGATCTCCTCCTTTAGTTTCCAATCGTGCCTTCCTTCTCTGGTTTCGCTGTTCTAAGAGCTTCTATAGTAAACCATTCAAATCCCGGAGTCATGAGAACAGCAGGGTTTTGTTGTTTTATACACATTCAGTAAATGGCCAAGGAGAACAGCCCAGCCTGCCCTGGGAGACACTAGGCTGAACGGAACAGGTTGTTCCAGCAGTGCCTGGCCATGAATTGCTCCGTTTTGTAAAGTAGTTGGTTTGGCTTGAGATAGTCCATTTTCAGTACAACTGGCACAACACATGATTGTATCTAGAAGCAAATAGCTACTATTTGCCAGCACTGGAAGCACAACGTGGTTGTCTATATTTGACAATTAAAAAAATCAATTCACACCAGGCAGGGGTGGCGAACACCTTTAATTCCAGCACTCAGGAGGCAGAGGCAGGTGGATCTGTAAGTTCCAGGTCAGCCTAGTAGTCTACAGAGAGAGTTCCAGGACAGCCAAAGCTACACAGAGAAACCCTGTCACCCAAAACAAACAAACAAAAAGCCCCCCAAAACAAATCAAAACCAAATCATATCTGCAGCTCAGTTGGTAGAGTCTGGCACACAGAAAGCCCTGGGTTTGATGTCCAGCACTGCATAAACTGGGTGTGGGGTGCATGGTCCTCATCCCAGCACTTGGGAGGTGGAGGAAGGACGATCAGGCGTTCAAGGTTATCCTCCACTACATACAGAGTTTGGAGCTAGACTAGGCTGCATAAGACCCTTCTCATGAAAGAAACTCATGAAAGTTACCAACTTCGAGCCTAAGATGCTGCCAAGCTCCTGGAGTAGCTCAAGGCTGTAGTGAGTGACAGCCAATCAAGAGATGATAAAGCGGGGGAACATAGGTTCCCACCTTCCTGCAGCCTACCTGCTGCCAAGGAGACCCAGTGCCCTCACAGCTTGAAACTCCCGCCTACCACCACCGGCCTGCGGCGAAGTGCGCATGCGCCGGCTGCAGGCCGGAATTACAGTTCCCAGAATTCCCAGAATTCGTTGGGTAGAAGCCCACGGTCAAGTCTAAGCGGTCGGCTGAGACTCTGTTATAACAAGCCGGACTATAGCTTTAGCAGATCGGAAGTTGGTGTTGATACACATTTTTTTTTTCAGCCTTTGAGAAAACCGCACAGGATGACGGACTCGACAGTCACAGACATTTGTACAAGAGCAGAGATATATTTGGGAAATATATTTCCAGCGCCAGGCAGCCCTGAACTATGTGAACTCTCTCTTCCCCCATGTTTGCCTCTCTCATCTTTCTTCTTATTTCGTTCTGTCTGTCCTTCCTCTTGTTTTCTTATTATTAATTTTAAATGGTTTTATTTTATGCTTGTTGCTGCCCACAGCCAGCAGTTCCTCCCACCTCAACTTATGCACTAAGATACCCTTCATATGAATGCGCACAAGGCCCACCTTACACGAGATCCTGTCTTAAAAACAAAACAAAACCAGACAGCCCTCCTCACCCCTAAAAAGGTAAAAAGAACTCGGTATACAGCTCAGAGGTGGAATGCTTGCCTAGCACACTAGGCAGTATGTATAATGTCCAGAACCATACACACGGAGAGCACTTGTTAAAACCAAAGGATCAAGTGTCCACAGGGAATGTACAGACACCAAATAATTCACAGATTTTATTGAATTTATTTTCCTCTTACAAACACCAAAGTCACTGGCCTACTTCAGCAGGAGTTTTCGGTTACGCCTGTATGTACAAGCCCTGGGCAGAAGGAAAAAGAAAAGAAGGTTACAGTAGGTCAGGTTGGCATACCTGTTGTTATGGCAGTTGGGAGGTTGAGACAGGAGGATTGTCATGAGTTCCAGACTAGCCTTGGTTACAGAGTGAGACTGTATCTCAAAAAAATCCGAACACTTGGGTTATCAGATGGCTCATAAGGTAAAGGAAGCTGCCAACAAGTCTGCCAGTCTGGACCTGATCCTCAAGACACACATAGTTGACAGCGAGAATGGATTCTGTGAGCCGTCCTCTGTCATCCGCAGGCCTGTCTCAGTATGCATGTGCTACACTTCACACACACACACACACACACACACACACACACACACGATAGAGATGGATAGATAGATAGACAATAGATAGATGGTAGAGAAGATAGGAGATTGATAAGAGAGATGATAGATAGACAACAGCTAGCTAGATGATGCATGGATATATTGATAAAGGGTAGCTAGCTGACTAGATAGATGACAGGTGGATGAATGTATAGGTAGATGGTATGATATGATAGATGACAGATTAGATCGATCGACGGATTACAGGATGGGGAAGACAGAGGCTAGAACTGACCGAACACATCAGAGGCTCAACCAGAGAGATCATTGTTTCTGGTCAGGCCCAGGAGAATATGGAACCAAGGGAACTGAGAGCAAGGATGAATGGACAGAAGGAGAAGTAACCAAAAGACAGAGGCCGAGTACTGTGACTGAACAGCACCCCCCCAAGCAATGTCCCCCACTTTCCCACTCCCCAGCTTCTGCCCAAGTGGCCCTCTTGGAAACAGTCTTTGCTGTTGTAATTAAGACAAACTGACATCACCATGGGTTTAGATCTAGCCCATATCCAAAAACAAAACACCTACCTAATGAACGGAAACCTAGATGTCCCTGGCTGGGATCCAAACTAACAGCGAAATAAGGCTGTTGATGTGACGTGCTCCCTAGCACACGGAAGCCTGGAGCCACATCCATGTCTAAATGACACAGGCAGGGTAGTGCACACCTGCAGACCTGCACTGGGGAGCTGGAGCCTGGCATCTCTGCCTTCAGTTGTTATCTCCCTTGCTTGCCTGTTTACCTGTGCACAGGGATTACCTACCTAGAATCTGGGCCAACCCAGCCTGTCTTTCCCACTTACAAACTGAAGACACAAAGTTAAGAGCAACTGGAATACCTTATTGCCAGCTGTTTACAGCATCCTGTTCCGGACCAGCCTCAAGGTCTTTGGTCATTGTCCTAAGCACTTGGTCTCCTTGGATAACAGAAATGGCGGGCCTGGAGAGATAGCTAAGTGGCTACGAGCATTAGCTTCTCTTCCAGGGGACACAGATTTGATTCCCTCCACCTGTATGGTGGCTCAGAGCCATTTGTAACTTCAGTTCCAGGGGATCCAATGCCCTCTTCTGGCAGGCACTTGGTGCACAAACTTACACGCAGGCCAAAAACAAACAAACAAACAAAAACAAAACAAACAAACAAAACCACCCAAAAAACCATTCACATAAAAATAAAACCCGAGCAGTAGTGGCACACACCTTTAATCCCAGCATTTGGGAGGCAGAGACAGGTGGATTTCTGAGTTCGAGGCCAGCCTGGTCTACAGAGTGAGTTCCAGGACAGCCAGGGCTACACAGAGAAACCCTGTCTCAAAAAACAAAAATAAATAAATAAATAAAAATTAAAAAATAGAAATTGATCAGCGCTGACCTCACAGCTTGTTCCCTCAAGCACTTGGGGCTTTCACACCAACTGCAGAAGCAGGCCAGAGATTAATGGCTCAGTCAACCACACCTTGACTGGACCTGCTTATGGCCCTACCCATAAGCGAGGTCCCCCCTGATTAAATCCAATGTCTAGTCACAAGCTGTGGCTACAATAGTTTAATCTTCCCAACATGGCCACCTTGATGACAACTTCTTCCTTACTAGCCACCACAGATCTCTGTTTGCTTCCCTCGGGGGAAAGTGGCCAACCGAGTCATTTGGAATCTGCTGGCTGAGGACTCCAGTTTCATGAAGTCAGAGGCAAAGCTCAGCTGAGAGATACAAACTTAGGAATGTCCGGGTTGCCAGCTGCGAAAGGCAGCTGAGAGACAAGTGTGGGGTAAGCAATCTACCCTCAGGGCCTCCTTAGCCAACTCTGATATTTTGATGTGTGTTTGTGTGTGGAGTGGCACATGTATGGATGTCAGCAGAGCTATGGGAACCAGTTTTCTCCTTCTGCCATCCGGATCCTGGGGAGCCAACTCAGGTTATCAGACAGATGACTTTAGCCACTGAGCCATCTGAACAGCCCTAGATAGCTTCAAGAAACTAGAACTGAATATAGACTTCAGACATGCTCTACTTCTCAGCCATATGCTGGTAAAGCCAGATGCTCTACCACTGAGCCACACCCCCAGCCTCTCACTGGGGGATTCTAGGCAAGGGCTCTCCCTTGAGCCATGTCCAGATTCCTCCCAAGATTAAAGTTCTGTCTCTCTAAGCCATCTCGTAGGTAGATGTGTCCTCCTGTGTGCCCTGGCTATGTACCATGAGCTGTTAGGTTTCATCATTAATGCCAGGCCAATACTCATTATCCCAGTACTAAGAAGTGTGAGGCAAGCCAGGCAGTGGTGGCGCACACCTTTAATCCCAGCACTCGGGAGGCAGAGGCAGACAGATTTCTGAGTTCGAGGCCAGCCTGGTCTACAGAGTGAGTTCCAGGACAGCCAGGGCTACACAGAGAAACCCTGTCTCGAAAAAAACAAAAAACAAACAAACAAACAAACAAAAAAGAAGTGTGAGGCAGCAGATAAGGCATTCCAGATTAGCCTGAGGAACATGCGACTCTGTCTCAAGAAATTAATAGCTGGGCATGGTGGTATTTGCTCTTATTCTCAGCACTGAAGAGGCAGAAGTAGGTGAATCTCTGTGATTTGGAGGCTAGTGAGGTCTACATATTGAGTCAGACTAGCCGATTTTACATAGTGTTCTGTCTCAAAAATTATAACAATTGACTATATCAGTGACAATGTTGGTGAAGAATATATAGACAATCTTGCTAGGCAGACTTTGGTATGATCTGCACATCTGTTCTTTTAGTTTCAGACAGGATCTCTCTGTGTAGCCCTGGCTGTCCTGGAACTATGTAGACTAGGCTAGCCTTGAACTCTTAGAGATCCAATTGCCTCTGTCTCATGAGTGCTGGGATTAAAGGTGTGTATTTTCTTTTCTCTTTTCTTTTCTTTTTTTTCTTTTTTTCTTTTTTTGGTTTTTTGAGACAGGGCTTCCCTGTGTAGCCCTGGCTGTCCTGGAACTCACTCTGTAGACCAGGCTGGCCTCGAACTCAGAAATCTGCCTGCCTCTGCCTCCCAAGTGCTGGGATTAAAGGTGTGTGCCACCACTGCCTGGCTAAGATGTGTACTTTCTTCTTCTTCTTCTTCTTCTTCTTCTTCTTCTTCTTCTTCTTCTTCTTCTTCTTCTTCTTCTTCTTCTTCTTCTTCTCCTCCTCCTTCTCCTCCTCCTTCTCCTCCTCCTCTTCCTCCTCCTCCTTCTCCTTCTCCTCCTCCTCCTGTTTTTAATGGAAGAAGGGATCCACAGAGATAGGGGGAAGCTGGGGATCTTTGGAGCTCTGTGATTTAGGGGCGAAGGAGAGAGGAAGTGAGAGACACAGGGAGAAGGGAGAAGGAAGGAGCGGGGGCCGCACTCACTGGTCTTACAGAGAAGCAAGTTTGGTTTCCAGCCCCACATGGTGGCTCACAATTACTTCAACCCCAACTCACAGGAATCCTCCTACACCTTCTGGCCTCCATGGGCCCTGCACTCATATGCACACAGTCCCCACAGACACACACACACACACACACACACTTAAAAATAATAGCTTGCTGGCAGTGGTGGTGCACGCTTTTGATCCCAGCACTCTGGAGGCAGAAGCAGGCGGATCTGTTTGAGGCCAGCCTGGTCTACAGAGTGAGTTAGAGTACAGCCAGGGCTACACAGAGAAACCCTGCCTCAAAATAACAACAACAACAAGAGTCTCAAAAGAAAGGTAAGAGAGCAGGAGAGACAAAGAACAACGGAGCAGGATAGGAACTGAAGGACATAGTGATGGGGGACATCACTATGCATCCATTTTTTTCTTTGTTTCTTCCTTTCTCACTCTTCCAGCCTCATTTCTGTCTTTCTTTGAGATGGTGTCTCATGTAGCTCAGGCTAGCCTCAAACTCTCTATTTTGCCAGCGATGACCTTGAATTTGTGACCCTCTTCCTCTACCCCCTAAATGCTGTGATGGCAAATGTGTGACCCCACACCTGATTCATCTAAACCTGGGGATTGAACCCATGACCTTGAGCATACCAGGCAAATACTTCACGAACTAAGCCCCATCCCCGCTTTCTGTGAAGCTCAGACTGGTCTTGAATTTATACCTATCCTCCTGCTTCGAGCCTCCCAAGTGCTGGGACCATAGTAGTGAACCACCACACCTGGCTGGTATCCATGTCTGAATGACTTGGGGACAAAGGGGTTTCAGAGTAACTCACGCGATCAGGATGACCAAGAAGGTTAGGATAGCCAATCCCACAGTCACCAAGTCTCCCACCAACACCATGTTCCTCAGTTTGCTGTCAGCCTGGAACTTCAGAGTCATGCGGGGCTGCCCATTCTCTGGACAGAGAGAAGTGGAACTCAGCTTCAAACCCTTGTCCTGGGCAACTCCTCCACCTTACCTGTTCAGGGGCTCCTTACTCAGTACCATGGATCATGCTCCCAAGTACCATTGACCTAGGGCAAACACTGCAGCCCAGCCTGTCCCCACGACAGCACAAACCGAGGGCTAAGTGGAAAGGAGGCAAGAATTTGGACGCAAACCCAAGCAAAGAGTTGGGTGTGGTGGCTCACAACTGTCATCTGAACATTTGGGACACTGAGGCAGGAGGACTACGCTGAGCTGAAAGCAGTCTGGGCTACAGATTGAGAAACTATCTCTTAAAGAGGAGGAAGGGGGAAAGGAAATGTGGAGAAGAACAATGGAAAAGGGAAAGGAGGAGGGAGGGAGGGAGGGAAAACATCCCCGGAATACCTAACGCAGACAACCTCCCCCCCCCCCCCCCCCCCCCCCCCCCCTCTGTCGCGGGACCCCCCCCCCCCCCCCCCCCAGCTTCCTGGCATCTGTTCTGCATCATCCCCTCTCTCCTCAGCCCTGCAACTCTTTCTACCACCAAGACTCTTGGCTTGACCTCCAACCTGTAACTGTGTCCTACCCACCTTCTGGACACACTGAAAGAATACACTTTTTGATTAAAAATAAAAGTAAGTGGAGCAGGGTGGCACACACCGTTCGGCAGATATATGTGGATTTGACGCCAGTCTGGTCTACCTAGGGAAATAATCTCTCAAGAAATTAAAAAAAAACCTAAACTAAACAAACCAACCAAAACCCAAAAATGAGCAGGTGAGTCCTTGTGTTGGGTCCTAATTGGAATAAATCATCAGCTGTGGAAAAGATTCAGGTGACAATTAGGGACATTGGTGGGCAGGTATGAAACTGTCTGGCATTGCTGAGGACATGGGCTGGTAGGCAGGTTATGCTGTCTGCACAAGCACAAGGACCTGAGTTCGAATCTCAGAACCTATGCAAAAAGCTGGGTATAGTTACACACACACACACACACACACACTTCTAAGCCCAAGGCTGTGGGAAGCTGAGACAGAAAGATTTCCGAAACTTCTTGGATACCAGTCAGGCTCCAGATCCAGCAAGAGATCTTAGGGATAGAGGGGACACCCGGTGTCTTCCTCTGGCCTGTGCATGCTCCTCCCACAGCCACGTTGTTCACACACATACTCAGGGAACGTATCTGTTATCCAGAGACTACTGTGGTTATAGGAGACAGTGTCCTTAGAGCTACGTGCTCTGTATGAGAGAGGGAGTGGGAGAACCCGTGGTTCTTCCTTAAAGACTGTGTTGGTCTGAATGAGACCGGACTCCACAGGCTCATAAAATACTTGGTCACCATGGAATGACACTGTTTGAAAGGATTAGCAGGTGTGGCCTTGTTAGAGGAGGGTGTCACTGGAGGTGAGCTATGAAGATTCCAAAAGCCCATTCTAAGCTCAGAGTCTCTCTCCCCTTCCTGCTGCCTGCAGATCTGGATGTAGAATGCTCCGCTACTTCTCCAGAACCATGTCTGCCTGTGCGCTGCCATGATAATGCACTAAGCCTCACTTCCGTCACATGGTTCTAGTTTTAGACTCAAGGGTAGAAGAAAGGGGTATGAAGTCTTACTTCATGACTAAGGAAAGCCGCTGAGGCCAGTCATATGTCAGGGGTGTCCCTGCATGGAGGCCCCAGGGACACCACTGAGTGAATCTGTGAAGGTGAAGCCTGGATTGCCTTGGAGACCCCAAGATGTTGGAGATGCCAGGATCACCGGTCACCTGCTGAGGAGAGCTGCTAATCGGGAGTGGAACCAGCCCAAGAGAAAGAAGTGTGTTGCAGTCAACAAAGACTGTGGGGAGCCTTGAAATCACCTACAGGAGCATGGCCCTCTCTCATATGCCACCCCCGGCTTTTCTGCTTTTCCAAGCCCACAGCTTACCAAAGCAGGACTTTCTCTTGACGCAGTTGGGAATGGTTTTCTTGCAATACAAACAGTCCAGGACCTTCTCTTTGAGTGAGTCTGGGTGGGGTGAAAAGGAGACGTGGAGAAAAGCAGACTCCAAGAACAGGGGGGAACCAAGGGGTAAAGGAGGTGGGGTCCCCTGGGCCTCTGAGTGTTTCGGGAGCTGCTGCCCAGCACAGCAGGTGGGCAGTTCGTGTCAGAAATGGTTTTTGAAAGATTAAATGGAAGTTCCAGGACAGCCAGGGCTATACAGAGAAACCCTGTCTCGAAAAACACAAAAAACAAACAAACAAAACCAAAACAAAACAAAAGATTAAATGGAATTTCCATAGGCCAGTTGTCTGAATGTTCAGAATATTTAGGGGTGTGTGTGCTAAAGAGTAAGCTCAGAGTCTTGAGTATTAGACAGGGGCTCTACCACTGAGCCACACCCCAGCCCTTCACTGGGGATTCTAGGTAGAGACTCTACCATTGGTTTATATTGCAAGTCCATTTTTTTTTAAAAATCCTGAGACGGGATTTTGCTCAGTTACTCAAGTTGGCCTTAAACTTGTGATTCTCTTGCTTCGGCTTCCATCAGTAGCTTCTGTAGTAGGTCTGGGCCAGCCGTGCCTCTTCCCCTTAGTAGACACTTAACCAAGCATTCTTTTGTTGCTGTCATTTAACATTTCATGTATTTCCTGTGTGTTCAGTCACGTGGATGTACACGTACAATGGGGACCAGAGAACAATTTGGAGGAGTCATCCTCCAATCGTGTGGGACAGAACTCAGGTTGTCAAGTTTTTAAAGCAAGCACCTCTACCCTCCGAGCCGCCTCACTGGCCTCAATATTTATGAATATTTAGATCTGCTACTTTTGGTCTTGGAGCCTCCTCTGACAAAGGTGGGCATGGTGCAGTGTCACCTGACTCCTCTCTTCCTATGCAGATGGATCCCAGATCCCTTTTCGTGCCCCTTACTGAATCAAAGGAAGATGAAAACTGTGTTGGGTATCGTTCCAGGCCACAAAACTCTGTGTGCTTCCCTAGTCTCACAAATGCCACACACCCAAGGGTTCCCACAGTTACAGATTTCCCGAGGCCCCAGCTCAAAGGCTGTAATCCTTTTCATTGACCTTCAAAAAGCAAATCTTGAAGAGCCAGCGAGATGGCACAGCTGGTAAAGGCGTTTGCCAACCAGACCGGGACCTGAGTTCAATCCCAGGGACCCGCGGGGAAGGAGAGACCCGAGCAATCTTCTCCTAATAGAATAAAATGGAAAACAAGCCAAACAGCAAGTTGGGTGGTGCTGCAGCACACCTTTAATCCCAGCACTCTGGAGACAGAAGCAGGAGGATCTTTGTGAATTCTAGGCTAGCCTGGTCTACCGAGTGGGTTCAGGACAGGCAAAGCTACACAGAGAAACCCTGTCTCAAACAAACAAACAGACCCAAAGCAAGTCTCGAGGTTGTCGTAGTGACTCATGAAATACCGGCACTGTTGAGGGTGAGGCAGGAGGACTGCCTTGAGTGCTGTGAGGCAGAGAGAGCTCAGTGGATAAGATGGCTGCCTTGTAAGCATGAAGATTCAAGTTCAATCCTCAGAACAGAAAGCTTGGAGGTGGTATTGTGTGTAATCGCAGTCCTGAGGAAGAGGCAGAGGGACCCCGGGGGGTGCACTGGGCGGGCAGCCTAATCAGTGAGCTTCATGACACCAAGAGAGGCCTATCTCAAAAACCAGGGTGGGGCTGAAGAGATGGCTCAATAGTTCAAAACATTTACTAATTCTCAGATGTCAGTCCCACATGTGGTTCACAGCCATCTGCGATTCCAGTTCCAGGGGGGCACTGCACACATGTGGTGCATGCATGCACGCATGTAAACATTCATTCGTACAACTTAAACTGAAAACAACACAGTGGATGGCTGCTGGGGTATCATGCCCAAGGTTGTCCCTCTGGCTTCCAAAGGCATGCATGCACACATGTGCACATGCGTGTGTGCCCGCCCCCCACATACATGTACACACACAAATATGTGCACATACACACATGATGCACACACATGCACACATACACACACACTTGTGCATGCACACAAACACATATGTGCACATACACACACGCAGGTACATACACACATTTGTGCACAAACACAAACACCACACATGCATGCAAGTGCACACATGACCCCATGCATGCACACATGTGCTCACACAGACATTTATGCACACAAGCATGTACACACATGCATACAAGTTCACACACACACACACACACACACACACACACACACGTCCATGCATGCATTCAGAGCAAACCACCCTCCCTCTGTGACGAGCCGTTCATGTGGTAAAGTGAGTGAGGCACTGAGGGTTGGTTTGGGAGAAACGGGGACTAGGTGTGGGGGGGGGAGTCGGGTAGGAAAATCGGGACTCACGACAAGTTTTGTGGTCACAGGCTGAAAGAGAAGAGAGCTGCTATGAGTGACGGGCAGACTTGGTGGCTTGAGACTTTAATTGGGAAGGGAGCAAGGGAGAGAAGGGGCAAATGTGGGGAAGGAGAGGAAGGAGTGTTGGCAAGATGGGGATGCTGGGAGTCACAGAAGTGCTTTCAGGGGGTACTGGGGGGAGAAGGGGCGGCACCTTTCATTTCATAGTCTCTCAATGCTCTCTTTAGTTCCTTGATGGCTTGCTCCCTGAAGCTCACCAGCTCTTCCAGCAGAGGACCATCTGAGGAGGGAAGAGGCGCTCATCCGTGCAGGTCCTCACCAAACCTTGGATCACTTACAGAATTGTCAAACTGGGCTACAGAGTTGGCTCAGTGCTTAAGGGCACTGGCAGCTCTTGTAAAGAACCTAGGTTCAGTTTCCAGCACCTACATGGCCTCACAAACACCTGTAACTCCAGTTCCAGGGGGATCTGATGCCCTCTTCTGACGCCCACAGGTACTGCATGCACAAATGCCATATAATACATGCAGGAAAAAAACAAAAAATACCCACCCATACACATACAATTTTAAGTGCTCCAGATTTTAGAGGGTTTCATTTCGATTCTTTGCAAAAACGACCCATTGAGTGTCCAGAAAGAATCTGAATTCTGGAAGGCTCCCAAGTGTTTGAGACTTAAAATATGTGTGCGGACTTGTTCGTGCTTGAGTAACAGCTGGTTCCCACGTATCCTGGCGCCTAGAAACAGCTGCTTATCTGCTTCTCAAGATCTGCAAGGCTGGCTTTGAACTCTAATTAGGGAGGGGTTCAAAGTCATGGTCCTATTGCCTCCGCTTCCTGAGTTACTAGGATGACAGGCCATGGGTTCACTCACTGGTGGAAGGTTATTACAAATTTTAGGTTAATTTTTTTTTAAAAAAGGCAGCTGTAGAGAGACAGAAAGATAGACTTGTTCTGACCTTAGATGGGACCATGTTTATTCACCACGAAGGGGTAGATGGCCAGAATACCTACAGAGGAAGATGGGATGCCACCTCTTATACCATTGAAATGACTTCTGTAGTCTGCAAAGGAAGCTGGGAAATGTAGTCTTTCAGCGAGGCACTGCCAAACCCACCCCATTTATAAAAATCTCAGTGTTTGAGAAACACAAAGACAGAAGTGTGTGGCCGACCACGGCTTGTGTTGGGCATCATAGAGATAGGAGTGTCCCGCATACATCTTCAACTCTGTGTGACTTTGGACAGGTCACCTGGCTTCTCTGAGCCTCAGCTTTTCTCCCTCTCAGGCTTTTCTCAAAAGTCAGCCCGCTAAACGTCATGGCAAAGGACACATGCCTTTGTTAGCTACCCTGGGGGAAAGCACAGAAGTGCGGTAAAGGAAGGCTGGGAGGTGGCTGAAGGGTCTCTCACCTGTCTTAGAGTTAGCCTGTATATACTGGGTTTGGTTCTTGAAGGATGTCACCACTTTTTCCAGTTGATCCACCACTGCAGACCAGAAGGGAGGCCGTGTCACTTCAGAAGGCCCACAGCTACCCGGGCCTCTCCCCCACGCGCCCAAGCACACACCCACTTTCCCCACGAACGCGTTCTTTGCGTAGTCCCTGAAGAAAGGCCCCTCCATGCTCAACAGCAGGGCCTGCGCGCGCGCCTGCAGCGCTTCCAGGTGGAAGCGCTTGGTGACTGTGGCCTCACGCAGCTGCCTGAGCGCACCTAGCACCGACTGGTCGCACTGCAGGCAGCCCCAGCCCCCGGGGCCGCCCAGGCCGCACAGAAGCACCAGGGTCAAGGCCAAAGGCATGGTGGGGACTTTGTGACATCACAGGGGAGGTCCCAGAACGCTCCAGAGTGTATCTATAGCTCTGGAATCCATCACTTAACACATTTCTTGAACACCTACTCGGTGCTGGTCTAAGCCCCGCCCCCCACCCCCAAGCCTGGCTGAGAAAGACTGAAGTATCCTGCCTTACTGTCGTTTAAACTTACTAATTCAACAGTCTTTCTTGGCTTCTTTCTTTCTTTCTCTTCCTTCCTTCCTTCCTTCCTTCCTTCCTTCCTTCCTTTCTTTCTTTCTCCTCTTTCCCCCTTAAAATAGTCTACTAATTTTTGAGGCCAGGCACGTCTTTAATCCCAGCTTTATGGAGGCAGAGACAGGCAGATTTCTGTGAGTTCCAAACCAGACTGGTTTACATTACAGCCAGCGCTACATAATGAGACTTTGTCTTGAAATACTTTTTTAAACAATAATTTTTGAGAATTTCACATTCAAACAATGTATTTCGATGTATTCATTGCCCCAAATACTCCAGATCCACCCCCAGTTTCTCTTCCTCCTTTCTCCAGCCTTCCCTCTCTCCCTGTCTCTCTTCTAAGGTAGTGTGTAACACAGCCCAGGCTGCCCTTGAACGTTACAGTCATCGAAGGACGACTTTGAACCCCCAATCCCCCTGTCCCAGCACCTGAGAGTGGCGGTTACAGGTGTGCAGTACCTCACCTAATTGTAACTCCACTTTAAAAAGTTCAAGGGGCCAGTGAGATGGTTCAGCAGGTCCTCAATGTTAGGACAAGCACAGAAAGGTACCTAGGCAGGTCCGGGCCAAGCTGTGTCACTAAGAGATCACACACGCAGTAGATCTAAGGCAAAATTTTATTATGGGGAGGGGGGAAGAGTGAAAGACTCTCTAGAAGTTGGACCATTGGGGGGGTGGGACAGAGACAGAGATAGACAGACACAGACACAGACAGAGAGACAGGTAGAGACAGAAAGACAGACTGGGAGACAGCAAATGAGAGAGAGAGACAGACAGACAGAGAAAGACAGACAGACACACACACACACACCGAGAGAGAGAGAGAGAGAGAGAGAGAGAGAGAGAGAGAGAGAGAAAGAGAGAGTTGAGAGGGACTTTTTAAAGTGTGGGCAAATCCCACTGGAAAGTAAGCAACTTGTAGCAACAATGGAAATGGGCTGCCCCTGGCAGAGGGGCAGGTGATGACGTACACTGAAAATCAGGCTGGAGGAGCACCTGATTTACAACACTTAAGCATGAGAACCTGAGTTCGAGTCCCAGGACCCACACTGTGGAAGGACAGAACTGACTCTCCACCATGACTCACACGTTCACCGTGGCATGTGCCCCTCCCCCAATAAACATATGTAATTTAGAAAGTGCTTAACATTGACCTTCAGGACTGACGAGATGGCTCAGTGGTTAAGAGCACCAGCGGGGACCTGACTCTGCTTTTGGGACCCCCTTTCCTTCCACTGGGTTGCCTCATCCAGCCTTACTATGAGGAGAGGTGCCTAGTTTTATTGCAACTTGAAATGCTAAGATTAGTTGATATCCTTGGGAGGCTTGCCTTTTTCTGTAGGGAAACAGAGGAAGAGTGGATCTGTGGGAGAAGGGGGAGGTGGTGGAGGACTGGTGGGGGGGGGACATTGTAGTCTGGATGTAATATAGGAGAGAATTAAAACAAAACAAAACACATGTTCTTGCCTAGGGATCTGAATTTGGTTCCCAGTACCACACGGCAGCTCCAGTTCCAGGGGTCTGACACTCTCTTCTGGTCTTTCTGGGCACTACATCCATGTGCACCTACACATCATTTAAAAAAAATTTTTTTTTTCTTTTGGTCTTTTTGAGACAGGGTTTCTCTGTGTAGCCCTGACTGTCCTGGAACTAGGTCTGTAGACCAGGCTGGCCTCGAATGCAGAGATCTGCCTGCCTCTGCCTCCCAAGTACTGGGATTTAAGGCGTGCGCCACCACAGCCCAGCCTTAAAAATAATCTTTTAAAAAGTAGATTTAGATTCTGTGTTGTAAAACTTGGTGTGTTTGAGACACTTGGAATATGTGAATCTGCTTCAAGTGAGAATGTTACGAGATGAGGATATGGATCACATGTTTTCATGACAGTGGGTGACACACTGACATGGTGTCCTGAGGTCACAGAGAAGGGCTGGTTCAAAGGAAACAAAGTAGCTATGGCAACCCCTCTGCTGGCTACTGTATAAACCTAATGATTGCAATATCAGTGTTCCAAACATAATATATTTAAATAATTCTGAGAACTAATGTTACATTTTTGAGTTTTTAAAACTACTTATTTTCATTTCTTTCTTTCTTTCTTTCCCTCTTTTAAGACATTGTTTCTCTGTGTAGTTCTGGCTGTCCTGAAACTTACTCCAGAGACCAAGTTGGCCTCAAACTAAGAACTTAGAGATCTGCCTGCCTCTGCCTTCTGAATGCTGAGATCAAAGGCATGTACTACCACTGCATAGTTAAAAGTGCTTTTGTTAGTTTATGTGCACTACCTACATTCAGTATCAAAGAGGTCAG
Organism: Rhynchomys soricoides; assembly: GCA_019843965.1. NCBI lineage: Eukaryota > Metazoa > Chordata > Mammalia > Rodentia > Muridae > Rhynchomys > Rhynchomys soricoides. Next base: position 1,520,679 of record JADRCH010000197.1, read on the forward strand.
AAGATGGCACCATATCTCCTGGAGCTGGAGTTACAGGTGGTTGTGAACCATGCAGTGTGGGTGCTGGGAACCAAACTGAGACCTTCTGTGAAAAAGCAGTGAATGCTCCTAACTGCTGAGCCCCCTTGCCATCCTGCCCCCAACTCTGCTTCCTGAGTGGTGAGCTTTCAGGGCTGGGTCTCCACATGGCGGCAAGCACTCTACTGACTAAGGTGCACCCCCAGGCCCCGAGGGATTTTTAAATTTTTATTTGTTTTAAGACATTTGTGTTGGGAGAATCTTTTGGTACACTGTGTGAAGATATTTCTCTGCTCTTCCTTGCCTGTCTAAGGCATTCTCTGATTGGTTTAATAAAGAGCCGGATAGCCTATAGCAAAGCAGGAAATGATAGGTGGGACTTCCTGGCAGAGTTAGGAATTCTGGGAAAGAGTCCTAGCGAAGAGATTCATGAGTGAGTCACAGAGGAGAGATTTGCCAACCAGTCGTGGAGAAAGAAGCAGGTGCTGGACAGACTGAAGTAGAAGTAGCTAACAAGCCATGTGGCGGGTTTACTTAGATGGTTAGGTTTACTCAGAGAGCAAGTTGAGACTCTGCCAAGCTAAGACCTAAAGATTTCATAAAAAATATAAAAGGTCTCTGTGTCATTATTTGGGAGCTGGTGGGCCAAGAAAGTCACCTTATAAATTTGTTTTAAGAAAGTTTTAAGTTTGAGGCCAGCCTGGATTTCTGAGTGAGTTCCAGGACAGCCAGAAAACTGCACAGAGAGACAATGTCTTGAAAAAGAGAGAGAAAGAAAGTATAAGTACTTTTCACAATATTTATTTATTTATCTTTTCAAGACTGGGTCTCAATATGTAGCCTTGGGTGTCCTAGAACTCACTGTGTAGACCAAGCTGCCCTTAGACTTGCAGAGATCCACCTGCTTCTGCCTCCTGAGTGCTATGATTTAAGGTATGCACTACCCAACTGTAAAATTTTTATTTATTTTTATGTGTATGAATGTTTAGTTGCATGTATGCTTGTGTACCATATGTATGCAATGCTGATGGGTGCCAGTAGAGGACGTCAGTCACCCAGACCTGGAATTACAGTTGATTTTGAATTGTCATGTGGATGCTGGGAATTAAACCTGGATCCTCTGCCCCAGCAATCCATGCAGGTAAGCCATCTCTCCAGGAAATACTTTATCTTTCTTTAAAAATTACATGTATCTATTTTTGTGTTGGGAGATCAGAGGGCAAATCTGGGAAGTCAATCCCCTCTTTCCACCTGGGTCCGGGGGAATCAAGCTCAGCCCCCGAGTCTTGGTGGCCAGTGCCTTTGCCCACTGAACTATCTTGTCCAAACTCCTTTCATTTGAAATAGGGTTTCACCCTGCAGCCCTGGCTGGTCTGGAACTCACTTCATAGCTCAAGCTGGCATGAAACCCACAGCAACCCTCTGGCCTCAGCATCCCAAGCGCTGAGTTGACAGACATTCTCTGCACCAGGCTTATTTTATTTTTTTTAACGTTAGGAGACAGTTTCCTGAGTCCAGATATCTTGGAAACAAGTTCTGCCTTGCTGGCAGACTCAGAACTGAGTCCATGTTCTCAGGCCCTGGAACCCACCTCCCACCCTGCTTCTTCAGATTTCCGTGTCTGTCTGCTAACCACTAAGGGATGTAAAGAGGGAAGATGCTCTTATCCCGTTAGTCATAAATGTGCTGACTATCTTGACATAACAGACTTCATGCGGCTTGCCCACTGCTTGCCACGTCATTCTAGTCTTCCAGGTCAGAGTCCAGGAGGGGACCTGGCTGCAAAAGCTGAATCAAGGACCCTGAAACCAGGTGATCCGGATAAGGCCCAATCCCCTTGTGTCAAAATATGATTGGTCAATGCAACAGCCCACCCTGCTCCCCCTCTCTTTGTGTTCCCATCCTATAAAAATGTTATACAGTCTCCCTGGGGGTGTGGCTCAGATCCCAAACTGTTTGCCTCCCCAAGCACTCAGAAAATAAAGCTTTAATTTGTAAGCTTCCATCTCTGAAGTGAGTTTTTGTAGGGGCTGTTCTGATGCTATGGTCCTGTTCCCCAGCTGGTTCTTGATCTGTCAGTAAAGAAGCTATGGGCCAATTGCTGGGTAGAAGGAATTAGGTGGGACTTCCCGGTCCCTGGAGGCAAGCACAGAGGTGCAAGGGAGGAGAGACAGAACTTGCCATGCTTCTGATGAAGAAAAGTTGACCAGCTATGTGAGATCTCGAAACAGAGTGGCCACACAGGCTGCTCCTTCAGGCGGGTGCTCAAGGATGTTTAGCAAGGACCAGATTCAACTCACCAACAAAAGTTAGACCAGGTGGGAGGTGCAGAGATAAGACTATGATAAGGCCACACTTTTCCAGGAGGGAGACAGCAGCCCAGCATTTGTGTCAAAAGGCAAGTTGAAATTGAACAACTGTGTGTCTGTGTCATTTATCCGTGGATTCAAAGGAAGCCCGGTGGGGGCTGGTAGCACAGCCCATTCCCAGAGCATCGTCGGGGAAGCATGGCCACACACAACACGTTTTCTCAGCTTCCACCCCAAACTACCACTGACATGGCCGGTGAAGAGTCTGAAGTTACAGATGTAGCTATTATAATATTGTGAACCGTAAAATAATTATATATTCTAACTAGCCTGTATAAAAGACACACAGATCTGGTATTTTGTTTACAAGCCCAGATTGGGCATATTCAATTCTAGTCTCATCTATACCCAGACCATATGCCCCTTGTGGTGGTTTTTAGTCTCACCCTGGCTACTTTGCTCCGTCAGTCTGTCAGGATTCTCCTGGTCCATCCCATCGAATGGAGACCTCCTGTTCTCCGCATCTTCCTTCTCCTTCTCCCGTGGTCTCTCCTGAGACCCCCTCACTCCATCCTCAAGTCCTGCCTTTCTCTCTCCACTGCCCAACCACAGGCTCTAGCCTTTTATTAACCAATTAACTTTAAGTGGGGGAGCAAGGTTTACAGAACAAAGGCTGGTGAATGTGAGAATTCCCTTGTCTGGATGGCAACCAGATCTTGGAGTTCAGAATTTAGCATCTGTATACATAGCAGCAGATCACCTCCCAACAGTGAACAGACATGGCTGGCTTAGCATGAGCAGGTGAATTGCAGTAAATTTGATTCAGACAGTTTAGGAATGATTAAGGACACCCAGGGTGTCATTGTGCCATATTACCACTAGAGGGTGATCACACTAGTTAAATTCTCTGACCTGCACTAGCTAGCTAGCGTTAGCTCCCTGCAGCCTGCACTTGTGGGTCCCCAGATTACTCAGAAGACTAGCAAACTTGAGACCACTATCTGAGATAGCAGCCAACCTGTTGACTTGTGCATGCTTCTCTTCTTCCACCATCAAAGTCCCCCTTGGGACGACAGTGAGCTGCACAAAAGCTACAGATTGGTCAGCTTCTAAACCCAGAACTCTCAGATCCAAGGATGAGGCCCAGAACTGGTTTGGTTTCTCTGATGTGGCTACAGTAAAGAGTGATTTGGTAAAACAAAGATGAATTAAATATCATCTGATATCAACACTCTAAAATTTTATATTTCAATAAAGAAGGCTGAAGGATTTCCCACATTGAGCTAGACCCCAGCATCAGGGAGTCTGAGGCAGAAAGATGGCCAGTTCTGTGCCTAGAATTTCCCAGTGAGGGGCTGGGGGTGTGGTTCAGTGGTAGAGCCCCTGCTTAGAATCCCCCAGTGAGGGACTGGGGCGTGACTCAATGGTAGAGGCCCTGCCTAGAATCCTCCAGTGAGGGGATGGGGGCATGGCTCAGTGGTAGAGCACCTGCCTAGAATCCCCCAGTGAGGGACTGGGGCGTGACTCAGTGGTAGAGCACCTGCCTAGAATCCCCCCAGTGAGGGGCTGGGGCATGACTCAGTGGTAGATCCCCTGCCTAGAATCCCCCCAGTGAGGGGTTGAGGCATGGTTCAATGGTAGAGTGTTTTTTAAACTGATGTGAGGCTCTAAATCTCAGTTCTTCAAAGTAAATAAAAAACAAAACCAGACCTTCATGGTCCTGAAGCTGCTCAACCAGAGGGTCTGTCTCTAGATCATATGCAGTGTACCGCCCCTTACCAGTGTGCAGTTCCTCACTTCCCTGGCCCACTGGGAAGATTTGTTTGTTTGTTTTGTGGATGAAGTTACCTTCCAGGATTCTTTCTGTCCCATGTAATTTTTGAAAACAACTTTATTTATGGTTTTGTGTGTAACTGTCCTTTTGAACCAAACAGCTGCCACTTGGAGAGTTCAACTGTGACCCCTCTCAAAAGGACTGGAGTAGCTGGGCTTTCGGACTCATCATGGAGGGGTGGGGAAGGTCAGGAGCCCCTCACCTAAGTGCCTAGCTGCCTCTTACCACTAGGTGTATGCAATGCTGCCTCCGTTGCATGTGACCCCAGGGAGCAATGCTGCCTTCATTGCACATGACCCAGGGAGTGGCTAGAGAGTGTAGATAGGTGAGGATTTGGGGAAGCTCTATTTGTGGAGCTATTGGACAGATCTCATCTTCACTGAGCAAAGGTTTTTCAGGGACAGCCTGTTAGGGGAGGAGCACCCCCACTCCTGAAGGTAACTCCTCACCTATGCTTGGTAAGGAAAACAAAGGTTTACCCAGAATGACATTAGTGGAGTTATGCCTCCGTTTGTCACTGCAACCTTAGGAAGGAAGGTAGACCTACCCGCTTACATCTTCTTCTGGGAAGGAATTTAGCAACATCCATGAGTGTACATGTGTGAATGACAGCTGTCTGCAGGTGCTCATGGAGGCCAGAAGAAAAAGTAGGATTCCTTGAAAATGTAGTTATGGATGGTTTATATACTTCCCCAAATGGATGCTGGGAATTGAAACCAGGATTTTTGCAGTGCTTTTAACCACAGAGCCATCTCTCAAGTTGCACCCCCCCCCCCCGTCAGTGGGTTCAACTTTACAAAAGAAATATCTATTTATTTATTCATATTAGTGTTTGTGAATATATGGACTCCTGTGTGTATCTGCATGGGGTCCTTATGCCTATGTGTGTTTACAAAGGCACAAAGAAGCTGTATGTCCTCTGAGACTCTCTCTATTCTTTGAGGTAGTCTCTCTCTCCGAACCTGAACCTCACATTTTCCCAGCTGGGCTGAATGCTAACAAGTCCCAGGGATCTGCGTGTCTCCTCCAGCTCCAGTACTGGGATTCAGGCTGCTTGGCCTATTACAGAGTGTTACAAACTAAGCCCTGGCCCTCACTCGTCACCTGTAGCTCTCCTAAATGTTGAGCCATCTCTCCAGCAAGCCACAACATTTAAAATCTTTTCTTTGCACTGGGCAGCGGTGGCACACGCCTTTAGTCCCAGAACTTGGGAGGCAGAGGCAGACGGATCTCTGAGTTCCAGACTAGGATGCTCTATGTAGTTCTAGAACATCCAAGGCTACACAGAAAAACCCTTTCTCTAGTTCGTTCCTTGAAGGCTCCAAGAATTAAACTCATGTCATCAGGCTTTGTGGCACATTCCTTAACCACTGAGCCATCTTCCTGGTCATTTTTAATGACAGTGTCCCTACTACCTTGGAGATTTCTTGGTTGTGGAGTCTTAGTGACCACCACACCCAGCAGAGTAATGGTCCATGGGAAGCGAGAAGGCAGTTCTGTTCAGCACAACTTAGTAGCTGGTATTGGGTCAAATTTCAGGACTCTCACCTCCAGTTGTTTCTTTTAAGCATATATAAGCACAGCCAAATTTAGTGAAGAATTTCCTGGTGATAAATAACTCCGTCACAGGTGCACAATAAAGCTTAGGGTACAACTACATCAAAACTCTTTTGTAAAGAGTAGCAGGAACAGCGAGGCATCCTCTATGTCAATGCTGGGGGCTGCGCAGCCGTGCCACAAAAGCATCTCCTGCAGGAGGACCAAGGGTTGCTGGTGCGGACAATACCAGTCAATCGGGAACTGCTGTTTAGAAGAGATGCTTTCTTGGGACCAATGGGAGCACGGGCGGAAGGTATTAAAGGAGCTTGCAGCAGTGCTCAGATGAGCTTGCTTGCTGCAGCATTTCTTACCTGCTCCCAGAGTCTGTGGCATTGACTGTGTGCCACCTCACCTCCAACCCCCAAGGTAGGTAGGGTCAGGCGTCAAGTAGTCCAGGGCACAGGCAGCAGTAAAGTCCATGTGACACCTTCCATAAAGATATTCTATAGATTAACGGAGAAAACAAGTTCATGTAAGAGTCTGGGAGAGGATCCCGTAAGGTCTCAGCCATACAGATAGAGCAAAGGCTACCAGCCTGTTAACCATGTCTAGCCTTCTGGGTGGAAAAGGGTTATATATTCTTCCCTCTGATGGACGGCCCTGTGTTTCTCATTTCTGGCTCCTCTGGTGCTTATCTGTGAGCACAAGGACCTCTGCCTCCCTGATTGGGCATGCCAGGCAATTTCATCCAGGGAACCTGCCAAGGATAGAAATACAGGCTGTTTCCTACAGGTGAGGCAGGAGGCTCCTGGGCAGCTTAACTGCCCCCCGTGTCCCTGAGGGAGAACCATGACTCATGGGTACCTGTAGAGGAACGTGTACACAGTTGATGAGAACAGTTGTTGGGGGGGGGGTGTTGTTTCTTTCTTTCTTTCTTTTTCTTTTGAGACAAGATTTCTCTGTGTAGCCCTGGCTGTCCTGGAACTCACTCTGTAGACCAGGCTGGCCTCGAACTCAGAAATCCACCTGCCTCTGCCTCCTGAGTGCTGGGATTAAAGGCGAGCGCCACCACTGCCCGGCTTTGTTTTACTTTTCAGTTACCAGAAAAAAGGGGGGGGGGCACATTATGATATCTGCATGCACATGTCATGGTTACTTTGCTGAGTCACCCTCATGGCCCTCTCACACCCTCACAGACACTTCCTTCCCTTCCTCCCTTGTTGACACAGGGTCTTCTTCTGTAGCCCAGACTAGCCTGAAACTCGTGGCAATCCTCTTGCCTCAGCCTTTAAAGAGCTTTCCCACTTAACCTGTCTCCTCTTTTTGCCTTTTGTTGTTAAGCAGAGTCTTGTAGCCTAGGCTAACCTAGAATTGTCTTTGTAGCCAAAGATGACCTTGAACATCCCAGAAGCACACTGTTTGTTATATAGAGTTGAACATGGGGGCGGGGTTATTGCATAGGGCTGGGCCAGGGGTCAGGTTTGGCTCATCTGAGTAGGAGCCGTCTTGGCGCAGTCTGCAGGCTGTAAATACCCCAGGAAAGAAAGCTGTGGTAGACATTTTCTACACACACGAGCAACGCTGGCATCCAATCCCTCTAAGGAAGAATTTGTGGTTCCCCTCTGAGCCTCACCTGGGGTCTGGGGAAGGCTTTGCCGTTCCTTCCTGGTGTGAGGCTCTGGGGTCCTTAGCCTGGCCACACCCATATCGATAGCACCCATCCACAACCTGAAGACCAGTGTTTGGCACCTACACGAAGTGGACCCGAGCGATGGTGGAATACAGTTCCCTGGCACCAGGCCGTCTGCTGTAACCCTCTCTCCTTGCTGGGCTGCAGGCCAAGTTCTTCTAACCGTCCCACATTCCTGCCTGCCTGCCTCACACCACCACCAAATGCCTTTCGTGTCATGTTGCCCTGACCCTGCACCTGCCTCTGTCTCTAGCTGGGTCCCAGGGAGACTGACTTCACCCATTCCGCCTCAAAAGGGAAGAACGGGAAAGTCTGCTGTGTGGAGCGAGTGTGGAAAACCTGACCTTTCTTCCGGCAGCCCACAAGGTATTCTATGACTTGGTATTCTGTGGCCAAGAGTCTGTGAGGTTTGTAAAGGCCGGTACACACTTTGGGAACTAAACATAAACAGGAGAGCTGCAGAGACCAAGGAACAAGATTTGTTTATTTACTGAGGAGCTGTGGAGGGTAACCCTCACTCTCTCCCACTGAGACAATCCTCAGCCTCTCACTGGGGATTCCAGGTCTAGCCACGGTAACTACAGCTGAGCTGTGCCTTGCACCAGAGCTCATAAGTGTAGATCAGAGCAGGATCCTGGGTATTGATCATGGCACACCAGACACACCAGAAGAGCGAGCACATCAGATCCCATTACAGATGGTTGTGAGCCACCATGTGGTTGCTGGGAACTGAACTCAGGGACTTCTGTAAAAGTAGCCAGTGCTCTTAACCACTGAGCTATCGCTCCAGCTCCTTGACAAGAGTTTTTATTAGCACACATTAGTCATCCATGGGTCTTACGATGGTGTCTCCGCACATGCGTGCGGTGCACTGTGACCGTGGCCACCTTCATTTCCCTCTCTTGTTCTCCTTGAACTCCATGGATCCTCTTCCCTTCCCAGAAGGCCACCTTCTACTTTCATGTCCTTGTTATTTCTTGGAGACCTAGAAAGTCTAATTCTTCTAGGAGCACGGGTGAGGGGTTAATTAAAGGCCCATGGGCACCCTGGGGTGGCTGCACCACTGAGGAAATGTCTCTCCCCTGCCAGCAGCCATTGCCTGTGCAGAAGTCATCAGCAGGAGGCGGGTCTTGTGAGTTCCTTTGTTTTGTTGGTGGTCTGAGACAGAGTCCCACACTGTAGCTCAAGCCAACTTGGAGCTCCCTGTATAACCCAGGCTGGCATCAGCCTGTGGCAATCTTCCTGCCTCAGCGTCCCACATACTGGGATGACAGGTGTGGGGCCCCACGCCTGGCCACTCTCCTGAGGGCTGAAGACTTCCCTTCTGTGTGTCTGCAGCCGAGTGTTCCATCTAGGCCAGCTCTGCAGCTGTGGGTGTAGCTCTCATTTCTGGGTGTGTGTGTTCTACCTCACTGTACAGAGGCCTTGAAACCACAAGTTTACTGGCTGGAGCGCATGGGTCTGGGAGTGATCCAGGGTGGAGGTGAGGCCTTGACCTGCCCTTAGACACTTCGCCCCTACTTCAGATAGGAACTGGAGGCCATACCCCAGCCACTCATTCCTACCATGGGGCATCACCCCAGCCCTGGGGTCACAGTGGCACATGCCTTTCCTGGGCTGGGCTGTGAGGCCAAAGGTTTCTGAGAAGATTAAATATGTGTATAAAGCCATGGTCTGCTGCAGTCACCGCTCAGAAAGCATTTGTATTCAAGGTGGTGGCGTGGGTACGTCTGAAAGGAGAAGAAAGACGTTGACTACTAGGATGGCTGTGGAGGAGAAGCAGGGGCGGGGGCAGGGCAGGGGCGGGGCGGGGGCGGGGCGGGGGCGGGGCAGGGGCGGGGCAGGGGCAGAGTGAACAGGACCATGAGCTATGCGATGTGGGGAGAGGGGAAAAAAAGAGGGGAGCGCACTGCCCATCAAGAGGGGCAGCCCAGGCCAAGAGACTGGCCAAGAGGCCAGGAGGGGAAAGGGTAGACAAAAAGACCAGGGAACCAAAATGGCTGGATTATATAGGGAAGAGCAGCCCAGACCCTGAGTTGGGGAAGTTTAGGGGTGGGGTGGGGTATGCCAGTCAAGAGGACCCTGTAACACACTGGTTCTCAACCTGTCGGGTCGCAACCTCTTAGGGAGTCGAATTGCATATCACAAGGATCACATATCAGACAGCCTGCATATCAAGACATTAAGTAGCAAAATTACAGTTATGAAGTAGCAGCGAAGATCATTTTATGGTTGGGCTCACCACAACATGAAGAACTGCATTAAAGGGTCACAGCATTAGGAAGGTTAAGAACCACTGCTGTAACATGTAGAGACTGAGGGATGCTGGGAGAACCTTGGCCTAGGTTTGCTTTGATTATGCTAAGCACACACCTCAGCCATTTGTGTAGGGTTTGAGACCTAGCAGTATCCGTGGGCTGCAGCGAGGTTGTGAATGGAAGGTGCTGGGTAGAAAGCACCCAGGTTGTTTCTGCCAGTCCCTTAAATAGGGTGATCCAATTGGGGCCCTTAGTCCAAATTCTCTGGATCTTTGTCTTTATCTCTTGCTTTCTCTGCCTCATTGGGCGTACTCTCTCTCTCTCTCCCTCTCTCTTTCTCTTCTCTCTTCTCTTTTTTTCCCCTTTCCCTCTGCCCCTCCCTTCCTGTATGTGTGCATGTCTCTGTCTGCGTCTGTTTGTGAGGTCTCTTTCTAGTTTTCTGTTCCTCCCTCTCTGCCTTCCAAGAGACATTGCCCCCAACTCACAGATGAGCACACCGAGGCACAGAGAAAGCACTAAACATACTTGGAATCAGTCAATCAGGGCAGCACCTGTCTTGAACCCAGCAGCTGGGGGCCTGGGCCTGAGCTAAGTAGCATCCCTGTGGTCTGAGCCACCCCCCCCCCATACACTCTGCAGGTTAATGGCCTCAGGGCTGCTGTGTTTGGGGGGGTGGGGTTGCCAGCTGCATCATGTGTCCTGCAGGCTGTTAAACTTGTCCCCAGACTTCTCCCTTAAATGCTGGAACATTCCTGTGAAATCCCAAGTATTTAGGTTAACTGTGTTCCTCCCTCCCTGTTCCTTTCCCACCTGGTCTCCTGGGCTGGTAGGTGGCCTTTGACCCCCTTCCCCAAGATAACAGGCAGATAAGGCACTGTACAGTCCAGTGAAAATTTCTAGTTTTGCTTTCGAGTTTCATCCTTTGGCCTTGAGAAGTGACACTCACACATCCCAAGTGAGTACTTTCTGGAGATGGCACTGCATTTACTAACAGGTAAAGAAACTGGCTTGGTGAGTCAGGCCTGGGGCAGGAGGATTGCTTCAAGTTCAAGGCCCGCTTGGACTATAGAGCTAGATCCCATCTCAAAAAACTTGAACCAAACAAGGCTGGCAAATGGTGTTAGACCTGAGGGGGTGGGGGAACATTTCCATGATTGTGTGATTAAGCAAGCTTTATTCAGAGGTGCACAAGGGACTGGCTAGACAGCTGCCTCACCCTAAGGGGGTATTTCAGAGGTCAGCCCCTTGATGGCTTTTAGAGTCCTTTTTATGGGGTAGAGTTAGGGTTGATAGAAACCAGCTGTCCAGATGATTGGCTGTTAGCACCTGCCCAGAAAGGGGGGTGGGGGTGACTCAGGGCTGAAGGCTGCCCGTAGGCCAGGTAGATGTAAGAATACATCATGAGGAAGGGGCATCATCAAGGTATCTGGAAAGATGCGTTTCTTTCTTTCTTTCTTTTTTTGTTTTTGTTTTTGTTTTTTGGTTTTTTCCAAGACAGGGTTTCTCTGTGTAGCCCTGGCTGTCCTGGAACTCACTCTGTAGACCAGGCTGGCCTCCAACTCAGAAATCCGCCTGCCTCTGCCTCCCAAGTGCTGGGATTAAAGGCGTGCGCCACCACTGCCCGGCCGAAAGATGCATTTCTGTAAGGCAAAAAGAAGATCTTATATCACAGGTTCAGGAGTTTAGCAAGGCAGGGGGTGGTCATCCATCTTGGGGTCACAAGTTCAGTGAAGGTTGAAAACGATGGTTTGCAGGATAAGTTAGGTTTAGGAAACAAACTGTTCTTGGAAGGTTTGGAGACTTGACATTGTGTATCACTGTATAATACTGCATAACAGTGTGTAACAGTCTATGGAGACTTGACATTGTGTATCACTGCATAATACTGCATAACAGTGTGTAACAGTCTATGACACTGTATAGCGTTACAATGCCTCCTCTTTGGTTTCACAGTGGCTCAGTTAGTAGAGTGACTGACTAACTGCCTAGCATGCACAAAGCCCAGGGTTCAGTCCTCAACATAGAACAAACCAGGTATGGTAGAGGCAGAAGAATCTGGAGGCCATCCTTGGCCACATAGAGAGCTTGAGGCCAGCCTGGACCACATGAGACCCTGTCTCAAAATAATAACAGCCTTGGGATGGTGGCGTACACGGTTCATCCAAGGATTGGAGATGTGGAGGTAAACAACAAACCAAAATAGCAATAATAAGAGTGTAAAACCCAATAGTCAGGGGTGACCTCAAACGCCCACAACCATTGCTTGTCATACATCAAACAGAATGACTTTAAAAAATCACTGCCAATTTCAAGCATTGGCAAGGATACACAGCAATAGTAATTCCACAGTCCTTCAAGACCCAAAAAGTAGCTGGATAGGCCTTTAATTCTCACTCAGGAGGGAGAGGCAAGCACATCTCTGAGTTCAAGGCCAACCTGCTCTACAGAGCTAGTTTCAGGGCAGTCAGGGCTACACTCAGAAACCTTGTCTCAAAAAAGAAAAACAAAAGGTTCAAAAGTGTGACAATGTCACACGGCTCTGGACCTTTTACCCAGGCGTTAAGTATTCTACCTCCTTTAACTTCAGACAAGGTCTTGCTAAGTTTCCCAGGCTAGTCTCAAACTAGAGATCCTCCTGCCTCAGCTCCCCAGGTTATTGGGATGACAGGCCTGCACCATCATGGCCAGACTGGAGTTCTAAATTTCTAACCTGCATCTGGAAGGCTGTGTCTGGTCAATGGATCACTTCAGAAGCAGTTTTGCAACCAAACTCCCAGGGAAACATGAGGCCGTGCTGGGTAAGTCCCGTGTGTGCTCTAAGATGGGGTGTAGCTCAGTGCAGGGAGAGGGGGGAAGAACAGGAGAAGGGGAGAATGACTGGTGGAATGTGTCATGGCTGCAGCAGTCAGAATAAAGTAGGTTGTGCTGCAGTAACAAGCAAGTCCTAACCTCAGAGTCATCTAGTAGTGTGAACAAGCCTCCTCTTGTCCATCCCTAGTACAGTGGGCTGAGGCTGTGATCTTACTTGCTAAGCCTAGGCGGCTGAACCCTCTTGCCTCCAGTTACTGAGCAGAGCAAAAGAGAAGCCCCTCCTCCTCACCCACACCTGCTGGGTGGTGCTGTACAAACATCTCGGTCCTTTACCCATTCACAGGGGATGAGGATTTTCTAGGGGATTACTACCACAGAGCTGCTAAGAACATTCTAGAAAAAAGGCCGCCAAACTATTTCTGCACACATGGGTATTGTTCTCCAGGCACCGTCTGCTTTTTAATTTGAAAAATAATAATTTTGTGTCTGTCCATGACGCATGTGTGCCCAGGCAGGGGTGGGGGCGGGGGCACAGCATACCAAGAAGTGCATGTGGAAGTCAGAGAATACCTTTGTAGAATCTGTTTTTCCTTCCAATTTTACATAACTTCCAAGGAGCAAACTCAGAGCTCCAAGTTTGAGTGACAAACACCTTCACTCACTCAGCCATCTTGCTGCCCATCCCCTTGTTTTAAGACATGGACTCTCACTCACCTGGAACTGGCTGAGAAGACTAGGCTGTCTGGCCAGTGAGCCCACAGATCCTCCTGTGTCTGCCTCCTCAGTGCTGGGAATACCAGCATATGCTTTGCATATGGGTATTGGGGATCAAACTCCGGTCCTCATGCTTGGGCCAGAGCCTTACAGAGCCATTACATTGATCAGATCCTATTGCAGCTCTTTAAATGGCTATAAACAATATTGACTGAGTGAGCATGACTGGGTGTCAATAAATCTTTATTGACACAAATATGCGATCCACCAGATCTGTTCCTCAGGCTGTAGCTTTGCAGCCCTGTTGCATAATGGTGACAACACATATTCGCTGTGGACCTGTGACCCAACTCTCCCCAGAGGCCTGGACAGGGGTTAAGAAGGGCTCAGCATTGTTAAACTATGGTTTAACAAACATTACTAAGGTGAACGAGGGGCCTTTTCTTTAAATAGGCTGAGATGTTGGAGACCAGGAGAGTTGATTTCCAACCAATGCTCATCAGACCCTTCCTTGGTACCCAGACCTGGAGTTACAGATGGTTAAAAGCTGTCATGTGGGTGCTGGGAACCCAACCTAGGTCCTTTGCAAGAGCAGCCAGTGACCATTCCCACTTTCAGCTTTTTAAATATGGGATCTGGTGCTGATACTTTGCTGAGCTACCTTCCCAGTTCCCCAGCAGCACCATGCCCTTTGGGACAGGGTCTGAATATGTAGACCCAACTAGTCTGGAACTCATGGGTAGTTCTCTTGCCTCTAGTTCAAGACTGCTGGGATCTCAGATATGTGCCCACCATGTTGGGTCTTTCTGAGAACACCTCTACCTCTCTGTGGTGCTCCTGCAACATTAGATTCAAAAAGGTTTTCCTGAATGATCTTTTCTTGCTAACTTTTAATTGGGTGGGCTGAACTGGAGAACAGACAGCAGCAACAGTGGCACAGAGAGTGACAGCAGAGGCAAGAGGGCATCTGAAGAACAACCCCAGATAGCAGCCAGGGGCAGGGATAGGGAGCAGAGAGGTACACAGGGCAGGTGGAGATGGCGAAGCCCAGTGGAAGCAGACCGAAGTCTGTATGAGCTGGGGAGATGGCTTAGTGGGTAAGGGCACCTGTGCAAGCTTGAAGACTTGAGTTCGAATCTCAGCATCTACCCACTCCACTTGACCCCAGAGACAGGCATGGCTGTGCATGTGATTACAGATAATCACAGCACTGGGAACAGGGACAAGTGGGTGGGTTCTGGCAGCTCACTGGACAGTCAGCCTGACCATAACAACCAACTTCTGGTTGAGCAAGAGCCTTGTGTCAAAGGAGTAAGATGGAGAGCCATAGAGAAAGACCCTGAATGTTTGGGCACACACCCAAGTATGTTTGTGCCACACACACACACACACACACCCACCACTGTGGTACCCTGTTACTAGAAGTGTTCTGGGTTCAGGGTCTTACTACCCTACCTGGAGCTTGATCTTCTTTGGCAGCAGTTCCGTCCTGTAGCAAATATCAAATATGATTCAGCAGCTGCAGACCAGTCCTCTAAGCAGGCAGATACCAGACACAAACCAGCAGCTAAAATCCAGTCTTTTCAGCAAGCAGACTCCAGGGAGCTGTAGTTCAATCCTGAAGAAAGCGCCAGGCTCACCAACTGGCCTAAGGCAAGGCTGAGGATGCAGCAAGCTGCAGCAGAAACCTCCGAGCAGTTCTTGGGTGAGTTTCTCTCAATGGTGGCATTACCACAAGTTGAGCTCAACAACGCAATGTAAGGCGAACCGATCCATGCCTGTCTTTAGTGAAGAATAGCGAGGCAGAGCAAACCAAACCAAAGCTCAGTGCCCCTCCCCCACTGTCTGTGGGGTCCAATTTACACTCCTTCAGCACAGGTCCGTTCATGTGTTTGCTGTATTAAGACATCTTTTCACCGGTGTCTGCTTCAGGAAAACAGTACTTGCTAGGCTGAGGCAGGAGGATGACTTCAACTTTCAGTACAGGCGAGGTTGCATATTGAGCAGCAGTGTCCACTGACTTCAGATCGAACAAGATCCTTTCCAGCATTCCTGCAAGCCACAGAATGATGTTGCAGATCAGTGACTTGACTCTGAGGGTGAAGGAGCTTGCTATCAAGGGCAACCGAGGTATGATCCTCCAAACTCTATCAAGTTGTCCCCTGACCTCCTTATGTGTGGCACGTGTGTCCCTTCCCAATAAATAAGTGTAAAACATTTTTAAACTTTAGTAAAGCTTCAGATGATGCTGCATCACTGGTGGGTGGCACCAGGAGGCAGTTGGCCCCAGCAGTCCCGTTCCTGTGACGTCAGCTCAGTCACTTGCTAACAGACCCTGCTACCCAGCCTCTCCTCCGCAGCTACAGTTTTCCATACGCGGCTCATTGATGCAAATAATGAACAGTTTTGGTTTTTTTCTCAACACACATTTAACAAGCACTTTGGGCTGTGGGAATATGTGGTCTGAAGGACGGCACTTGGTAACTAGGAGTTAATGACCAACGTTCATGGAATAATGACAGCCCTGGGTTGAGGAACTGCAAACACAGGAGGTGATAGTTTACTGGGCGTGAAGGCACCAGATTATGGGGAAAGGTGGCTGGGCCTAGAGGTTTCAAGGTTCCATTGCCTTTTAGAAGGTTTTTTTATTTTTATTTTATGTGTGTGGGTACTTTGCCTGCTGTTAGTCTGTGCACCATGTGTGTGCAGTACTCACTGAGGCCTGAAGAGGGCATCGGATCTCCTAGGACTGCAGTTAGAGCTGGGCGTGAGCCACCATGTGGGTGCTAGGGATTGAACCCAGGTCCTCCGCAAGACAGCCAGTGCTTTTAAATCCTTGAGCTGCTTCTCTAGTTTATTTTATTTAGTTTTAACCTCCATTTATTTTTAGTCAAGGTCTCATGTAGTCCAGGCTGGCCTCTGATCTCTGTATAGCCCAGGTTGACCTTAAACTCCTGACCCTTCTGCTAATGGTGCTGGGGATGAAGGCCAGAGCCTCTTGCGTGCCAGACAAGCAAGCTGCCAAGTGAGATACACCCCACCCTCAAATGCCTATCTTGACTGTACTTTGATTTCTGGTTCTCATAGTTCATCAGCTCAGTATATGCCCTGTATATCTATCTGGCAGCAATCCTTATGCCTCAGCTACCAAGTGCTGGGTGCTGGTGTGAGCAGCATACATTTTTATGAAACACACACACACACACACACACATACACACACACACATAAATTTGACTGGTTGGTGGTGGCATACACCTTTAATCTCAGCACTTGGGATGCAGAGGCTGGAGGATCTATCTGTGAGTTAGAAGCCAGTATGGTCTACAATGGGAGTTCCAGGACAGCCAGGGCTGTTACACAGAGAAGCCCTGCCTTAAAAAACCGATAAGTAAGTAAGTCATTAAGTAAATAAACAAATAGAAAAAATTTGGCTGTTTAAAAATTTTTTAATTGTGTTTATTTATTTTGTGGCTGATAAGATGGCTCAGTGGGTAAAGGCTCCAGCTGCCAAGCCCAGAAACCTGAGTTCTGTCCTCGGATCCCATGTGATGGAAGGTGAGGACAACTCCACCAGATGTCCTCTGACCTCCCTGTGCTTTCTGGTGTGTGTGCCTCCCCCAATCCGCCTTCAGCATGAATAGAAATGAATAAATGTGAAAAAATGTTTAAACTAAATACAATTTAAAATATGTTCATTTATTTATTGTTTAAAAAAAATGGGGTGGGGGCAACTTGCAAGATTGTCCTCTTTTGCTAGGTGGAAACTCAGGTCAAGGCTCAGCAGGAGCAGCTTTACACATTGAGCCATCTCACCAGCCCTAACTCGCCAAATAGTGTGCGGAGCACTCCTTGACACAGGCTGGCACTGTCTACCCCACAGTGGCATTTCCAGCTTCCAGAAAAGTACCCGGCACACACAGGTGATGAATGAACGCAACCATGACAGAAATACACTCTTTGGGGACAGGGGAGAAGGCTCAGTCGGTCAAGTGCCTGCCACATAAAGACCTGGTTCAGATCCCTAGGACTCACAAAAAGACAGGACACAGTAGTATGTGCCTGCAATTTCAGTGCTGATGAACAGAGACAGGAGGATAGCTAGGGCTTACAGGCTAGGCAGCCTAGTTGAACTAGTGTCCCTGCCTCAAAAACCAAAATGAGAGCCGGGCAGTAGTGGCACATGCCTTTAATCCCAGCACTCGGGAGGCAGAGGCAGGCGGATTTCTGAGTTCGAGGCCAGCCTTGTCTACAGAATGAGTTCAAGGACCGCCAGGGCTACACAGAGAAACCCTGTCTCAAAAAAAAAAAAACCAAACCAACCAACCAACCAACCAAAATGAGAACTTCTGAGGGACACCCCTAGGGTTGACCTCTTCCTCCCCTCCCCCGCCATGATCAGGCACACGCATGCACACACACTCCCCTACTTGAACACGCATACATGTGCAAATGTACATTTACGTTTTTTATATTTGGGTTTTGAGACAGAGACTCCTTATGTTGCCTAGACTGGCCTCAAACTTACAGCAATCCTCCTGCCTCAGACACCTAAGTGCTAGCATGAGAAATCTGAGCAGTAGGCAGCACTTATACATTAAAAAAAAAAAGTTAGCATAGTCATTAGAAGGAAATGAGTTCGAATCCCAGATATGATGCTTAGTTGGCTCTTTCTGTGCTGCCATTAACTTTCCTGCTACTTGTAACTAACCTCCTACTTTGTGTCAGGCCCTGTCCAGGATGTGGTAGCTCCAACAACTAAGAATTTCCTGTCAGGGGTTGTGATGTTCACCTTTAACCCCAACATCCAGGAGGCAGAGGCAGGTGGGTCTCTGTGAATTTAGGGTCAGCCTGGTCTACGTAGACAATTCCAGGCCAACAGGAAGGCCTTCTGGGAGGTCATGCTTCCATAAAGAAGACTGGCAGGTGTCGAGAACTAACGGCAGAGAGGCTGGCGTGTGACTCAGGACTTGGTGCAGACGTTCAGGAGAGTCATGGTGGTGGCTTCTTAGAAGGAGGGTATAGGTGGGTGCTGAAGGTTGGAGGGAGGAGAAAGAGTCCGGCAAAGGTAACCACTTCTGTAGAGAGGAGCATGTTCCCAGTACTAGGAGGAAGAGCCAGGGTAGTGCTGGGTACTGGGGAGCCATAGGAGACTGGATCCAGGAGGCAGGATCAGTCCTGGGTATAGAAAGACTTGGGAATAGAGTCAGGGCAGGAGGGATGACCTAGAGGCTGAAACCAGATGGTAGAGTCTTGAACTTGTGGGGCATGGGGAGGAGACAGTAGCCCATATACTTAGTTACCAGGCTGGGCAGGGAAAAGCAGGCAGGGGCTGGGCAAGGAAGAACAGATAGAGTCTGGGCAGGGAAGAGCAGATAGAGGCTGGGCAGGGAAGAGTAGATAGAGGCTGGGCAGGGAAAAGCAGATAGGGGCTGAGCAGGGAAGAGCAGATAGAGTCTGGGCAGGGAAGAGCAGATAGAGGCTGGGCAAGGAAGAGTAGATAGAGTCTGGGCAGGGAAGAGTAGATAGAGGCTGGGCAGGGAAGAGCAGGCAGAAACCATGGTGCGCTTCCACCCACCCCATTGACTGCCAAGATGACACTGACCTCGAGAAGAATGGCCAGGTTCCTGTCTCATCGAGAGCGTGTGCTTCAGAGAAATTGTCTTAGGGATGGCTGGGGCCCAGGCCCAGGGCTCTAAGGGTTAATGCCTCCGTGGTCTGGAGAAGAGGGGGCTGTGGGATCCTGACAGGCAGGTGCCCGGCTTAGTAAACACTCATTACTGGGCAGGCAGCCATCTCCACCCTGGCCAGTTAATCTCATTCTCTCTCAGGTTTTCCCCTACTCCATTAGTAGGAATGCAGTGTTTTCCTGTAAAAACTCATCAGTGTCTTCTCAGGGGAAAGTAGTCGCTGTAAGGGACAGGCCTCTTCCCACCCCGCCCCCAGGACTTGTAGAATATTCCATGAGCATGAAAATGTAGGATATCTATTCTGCCAACATGGTAGTTACCAGCTTTTGGGACTCTGGGTGACTTAACAATGTGGCTGATAAGACTGGGGAATACCAATCCATACCCCGCCCCCAGCCAGGACTCACACTAGGAAGGCAGCTGGAACCAAGGACAACTCAGCACCGTTTCCCTCTGTGTCTGCAGCTGCTATCATGTACAGTCTGCTCTACATTCGTTAATTATACACCTGCCATAACCACACACTCCACCTGCATTCCATCCAGGACCCTGGATCTTCTAGAGGCCCCAGGGATGCCAGCCACTGTGCCAAGCCACGGGGAGCCCAAGGCAGGGTAGATTCCAGATGGGCATGAACATAAACAAGACCCCAAGCTGAGTAGTACCAGAAGGCTTCCTGAAGGAGAGGGCCTGCAGCCAAGCTCTGAGGCTGATCTCAGTACAAACGAAGTTGGGGACATGGCTCAGTGGCTGGAACATTTGCCTAGCAGGCCCATAGCCCTGGGTTTCATCCCCATGCCCACATAAACCAGGTGTGATGGTGGACACCTATCATCCCAACAAGTGGGAAGTAGAGACAGGAGGATCAGAAATGCAAGGCCATCCTCAGCTGACAACCGGAGGCAAAGAGACCTGAGCGAGGCAAATTCAAGGCCAGCCTAAGCCTGTCTCAGAAACAGAGACCACGGAGGGGCTAGGGAGATGCTCAGTGAATTAGAGAGGCTAATAAGCCACCAGCAGCATCGCAGGTCTGCGGACACCGTTTTCAGTGCCTAGTACCAGGTGTAGAGGAATCGATTAGCTTTTTGACAGCTCTGTGTGATAGATGTGATAGAATCTTTAATCACTTCTGCCGACTGGGGAACCTGAGTCACAGGTGGATTCTGGTCTTCCACAAGGCCCTTCTGTGGCAGGAAGGACAGTCAACCTACTGCTTCTGTGACATAGTGGGAACAGGGAGCTGCTGGGAAGGACTGGAGTCTGGGATGCATCTGAGCAGGGATCTATGGTGGGGAGAGAGCAGACACAGGGAGCTGTCCATAGGTGCAGCTCCCCATCACTCGTCCACTTTATTCTCTTCCTCTGCTGCTTATGTTCCCCATTGAAACTCCCTCTCCTCAAGCCCTCCCCAACCCGCAGTCACCTTGGCCTTCACTGTGCCCTGGGTCACACCTTGCTTGCTCATTTGTAATTCCAGCACCTAGGTTCTCCTATCATAGCCTGTGTCCTTAAATTTGAGCTATAGGCATGCCCAGTCTCATTGTTGTCTGTGACAGTACATTTTCAAGAAGTCTCCAGGGGACTGCATGGAACTTCAAGTCATTCAATCATTCACTCGTTCATTTTAGAACGCTGAGGATCAAACCCAAAGTTCTGACATAAAAGCCAGGCACTCTACCACTGAGCCACGCCCCCAGCCCCTCACTGGGGGATTCTAGGCAGGGGCT
>JADRCH010000197.1:1545042-1561486 GCA_019843965.1 Rhynchomys soricoides
CTGCATGGGCTAGCCTGCTCCACACGGGAGCCAGGACATGCTGGAAGGGAGCTTGTGTTTACTGTATGGCAACTCCTGCATGGGCTAGCCTGCTCTTTCAAGATGACTCCAGGATGTCCAATCTGGAGAAGTGGCCTACTCACAGGATATGTGATTTACTCCAAGATAATTATCCAAACTCTCACGATAAGTAGTTTTGATGCAGGATAATTAGTTTGCTCTGAAGATGGTTTATCTGCCCTGTGATTATTGGCCTACATGATCTATACATAGTCTGCTCAGAGGATAATTGGCCTACTTCTTTGATCAGTATGATCCTGAGATAAACAGACTAGTCTCTCTACAGTTAGTTCACTCTGGTGATAGTGCACACTCCTGGGACAGCTGGTGTGTCTGCAGGATGATTTGCTCAAGAGATGCCCCCTGTTCTCAAGGTCCCCGACTATGGTGCTGGTGTTAATCCATCTCAGTGAGTGTGTTTCTTGACACCTCCTGATATCATGAACGAGTAATGTCATCTAGATTCCAGCTAGGGGCGAGCAAGATCGCTCAGCAGGTAAAGACCCTTGCCTCCAAGCCCGACAAATATCCAGGATCCACAGGGTGGGAGGAGAGAACAGGCCAGCTAGAGTTGTCCCCTGACCTCCATGTGCGTGTGCGTGCAAGCACAAGTAAGTGAGAGCAATAAAAGTTAAGTAAGGGGCTCTGGAGAGATGGTCTAGTGGTGAGGAGCACTGGCTGCTCCTCCAGAGCTTACTCCAGTCCTAGGGGGGCTCTTCTGGCCTCCATAGGCACCAAGCACCAAGCAAACCATCCATAGATTAAAAAAAAAAAAAAAAACAACTTTAAAGACACTAAGTTTAGCCAGGTATTGGTGGCACACACCTTTAATTCCAGCACTCAGGAGGCAGAGGCACGAAGATCTCTGAGTTAGAGACCATCCTGGTTTACAGAGTGAGTTCTAGGACAGCCAGGGCTACACAGAGATCCCTTGTCTTGAGAAAAAAAAACAAAAACAAACAAACAAAAAACCCACTACGTTGCAGCCTGGATTTGGAGGATAATGAAACCAGAGCATTCAGGAGTGTAGGAAGATGCAAACTCTGTGACCAGAGCTCTTCATCTGGCCCCTCTGGGCAGTGTTCAGGGGAGCCAAGATTGTTTACCCACAGACCACCACCATCAAATGCTCTGGGTTCTTGCCTCTAAGAGCAGAGCTAATAGGGTCTTGGGATTCCCTGATTTCTAGGTCAACCCTGCCACTCCACCTACAGAGGCTGGTGCAAGCCTTGTGCTCCACCAGCATCTTGTCTCCGGTGACATAGGAGCCTTCATGCACTGGCTTTGGAGCAGCTGTCTGCTCCCAGTGAGCTAGCTCCGGGGTATGAAATATTTAAGACAGCCTGCACTCAGGATCTCCCAGTACAGATCGGCTATAACCAGCTTGCTCTGCCTCAGATAGTAAACACTCAACAAATCCAAGCCAAGGTACCATCAGAGGTCCAACTTTCTGGAGAAGCAGGATGGATGAGGGACACGGGGAACGTCACCCACCGGCAGGCAGCTAGGTGATCTCATTGACTGAAGGGTTTTTGTTTTGTTTTCCTTTTTGTCTGTCTGATATTTGATCCTACTCTGTTGCCCAGTCTGGCTTGGAACTTTTGATCCTCCTGCCTCCTGAATTTTGGAACTAAAGGTGTACACCTCTATCCCAGACTCACGCTGTTTTAATTAAAGGAAGTGGTGCTGGGGAATGGCTCACACCATGTGACTGGGAGGAGTTGACTTCAGATTCTTCAGCACCCATGAACCCAACAAACTTGATATTCCAGAGCCTGGGAGATGGAGGCAGGAGGATCAGAATTTCAAGGTCATCATATATCACAAGTTCGAAGTCAGCCTATGCTACATGAGATCTGTCTCATTAAACCGAACCAGTTGTCCAGGCAGTGATGGCCCACACCTTTGAACCCAGAGCTTGAGAGGCAGAGGCAGGTGGTTCTCTGTGTTCAAGACCAGCCTGGTCTACAGAGCAAATTCCAGGACAGCCAGGAATACTCAGAGAACATGTCTGAAACAATAATAACAAAAATAAAAACATAAAAAACTAACCAAACCAGTCACACCATAACATAGATCAGGATGAGGGGTGTCAGGTCCTTGGGGAACGAGCAGGCACTCAGGGAAGACCCCCTCCCCAAGAAGGAAAGGAGTGGGGCACACCGTAGGTGGAGAAGACAGGTACGGAGGCGCCGAGCAGGACAGAAGCCAGGTGAGGAGAAAACGAGGGGCCAGTGGGGCTGGAGCAGGGTGTGTGTTTGAGCTTGCCTTCTGGGTTTGCTGTGATAAAACACCAACCAAAACCAACCTGGGGAAGAAGGGTTTATTTGACTTCAGTCCTGTGTCACAGTCTATTGTGCAGGGAAATCAGGGCAGAAACTCAAGGCAGGAACCTGGAGGCAGGAGCTGATGCAGAGGGCATGGAGGGGTGCTGTCCACTGGCTTGCTTCCTATTCCTTGCTCATCCTGATTTCTTATACAACCCAGGACCATCTGCCCAGGGGTGGCACTACCCACAGTGAGCTGGGCCTTCTAGTAGCAATCATTAATTAAGAACATGCTCTGTAGAACTGAAGTTCCTTTTCCTGAGGTGGCTCAAGTTGACAAGAACTAGCCAGCATAGGGAGGTGAGGCCAACACTTGGTGGCCCCAGTGGAAACTCATCCAGAGTGAGAGAAAAACAGAATGTGGCCAGGGGCGCCCTGCATCCCGTTGCCTCCCAGGGAGACAGATTTACAAATCTTTATGCTTGCATCTTCTGAGAGACCAAGACTGGGCTTTCCGACCTTCAGCCCGAGGGCCACAGTCACCCTGAGTATGTGAATAAAGCTTTATTAGCCCATCCATCCATTCACCATGCACCTCCACCTTGTGTCACAGCCAGATAGTTACAGCCCAGACCTTGGTAAAGCTAGGGAGTTTCTAATCTCTTGCTTTCTGCAGAGAATCTAGCTAGCCCCAAATGGGAGCAACGCCCAGAGCACAGTAGACACTCTAGATATTTCTCTTTGCGAGCAGGGCCTGCCACTTGTCCCCGAATCACAGGAGGCTGCCAACTCTCTCGGGTCCTGGGGCTACTTCCAGCCCAGAGTCACATGGGCCAGAACAACAGCCAACAAAACAACAGTGATCAAAAATAATGTTGGCATCACCAGAGCCTTTGCCTTGGAGAACATTCACAAGCGGAATTACCAGCTCACCCCTTGCTCTGTGGAATCTAAGGTCCCCCACTTTTTGTGGCCACTCAAAGCTCTTTTGCACCATGGGACAGCCCGTCCATCCCCGGCTCCCCATCTTTTCTCCTTTTAGCTTCAGATTCGGGGGGGGGCTCTATCTAATTATGTGGTTTAGTTTTAAAATTAAAATGGAAAGGGGTGGGTTAATTGTGATATTTTCAGAAATATTTGGAATGTTCTTGTGTCATATCCAGCCTGTGACTCTCCTGGTTTTTCTGCCCTGTTTCCCTGCACAGAGGCTGACGCCCCACCCCACCCTTCACCCCCACGTGGGTCCCTGGATGAGATTCAGGTCCTTGGACTAGGGAGCATGCACTTCCTCTATGAGCTATCCCACTGGCTCTTCTCTTTATTTGTTGAGACAGAGTCTCTCACTGAACCTGACACATGTTAATTTGGCTCTCCAGGCTGACTAGTGAGCCCCGGGGACACTGCTGCCCTTGCCTGCTCAGTGCTGGGATTACTGGCTCGCACCACTACATCTGGCTTATTACATGGATAATGGTGTGTGTTTGGATTGGGACTGAAAACCCAGTTCGTTCTGTTTGCACAGCAAGGACTTTAGTGACTGAGCCACCTTCTCAGCTCCTCCCTTTCTTTCTTTTCTCTTCTTTTCTTTTGAGACAGGCTCTCACTATGTAACCCTGGCTGTCCTGGAACTCACTGTGTAGATCAGGCTAGCCTTAAACTCACAGAGATCTGCCTATCTGTGCCTCCTGAGTGCTAAAACTAAATGTGTGTGCTACCACCTCCTGGCCTTTTCTTTTTAGGGACACTATCTCACATAGCCCAAGCTAACCCAGCATTTCCGGTAAGCCTAGGTTGGCCTTGACTTGAAGATCTTCCTGCATCTACCTCACAAGTGCTGGAATGACAGGCTTGCACTGCCACACCTGAACCCCTTCTACTTTTTGTGTTATATATGGTGAAACACATCATGCATGATTATTATTTGCAGTATCTTAACCTAGTGTCTATCTGTGGGGTGAAGCATGCAATATTTGTCTCTTTGACGCTGTCTGCGATATTTCAACACGAGTTTCAGTCCCATCCATCTTCCCACAGAGAACATGACCTCTTTTCAACAGAATAAAGCTTCTTTGTGTCTGCACCATATTATCTATTCATCTGTTGCTAGACATCTAGGCTGCTCCCGCTTCCTGGTGTTTGTAAATAGAGAAGCCGTGAGCACGGGTGAGCAGATGTGTCTGTGGTGTAGCACCTCAGTGTGCATGTGGTAGAGATGCTATAGGTGTCTTTCTGCATGTGGTAGAGATGCTCATACTTCTATTTTTTGATTAGTTTTACAATGTAAAAAATATTTATTATTTTAAGTGCACTTTTTGAGGTGCATCTGTGTTTTGCCTGCATAAGTAAAATGACTTTATTATTTTATGCCTTTTACCTGCATGTATATCTGCATGCCTGTGCCATGTATGCATGCCTGTTGCTTGCAGAGACCAGAAGAATGTATTGAATGCCCTAAAATTGAAGTTACAGATGGTTGTGTGCGTCCATACAGATGCTACAAGAGGACCTGGCTTTACTACATGAGCACCTAGTGATCGTAACCTGTAGGCTATCTCTGTTGCCCCTGGGTTTTTTCTTTGTTTTTTGTTTTGTTTTGTTGTTGTTGCTTGTTTGTTTTTTGATTTATTTTTTAAAATCTTTATATGAGTCAGGCATAGCAATGCACATCTTTAATCCAAACAGAAGTAGGTGGATGTCTGTGAGTTTGAGGCCAGCTTGGTCTGTATAGGAAATTCTAAGCTATAGATACATAGAGAGATCCTGTTTCCAAAAACAAAGCAAAATCTTGTGTGTGTGCGTGTGTGTGCATGTGTGTGCGAACGCGCATGCGTGCATACACACGCACTTGCCTGCATTTATGTGCACCATGTGAGTGCAGTTTCCTTAAAGACCAGAAGAGGGCGTGAGATAGCCAGGACTGGAGTTCTACATGGTTTTTTTTTTTTTTTTTTTTTTGGTTTTTCGAGACAGGGTTTCTCTGTGTAGCCCTGGCTGTCCTGGAACTCACTCTGTAGACCAGGCTGGCCTCAAACTCAGAAATCCACCTGCCTCTGCCTCCCGAGTGCTGGGATTAAAGGCGTGCGCCACCACTGCCCGGCTAGTTCTAGGTGTTTGTGAGCTGGAACCCAATCCAGCTCACAATCTTGCTAGGACCTCAGCAAGAGCAGCAACCATCTGAACAGCTGAGCTAGCTCTCCAGTTTCAACTTTTAGTTTTTTTTTTTTTTTTTAAAAATCATTTGTGGGTAGAAGAGAAAACTTGGTGGTTAAGAGCATGCACTGCTTTTATAGATGACCCAGGTTCAATACCCAGCATCCGCTTGGCTGCACACAATCATTTATAACTCTAGTTTCAGAGAGTTATGCTGTCTTCTGGTCTCCAAAGGCACTGCACAAATGTGCTGCAGACATACACCTATACACATAAACTGAAAACAAATTGTTTTCATGTGCGTGCGCACACACGTCTAACTGCCTATGAGTGGGTTGGTACGTGCATGGAAGTACAGATACCCCTGGAGCCAGAGCAGGTGTCAGCCCTTGAAGCTATAGGTGGTTGTGAGCTGCCCCATGTGGGTGCTGGGAGTTGAACTTGGGTCATCAGGAAAAGCAGCACATGCTCTTAGTCACTGAGCCATCTCCACAGCTATTTTTAGTTTTAAACATATGTTTATGGGCTGAGAAGTGATGGCACACGCCTTTAGTCCCAGCACTTTGGAGGCAGAGGCAGGTGGATCTCTGAGTTCCAGGCCAGCCTGGTCTATAGAATTCCAGGACAGCTAAGGCTGCACAGATAAACCCTGTCTCAAAAAAAACTGAAAGAAAAACAGGTACTCATTATTAGTGGGGAAGCATGCTTGTGCAGGACAGCCACAGCCACAGTGTATGTGTTCAGAGCAGAGAACAACTTCAGGAGTCAGTCCTGTTCCTTTACTGTGGGTCAGCAGGCGCTTTTCCCAACAGAGTATTCTTGCCCCCTTCTCTTTGTCTCTGTATGTGTTTGTGTGTGTGCATGCACATGCATGAGTGGAGTGCATGTTGCCACAGCCCATTGTAGAGGTCAGAGGACAGTGTGGTTCTCTCCTTCCACCACATGGGTCCCAGGGATGGACCTCTGGTCATCGGACTTAGTGACAAGTGCCTTACCTTGATAGCATCTCGGTCCTCATTTGTTTTTCTGACAAGGCCTCAGTGTGTAGCCCTATCTGTCTCAGAACTCACTATGTAGACCAGCTGGTCTCACTGTAGTCATCCTCTGCAGCTCTTGCCTCCCGATGTGGGTCCAGGAGTTGAACTGAGCATATGGGGTTTGGTGGCAGGCACTTTCCCCTGGTAAGTCATTTTGTTGGTCTGGTGTTTGTTTCTTGATGAGGGTCATTCTGGCTGGGGTGATGTGGAATCTTGAACTCTGGATCCTTCTGCCTCTACCTCCAAAATGCTGGAATTACAGGTGCATATCACTTTACTCAGTTAATGTGAAGCTGGGAATCTAACCCAAGGCTTCGTGCATGCTGGGCAAGCACTGTACCAACTGAGCCTCAGACCCAGTCAACACCTTTCATTTTTGCGGATTATTTTAGCTCCTTGCTGGCTGTCCCCATACCTTCCAGACTATTGCTCAGGATCTGCAGACCCAGGTCATTCTGAGGGCTGGGATTAAGGAAGCTTTCATGTTCTTGTTCCTTCTCTGGCCACATATGTCTGGGTGCTTCATCCCCTGTACCACTGATTTCCCTTTCTATTTCAGCAGACCCGCCCACGGGGAACCTCAGAAGGAGAAGACCAGTCATAGACAGCCAGGGGCTCAAAATATAACCGAGAGTATCCTGCAGATGGTGTGTGTGTGTGTGTGTGTGTGTGTGTGTGTGTATCACGATCTCCACGGAGACGTGTTGGGACTTTAACTCAAGCATGTATTCTGGCTGGTGTGAGGGAAGACAGATGTAGGGTTTAGAGGCAGGGGCAGAAGGTAAAGGCAGAGCGATCAGAAGTTCAGGGTCATCCTCTGCTATACAGGTAGTCTGATCTCCCCTTAGGCTGAGTAAGCAGAACTAATGCCACCTCCAGAACCAGGCCAGTGAAGACAGATGATGACATCACTGGTTGCTAGGTAGATTTAGCCTTGATCGGGTTGATGGTATCTGTAGTTGGCAGGTAGGTTGGTTGGCTACAGACACCTGAGCTGTCATTTCCAAATGGACAACAGAGTGCCAGGATGGCAGAGCTGCAGAATGAAACTCTGTCTCAGAAACAAAGAAGCAGGCCTGCAGCAGTGGCTCAGTGGTTAAGAGCACTGACTGTTCTTCTAGAGGACCTGGGTTCAATTACTAGTACCCATGTGGCCCCTCAGAATCACTCCAGTTGCAGGGGATCTGACGCCTTCTTCTGGTCTCCAACAGCACTGTATGCACACAGTACACATACATATGTGCAGGTAAAACACATTAAAAACATATTTTAAAAAACACAAGGAAACAACAAACTCGGGAGACAGTTCAAAGCCTGAGGCAGATTCAAGTGCTTAAGGGACTATACAACGATGGGAGCTAAGCAGCTGGGAGACAAGGTGGAGCGTGGCTATATGGTGAGGGCCTTGGGGAATTTGGTACTTATTTATTGTCTGTTTGCTCATATATTTATTTTTGCAGTAGTGTGATTTGAACTTAGGGCTTTACAACTCAAGTGCCCTTTAGCTGAGACACATCTTAAGCCTTCTTTTTGTACTTTGAGACAGACTTACATTAAGTTTCACAATCACTTTGTTTAAACCCATGACCAACTCGTTGTAAGTTCTACCTCAGCCTCCCAATGCTAGGATGGTAGGTGTGGTCCTCCGGATGAGGTTGGGGTTTTTGCTTTGTTTTCTGAGACAGGGTCTCCTATAATCTTGGCTGGCCTAGAATTCTTTACATAGTCGTAGGAGGACCTTGAACTCCAGCCTCCAGTTCTCCAGGGCTGGGATGATTCGCAGGTGGCATCACTCCTGTTTTGCAAGGTGTTGGGGTGGAACCCAGGGCTCCGTGCATGCTAGGCAAACCCACTACTGACTGTGCCCCAACCCTAGTCCCAAGATAAGGTTTCAATTGCACCAAGTTCAAGGCTTTAGTGAAATTATGTAGTGGAAACGCTTCACACAGCTTTGAGCTCAATAAATGATTCTGACCCATGAAGTCGCCACCCACCAGCATTGGGTCTGCTCACAGTCTGCACTCTACAAAAGCGGCTTCTTGGTGTGTGTCCGCGCGCCGGCTCCCGGGGGACCCAGGCATTCCGGCCTCCCGCCGCCCCCTACGGGTGCGCACAAAGGCATCCATTCATGCCTGTTTACAAAGCGGCCCATTCACCCGGTCCCCTTGAACCGGCAGCTGCTGGCCGCCCCTCAAGCCTCTCTATTGGTGCATTCGACTGGCCATCAGGTCCTGGCCCCGCCTACTGCCGCACACTCTCGGCCAGGTTCTTTTCCCACGCCTGGCACGCTTTGCCAACTTCTGATTGGCCTGGAGCACCATCTGTTCTTTTTGATTGGGCAGCACTAAGCCCCAGGGGCAGGGTCGGAGCGGGCCGCAGCAAGTGTTGATTGGTCCGTGATGCCTACCTGTGGGCGGGGCCGTCCAGCGCAGGCCCCGCCTCCTTTTCTGTCCAGGCCGAGGCCTCTGGACCGCCCTGGGTGCCGGTGAGTGTCCCGGGCCCTCCCCCCGTGGTGCGCCCCAAGGGTTGGCCAGGGCCTGCCAGACCTGGGGAGGCCGGAGCTGGTGGACTACAACTGGGGTCCTGGAGAGGGGTGG
Organism: Rhynchomys soricoides; assembly: GCA_019843965.1. Classification (NCBI taxonomy): domain Eukaryota; kingdom Metazoa; phylum Chordata; class Mammalia; order Rodentia; family Muridae; genus Rhynchomys; species Rhynchomys soricoides. Next base: position 1,554,154 of record JADRCH010000197.1, read on the forward strand.
GTCGAGACATTCACCTTGGGTGCAAGTGACCCCAGGGTCGGGGAGGGGTAAGGGGATGGTTGCAATCACCCAGCCCCGGTTCCCACCTTGTGCCAGGAAGTTTGGGGTCATCTCTGAAGGGGTCACACGGTCTGTTCTGTAGAAGGGGAAACTGAGGCAGTGCTTGGGACGTTATGCGATAGAACACCTGAGTCATGGTCTCCAGTCCCTAGCTCCCAAGACTACTGTGTCAGATGTCAGAGGAGGAAAAAGCTGTGGACCAGAGAGAGGGGTCGTGACAGGCAGAAACAGGGACAGGGAAGAATGTATTTGGCTGGGTGTCCTAGTTTGTTTTGGTTTGACTTGGTTTAGTCAGTTCTTTTTGAGATAGCTTCTGAACTCACTGTGTAGACCGAGCTGACCTCAACCCCCAACTTTCCTGCCTGAGCCTCTCAAGAGCTGCGATGACAGGAGAATGCCACCAAGCCTAGCTAAGTGTTGGAACACTCTCACAATGGACGTGGGCACTTTAATGTATAACTAAACTCCTCTCCAGTGTAGGAGAATGGATTTGAGGTGGTTTATGTGGTTTCCATTTCACAGGGAGTGAAAGGTGTAGACTGGACCAAGGTAGGGGGAATGCAGGCACCTAGTGTGCCTGACCCTGTGCCTTTATTTAACATCATAATAGTAATCAGGAGTTCAAGACCAGCCTCTGCCTCATGATGAGTTCCAGGCGAGCCTGGGCTACATAAGACCCTATATCAGAAAAACAAAAAAGAAAAATAAATTGTTCTGCAAGTCATACCTCTTAACACCTCTTAAGCCACAAGTTTGTTGTAGACACCACCACCCTATGCCTCTTCCTCAATTCACCCTTGAAGAGAAGACCCAAGTCTCTGAGGCTGGCATAGCATTTTGACATCATATCTGAGGATTGGGGCATCCCACTTCCATGGTTGAGGAAACTGAGATTCTAAGATAAAATACTGATAAAACAGACACATGGTTTTTGTTGATTTCACGAGCCTCAATTCCTAGAGAAGAAAGTGGAGATTCAGAAGGCTGGAGAGAGATTCGAACATTAGGCGTGCTCAGTCCGGCTCTGTGCCAGGCCTTCACCTTTGCCCACCGCCGCCCATTTGGCAACAGGTTCTATCTCTGCTGGCTGCCGTGCCAGGCCCCGCCCCCGCCCAGCCTGGCAGGTGTCAGGAGACGTCAGAGCCCGGTCCTGCCTCCTGACGGAAGAGGCCCCACCTCTTGCTGGACCTCAGAGCCGGCCTCACCTGGGTGCTGGAGAGGATCTGGACTCTGAGGCCTCCCCATCTCTACCGCCAGGCGCCCAGGTAGCCCCGGGGTCCGAGGGATAAAGGAGCTATGCCACAAGGCGCTGTGGCAGGAGGATAGGGGGTTAGGATCCAGGCTCCTGGAGCTATAATGGGCCGGGTACCCCGAGTCAAAGGGAAGAAGCTGAGCATGGACCCCAGTGTCTGAGGGAGGAGAGCAGAGGTCTGGACCCCAGTGTCTGAAGGAGGGCTGAGTTCTGGACTCGTGTCTGGGGGAGAAGGACTGAGTTCTGGACTCGTGTCTGGGGGAGGAGGGCTGAGTTCTGGACTCCTGTGTCTTAGGGAGGAGGGCTGACGTCTGGACTTTGGTACTTGAGGGAGAAGGGCTGGGGCCTGGACCCCTGGGTCTGAGGAAAAAGGACTGGGGTTCTGACCAGTCTAGTTCTGAGAGAGGAGGCTGGGCTGGGGTCAGTACCCCTGGGTTTGTAGGAAGAGGTTGGGTCCTGGACCCCAGAGTCTGAGAGAAAAGCTGGGGTCAGGACCTCTGGGCCTGAGGGAGGAGAGCTGGGGTCAGGACCCCTGTGTCTGAGGGAAGAAGTTGGGTCCTGGACCCTTGAGTCTGAGAGAGGAGGCTGGGGCAGGATGGGATCTCACCTATTAGCTGAGGTCATAAGCTTGGTGCTGCCCCAGCCTCTGCCCAGGCAGGCGGGGCCCTGGCGGCTTTCCTTTTCCACACAGTTCTGTGTGCTCCTCCCAGGCGCTCTCACCTGCCTAAGTGACACTAATGAGTCCTGGCACCGAATTCCTGCTGCCTGCGGGAGGGGTGTGTGGCTGGGGCTCAGCCATTTGGGGCCAGGCCCTGGGCCCACCCTCTTAACTTGGTCAATTTCCCTGAACCCTACATCCCCACTTCTAACCCACCGCTGCAGTAAGCCTCTCAGCAACACCTGTGTCTAATGGAGACCGGGCTGGAGATCCCACTCTGGGGTTCTGGGCCTGGACTCTGAGTCTGAGGAGGCTGAGGCTGTCCTTAAGCTGTCGGGAACTGGGAGGTACAAAGCCACCAAACCCTTCCTGGTCAAAGGCTACAAGGCTAGAGAGGAAGCAGGTGGGTGTGGTGGGGTAAAGTCCCTGGGATGGGGCTTGGCTCTGGGTGTATTTTTACAACACTGGAGCCTGGGGTGATCCTTGGCCCTTTGGGGCTGACCATTTGTAGAGCACAGGGGGCCAAAGTGGCTGGGAACCAGGTGACTGGTGCCAGTGGATGTGAGGGGAGCGGAGAGGGGCCCAAGACAGAGGAAGTTTGTATGAGGTAGAGGCTCCTGGGGCAAGCTTGAGAGGACAAGATCTGGGAGGACACCCCTTGAGCAAGCTGAGTGCTTGGATGGATGTCCCCAAGGGGTGTGTTGGTGCCATTGGCCTGGTACACAGAGGTGACAATGGAAGAGAGGGATGCAGGTGCCCCAGTGACTCCTGACAGGTTTCCAGAGCCTGGGCTCTGAAAGACCTCTGAGAATGTTGAATGAACGTGAGAACGAGCGAATGCATGAAGCCAGAGAGATTGGGTGATCAACCTGAGGCAAGCAGGACCAGCGGCGCACAAAGAACTTGGCAACAAACGTCAGCCATACCCCACCTGGGCCCTTCTCAGGGTGTAAACTATGGTGACAACCTTTATTGTCCTTGTCACCTCACCTCCTGCCTGCTTCTCATTTCGGCTGCAGACACAAAGACACATTCCTGCCCCAGGGCCTTTGCTTAGTCCCAGCATCCCAGTAGCCCGCTGGTTACTCGGATGTAGCCCGAGTAAACACTTGGGTCTTTACTTTGAAAAGCAACATGCTCGGGAAGGGCTCTCCAGTCAGTCCAGTTAAAAGTGTGAAGACAGCCCCAGCCCCAGCCCCAGCAAGGCCCTTCCCCTGCCCTGTACTTCTGACGGCCATGTATCACCATTGAAACTGTTTACATGTTTATAACAATTTTTTTTTATTCTGTTTCTTGAGATTAGAATGGTGCTGTCCAGTATAAACAGAGCACAAGTCAAGAATGTATTTAAGTTTTATAGTAACCACATCTGAGGGTGGGCGCTGGAGAGGTGGCTGTGTGGTTAACAGCTCCGGCAGCTCTTCCAGGGATCTCAAGTCCCAGCACCTACGAGATGGTTCAGAGCCATCTATGTGTGACTACAGTTCTGGGGCCTCCACGGGTACTGGACGCATGTGGTATGGGCATACATGCAGGCAGACGCCCCGACACATAAAATGTTTTTTAAGTGGGTCGTAGAGACTGCTGGGCATTTTGAAGCTCTGATTGGTCTTGCAGAGAGCTGCAACTGGACCACATCACTCCAGTTCCAGGGAGCTGCTGCCACCTTCTGGCCGCTGTAGGAACTTTCATACATGTGGTACATATAAACTCACCCAAACACACACACATACACACAAATAAATCTTTTACAAGAAGGTTTATTTATATTACTTTAAATTCTGTGTGTGTGTGTGTGTGTGTGTGTGTGTGTGTAAGTAAGGTGCCAATGGAAGCTAGATGCACAGATATCCAGGAGCTGGAGTTACAGGCGGTTGTGAACCCTGCTACAGGTGCTGGGAACAAAACGCAGGTCCTCTGAAAGTGCAGTCCATGCTTTCAACCACTGCGACCTCTCTCCAGCCCCTTAAAAGGTGATTTCTTAAATTAATTAATGTATTTATTTATTTGTTTATTTTGGTTTTTCAAGACAGGGTTTCTCTGTGTAGCTCAGGCTGTCCTGCGATTCACTCTGTCCACAAACTCAAGAGATCTGTCTGCCTCTGCCTCCTGAGTGCTGGGATTTAAGGCATGGACCACCACGCCTGATTTAAATGCATTTTTTTTTTTAAAGTAAAGCTGAGCCAGTTGGCAAAGTCTTATCATCTCATCTACTCTAAGGCTAAAGCAGGGTGGGTTGTAAGTTCAAGGCCATCCTGAATCAACTTAGCAAGACCTTGTTTTAAAATAAAAAGTTGAAAGTCAGTGGTGGCATGCACCTTTAATGCCAGCACTCTGGAGGCAGAGGCAGCTGGATCTCTGAGATCAAGGCCAGCTTGATCTATAGAGCAAGTTCCAGGAAAGCCAGGGCTACATCTTATTGCAAAAAAACAAAAACAAAACCAACCAACCAACCAAAAAAAAAAAAAAAGTCTAGGGACATACCTCAAGGGTACAGTGTTTCTCTAATATGCAGGAGGGGGTTTAAGCCCCAGTGTGGCCAAAGCAAAGAAATTGGAGAGAGGACAGTCCCAAATGATGTGTCCACTCTCTTCCCACAGACCATGGCTGCAGTGACCCTGACCGTGCCTGGGAGGAAGGTGGCCTCCAGGCCAGGCCCGGTGCCTGAGGCAGCCCAGCCGTTCCTGTTCGCGCCCAGGGCGCCAAATGTAGGTGGCCCTGGAGGGCCACAGGTGGAGTGGACAGCACGGCGCATGGTGTGGGTGCCCTCGGAACTGCATGGGTTCGAGGCAGCAGCCCTACGGGATGAAGGGGAGGAGGAGGCAGAAGTGGAACTGGCGGAGAGTGGGAGGCGCCTGCGGCTACCCAGGGACCAGATCCAGCGCATGAACCCACCCAAGTTCAGCAAGGCAGAAGATATGGCTGAGCTCACCTGCCTCAACGAGGCCTCGGTCCTGCACAACCTGCGAGAACGCTACTACTCCGGGCTCATTTATGTGAGTGACATGCCCGGGTGGAGTGCCAGGTGTCACCAACCTGACCTGGATTAGCAGGGAGTGGTCTAGAGTATTTGCCTCACTGACTGTTCTCCAACTAGTGAAAAATTATGATGCTTTAGTTTTTTATGGAATGGGGCGGGAGGCGGAGTTAGACAGATGCGCTAACACTGACCCACGCCCCTAGCACCTCACTGAGAGCTCCTAGGCAGCGTTCTACCACTGAGCCCTAGCCCCTGATAGGAGGATTCTGAGCTATACACCCTCATCCCCTCACTGAGGGATCCTAGGCAAGGGATCTACCACTGAACCCTAGCCCTTCACTGGGGGATTCTAGGCAGTTCCTCTAATACTGAGCGACTTCCCCAGCCCACTTTCTGGGCTGTTTGTTTGTTTGCCTTGAGAAGTAATCTCCCTGGTAACTGCAGCTGGCCTCTGTTTGGGCTTCTGCTGCCTCATCCCTCAGTGTAGCCTGAATGACAGGCTTGCAACCTTAAGGCTGGCCCAACTTATATCTTATTGGATGACTGGAGCCTGCTTCCACCTGACTGGGGTGTCCTATATGAGAGTACCTTTGTTATTTAGTAATAATAAAGAATGAAAATTAATTAAAACTAAGCCTATGTGAATCCCATTAGTTCATCTAATTCTGTTAGCAAGGCAGTGGCCATTATTAACCCCGTTTCACTAAAAATCAAGAGAAAGATATGAAAATAAAAGCCATTCTAGAACCAAGCATACAGAAGAGAGGATTTTAAAATGATGACATTTATTTATTTGGGAGTGGGAGCACGAGGTCAGAGTTAACTGGTTCTGTTGGTTCAATTCTTCTAACTATGCGTGTTCTAGGGTTCACAGTCAGGTCATCGGGCCTGGTGGCAAACATCCTTGCCAGCTGGGCCATCTCACTACTTCCTGGCAGAAGAATCTTAACTTTGAGGCTAGCTGGAGTATAGAGTGATATACTATTTCAAAACAACAGAATAAAAACAAATTAGTGTGATGAGATTGATGATATCCGGGTTGATTAAGGCAGTCTGCCAAGCTCTGCGATCCATTCTTGATGTCTGCATAGCACATAGGTGGTATACAGGATGTTGTTTAACATCAGAAGTGGTTCCACATCCTGGCTTCATGTTAGAATCATTTCGGGAGGTCTCTAGAATGTCTGCTCGCTGCTTCAGACCACTCCCACCAACAAGGAACTTGGGACGAGGGTGGGTGTGACATGAACATAGGGCTTCCCCCCTTTTTCTTTTAAATAAGCTTGCAGGGTGTGTCTCATAGACAGCCAAGGTGTGACTAACTCCATTTAAGAGAGAGCAAACAGGATTATAGAGTTTAACAAAGAATGTTACAGCCATAATTTAAAAAAAAAAACAAAACTAAGAATGAGTGGTAAATATTTATTAAGTACTTATGTTGTACTGGGCACTGTTCTGAGTGCCATTGTTGAGTTCTTGGCTGGGGACTGTTGATGTCACCCGACATTCCAGAATATTAAGTGACCTGGGCCCAGGGCCCACAGCCACTGAGGAATCCGTGGAAGGCCATCCAGCCCTGAGAATAATCATACCTCATAACATAGCTTCCGCTGCTAGGCTCAGTTCTGAGTTCTTTTCCTAAGGAGTCTTGTTGCTCCCTGCCCCCTCCCCCAACCCCCAGCTAAGGTCACAGGCTACGAGGTAGGGAACCAACCTCTCCTTTTCCCCTCAGCTTGGCCTAACAGAAGCTGATAATATTACTGGGTAAACATGTGCAGGGTTGCAGGATCTGAGCAGTGATGAGTTCCCAGCAAGCCACATTAACTTGTGACAGGTTTTCAGCCATGTCAGGTGGGAAGCACAATTCTTGTTCCCGTTGATGGAGACAGTGATACCTAGAGAGACTACTTGCTCGGTAGCACCAGGATTCAGGCTCAGTTCCTGTCTGATGTCCAGTGCATGATATGTGTTCACTGACTGGCTAACTGATGTCAGGGAGAGCAGTAGAAGCTGAGGTCCCCAGGGATCTTGACTTAAGGGAATTGGTCCCTTCAGTGGGACTACAGAGGTAGAGGGAAGAGGGTTGGCATTAACGACTAAGTAAGGAACTCTCTGCTTCATGTGACATGGGACAGTGTGTCGCTGTTAGAACCCTGCTAAGAAGAACCTTCAAACGCCAGTGTCCAGGCTTTTTACCTTCAGTATTGGTGATCAGACTCAGAGCCTTGCTCATGGTGAGCTAAACCCACCCCCAGCCCCTCACTGGGGGATTCTAGGCAGGGGCTCTACCTCTGAGCCACACCCCCAGCCCCTCACTGGGAGATTCTAGGCAGGGCCTCTACCTCTGAGCCACGCCCCCAGCCCCTCCCTGGGGGATTCTAGG
>JADRCH010000197.1:1561496-1593437 GCA_019843965.1 Rhynchomys soricoides
CCCTCCCTGGGGGATTCTAGGCAGGGGCTCTAACCACTAAACCACATCCTTAGATCTCTTTTAACTTTGAGACAGATTCTCACTCGGTTGCCTTTGGTGGCCTTCCGATCCTCCTGCCTCAGACTCCAGAGAAGCTATGACAGCAGACCTTGCTTACCAGACCTGGTTGTCACTGAGTCTTTAAGGGAGTCAGTCTCCCTGGAAGTTGCACACAGCTGGGTTCCAGCCTTGGCTTCCAACCTTAGACAGAGCCCAGCCAGCTTTGGCTCCTGGGTGGGACTGTAACAAGAGCATCCCAGCCTGCTGTTTGGAGAGGGGGTGGGGCCACCTCGGCTGGCTCTTATTCATTCTCTCTTAATCCCTGGGCCTTTGTAATGAGGCAGTCTGTCTACCTCCTCCTGAGGAAGCCAGACAAGGGAATGTCCTCAAACTGCGTGGGGTGTGGGGTGCGGGGAGGAGTAGCCCTGTCTCCAGAGCCTTCTGGGCTAGGCAGCCCTTCCAGATCCTTCCAGGGACCCTCTAGGAACTGCGGCCGCTTCCCCTTTTCCCTGGCCCTGTTGGCCAGCTAGAGTTTCCATCCTGGGTGTTACCCAAGCTGTGTCTGGCCCGAGGGGCTGGCATGGGGAGTGGGCTCTGGCGCCAACGGCCATGAGATACCCTCCCAGGGAATGTGGTCCAGCCGCCCCACCCTGAGACCTCTGAGAGCCCAGTGAGAGCAGCCTGGGAGACTAGAGAGACAGATACTAGGCTGACCGGTTCTCCAGCTTGTGGCCAGCTGCTCCTCCCCCTCTATGAGGAGGTAATACCAGGCAGCCTGGTGACTACACCCTCCTGCAGCCAGGTGGGAGGGGAGAGCAGGTACCCACTAGAGAGCCAGCAACCGGCTGACTGGCTTAACCAATAAGCAGCTGTAGCCGTGAGTGGTGAGCTTTCTAGCTCATTCAGCTGGCTGTCTCCAGTGCATTAGGTTAGTTAGCTGTTGGGCTGACTTAGCTAAAGAACTAACTAGTTCTTGGCTATCCAGCCACCTCTGGGGATGGTGAGTGTTTCCTGTTGATCTTGACACCCTTGTGAGTTCAACAGAATCTCAGGCTGACAACCATCCTCTTGCTTGAGCCTCTAGAGTGTAGGATGATAGGCTGTCCTGCCTTCATCTCTTGTTTGTTTATTTGTTTGTTTTTGAGAAAACAGGCCTACAGGGTTTTATGTAGCCCAGGCTAGTCTCAAACTTGTGTAGTCAGATGACCTGATATTTATGCCTCCACCTCCTGGGTGCTGGGATGATGAGTGTGCCTGGCATGTGGGGTGCTGGGGATGGAACCCAGGTGTGCCAGGCAAATGCTCTGCAGATTGAGCTATCTCCAGCCTTCTGTTTTTGTAAGATAGGCTCTGATTCTGTAGCTCAGGCTGGCCTAGAACTCACAGCAATCCTCCTGCTTCAGCTTCCTTGAATGATGAGGTTCTAGGCGCACACTGTTGTCTCCACAGCTTCATTTCTAGCTTTGAGGCTTCAACAGGTGGTCACGTCCTCTGTCCATGTCCACCGGGGAAGCCAGAGACCTGTGACCTGAGGCTGCCTTCCCTGGCCTCACCCACCTCTGTGGTGAATCTTCACTTATGGAAACCTCTGTACCATCTGGGAAGGTCATGCCCACTGTCAGCTTAGCAGTGTTAGTGACATTCAAGCTGGGCAGAATGGCTCATGCCTGTAGTCCTATCAGTTGGAGGCAGGAGGATTGCTGCAATTTCAAGACTTGCCTCAAACACCAATCAAGAGGGCCACAGAGATTGCTTAGCAGCAAGGATCACTTGGTCATGCAGAGCACCACCCTCAACCTCCAACACCCACGTGGCAGCTCACAACCACCTGTAACTCCACGGAGAGCCCGTGCTTTCTTCCCGTCTCCGTGGGTATGGTATGCATGCAGTACACAGACGTGTATGCAGGTATAATGACATACACCCATAATCTCAGCCCTGGGGAGGCAGAGACGAGAGGATTCCTGTAAGTTTCAGCCCAACCAAGGCCACGTAGGGAGACCTTTTGTAAACCAAAATAAACAAAACACCAAGCGAATAAAGTAGCTTTGTGTTGTCGGGGTGTAGCTAAGCCTTATGCCTTTATACAGGTCTCCTCTTGGCGTATGCACCCAGCTGTACACCACAGCTCTGTCCTCGCTGAGGGCAGCCACCTGATACACTCTTCCCTCCTGTCTGTCATAGACCTACTCTGGCCTTTTCTGTGTGGTCATTAACCCGTACAAGCAGCTGCCCATCTACACAGAGGCCATTGTTGAAATGTACCGGGGCAAGAAGCGCCACGAGGTGCCACCTCACGTGTATGCCGTGACCGAGGGCGCGTACCGCAGCATGCTTCAGGGTGAGTGTATGGTCAGCCCTGGTAGGAGGACTGGGGTGGGCGCTGGGTGCTCCTGGGAGCCAGGGCTAGGCTTGAATAATAGGTTGGTAATACATTGGAAGGTGGGTGAGGATCCAATTCTTACTATGTAGGCGTTAAAAAAAATCGCCTGTGTGTTTGTGGCAGTCGTGTTTTGAAAGGCAGTTGGTGCTGGCTTCTGTAGAGGTTTTCCAGAGAGACAGCAAGTGTGAGACATGGCACATCTGCTTCTCAGTAAACACTCATATAGGGGCACGAGTGATAATGGGTCTGGTTTTGTGATCCCACTCCTTCCTTGGTTTTTGTTTTTAGTTTTTTTTTTTTTTTCTTCAAAATTATGTGTATGTGCATGTGAGTGCAGTGCCCATAGGAACCAGAAGAGGGCACCAGATCCCCTGGCAGTTTGAGCACCTAATGTGGGTGCTAGACCTGAACTCAGGTGTCCTTCCCTAGGTTATCCACTGACCTGGAAGTGGCCAGGTAGGCTGGACTAGCTGGCCGTTGAGCCCCTGCAATCCACCTGTCTCTGCCTCCACAGTAGGAGGTTTACAAGTGTGCCTCACCATGCCCAGCCTTTTGTGTGGGTGCTGGGGCTTAAACTCAGGTCCTCAGGATTTGTAGTACTTGATCAGCTAAGAATCTCCCCAGCCCCTCGCCCTTTCTTTCTGTTGTTAATTTCTGATTAATCCAAGGCAAACCGCCTTGCCTTTGGTGTTTAACCATGTGAAGGCTCCTGAATGTGCTCTGTGATCAGTCCGCTGAGGATCAGTCTCCAGAAGCAAGTTTCTGCTGTCATTGTGAGGCATTGTCTGTAGGTCTGCTGGTGGTGCCACTGGGTCAGTCAGGGTCAGTCCATTTCTGTGCGAGGTATAGAAGTCTCTAGGATAGCAGTCTCTTGGCTACATTATTTAACCTCATAATAGTCCTGTGGTGTCGTTTCTTTTATTAGCACTCATTTCCAGATGGGGAAACTGAGGCAGTACAATTACTGCCCATGGCCACACTGAAGGGTAGGTGCTGAGGTAGGACTTGAACCCAGGGTTCTGACCACTGCTTCCCATTTTCAATCTGTGCTGGGTATTGTGTTGGACATTTGTATTTTTGAGACGTCCTCAAGTAGCCCAGGCTGGCTCCTAACTCCTATGTAGCTGAGGATGACTTTGAACTCCAGATTCTCCTGCCTCTATCTCCTCAGAATTGAGCTGTTAGGAGTGGACAGTGCCTGGCCCATGTGGTACTGAGAATGGAGTCTAGGGCTTTGTGTACCACAGGCAGGGGCCTGTGAGGGCTGTGTGTCCCATGTCCCCATCATCTAAGTCCTAGGCCATTGAGCTTGGTAGCAGCTGCCTTTACCCACCGAGCCATCTAAATCTTGCTTTTTTGTGTTTTAGAATTATACATTTCATCTTTTTTGGGAATGAGTGTTTTTCCTGCACGTGTATCTATGTGTCCATTGTATGCCTGATGCCTGCTAAGGCCAGAAGAGGGCATTAGAACTGAAGTGTGGGTGCTGGGAATTGAACCTGGGTTCTCTGCAATAGCAGCCAGTGTTCTTAACCACTGAACCATCTCTCTAGGTCATATTGAATGTGTTTTAAACATTCCCAGACTCTGACGACTACAGCCTTGTTAGACAAGAAGCTGTGCTGAACCCATTTTTTGGATAGGTAAATGGAGGTACAGAGCAACTCAGAGACTGGTCCAGAGTCACACAGAGGAGACTGGCTCACAAAGCTGGTTCAGACCTGACACATGTCCCGGGGTACATCACAGCAAGTTAGATAGAGGCTCTTATATAACCTGACTGACTGTGCGCAGAACTGCACCCTCACCCTTGGTTTGTCCACAGAGTCTTCATCTGTGAAGTATAGATTGTGTGTAAGATTCATCAGTAAGGTCCACGGGGCACACAAGCGTGGATGCTTACTCTGGAATCACACGAAGCCAGCTATTGTGTGGCCTAAGGATTTCCAGAGTCTGCCCTAAGTGAGGTTTCCTTTGAGAAGTGCAGGAGGCTCCCCATCTTCTAGTCGCTACCTTAGCTCTTATTCAGTGTTCTTCTCTGTAGCACTTAGTAGGTGGTCAGAGTGTATAATGAGATGGTGGCACTATGCCCAGGGTTGCTGGCAGAATCGTCTAAGCTAGACTTCTGGGGTCCTCAGCTTCACTTTCCAGTTCTTTTTGTTTTGTTTCCAAGACAGGTTTCTCTGTGTAGCCCTGGCTGTCCTGGAACTCACTCTGTAGACCAGGCTGGCCTGGAACTCAGAAATCCACCTGCCTCTGTCTGCTGGGTGCTGGGATTAAAGGCGTGCACCACCACTGCCCAGCTCACAGCTCACTTTCCAATTCTGTATTCTGTGGTGCCTAGGCTGAGGTGGTGCACAGTAGGGGCTCAAATTGAAGTTGACAGGTGAATCGCATTTGTATAATTTGGGTTCATTGTCTCTACTGATGAGGAAATAAAGGTTCAGAGAGGGACAGCTGCTTCTGTGGGGTCACTCAGGGAGGTTTAGTCAGGAGAGGATATTTGAACCCAGGAGGGTTGTGCATTACAATTCTGCCATTTCCTTATGGTTCTGGAAAGATTGTGAAATGCAGAGGGGCCAGGAAACTTTGAGATCCTCTAGGTGACATGTCATCCCCTTCTGTCCCCTACAGATCGTGAGGACCAGTCCATTCTCTGCACGTGAGTTATCTCAAAGGGCTCCAGAGGCAGAGGCTCCCATAGAATGTGACTCTGTACCAGTGGGTGTGGCATTGGGTAAACTGCCAGAGTGCCAGGGGGCGTAGCTCTACGTAAATGTGGGGGGCAGGAGCTGCCTGGTCTCCCTGCCCACCCTAGCTCCCCCTACTCCCTCCACAGGGGAGAGTCTGGAGCCGGGAAGACAGAGAACACCAAGAAGGTCATCCAGTACCTGGCCCATGTGGCATCCTCTCCGAAGGGCAGAAAGGAACCTGGTGTCCCTGTAAGCCACACAGCCTTGGGACACTCCAGACATGTCGCCAGCAGCATATTTTATCTTGAGCTGCACTCCATGTTCACAGTGGTGCAGGACCCTATGTCTTCCTGTGCTACCTGAGCACCTACTGTGTGCTCATCATGAAGCCAGGAGTGAACAGGTTGGAGATATGAGGGTTGATTCTTAGCCTTGTTGGTTCGAGAATAGCCCTGAGCGCATAGTACATGCTTCATTTTGAGGCCTGATTTTAGGTGACCCGTGTCTAGGTTTGGAGGGCAGTAGAGGTACCCCTAGCCTCTGAGTCCTCAGGGAGTGGTTAACCAACAGTATTCATGGGAAGCCCCAGTCATGGTGGGTGAGTCCTGAAGGGGCAGAGGGAGGTGGTACAGTGAGATTTCAGCCATGCACATAATCCCTGAGGTTTCCTGCCCCATACTCCGTAGCTCCTCCACCCCAGCTCTGCCCTAAGGCCTCCAGTTCACCTATATGTCTGTCCATGTTCCATGTGCCGTGTCCTGGTTCGTGTGTCCTGTCCTGTGACTTCCTCAGGCCTCCGTCAGCATCATGTCTTATGTGAGTAGCAGGAAATCCCCTTGCCACCCCAGTGTCACCCAGTGTCACTTGAGGCCACCAGCCCATAGCCATTCAGGAGACAGGGTCCAAGAATGGCATCCCAGTCCCACAGGGACCCACAAAGCCACTGTTGATAGTCCTACTATGCACATGCTGGGACCACATGGCCATTCTAGCTCAGACATACTATGTGCATGAAGCCAAGGTCATCTACTGTTGCCACTCAGCCCCACTGTGTTCAAGCAAGCCCATAGAAAGTCCCTTATGTCCACACAACCACACTTACCCCGCCCTTCATGGCAGCCCTGGCTTGTGTACGAACCCAGGCCCTGTGCTGCTATTTAATTGGGTCTCCCTGTCTACAAAGACATTATTTGTGCCAGGCCTGCTGTTGTGCACATGTTCAGACCTCATACTGGCATTTCATGCAGTACATGTGGCCAAGCCCTCTATCATTCATGCCTTCTCTACTGTATTCACAAGCCTAGAGCCCATGCTGTCACTTAGTACAGTCCTACTATGTGCTTGTAATTGCTCCCCTCCCCCCAGTATTCACGTACACAAATCAAGGGTCTCTACCACCACTCAAAGTGACCCCACTAGGTGCACACACCCAGGCTCCATGCTACTTTTAATGCAGCCCTACTGTCTGCACAGAGCCATGTCCCCCTTTTGTTCATGGAAGCCCTACTGTGTCCATGCAACTAGGTCCTCACTGCCAGAGAAGCCATACTGTGTGCACACCCCAGTCCTACTCTGTGCAGCCTGGGCCTGTACTGCCTGCCATGTGTACAGAGAGAGGCCACAGATGCTATCACCCAGTGACCCAGACACCCATGCCACTCCTCCCAGGAGAGCTGGAGAAACAAGCTTTCATAGGACCAAGTCACATGACCCTTACTCTGCACATCATCTTTTTTGTTTGTTTTATTTTTTTTCCCCTCTGGGATAGGCTCTTATTTCATAGCCCAGGCTGGCCCTGAATTTGCTTTATAGCACATGCTGGTCTTGAACCTGTGTCAGCTCTCCTACACACTCCCAAATGCTGGGATTACAGGTGTGAGCCGCCACTAACTGATGTGGACTGAGAAAACACCTGCAGCTACCATTTATTGAGCACCTACTGTTTGCCCAGCCCTGACACTGGAGGAGCTAGAAGTAAGCTCAGAATAAGGAATGGCCTTCCCAGCACAAAACTACCATTTATTGAGTGCCCACTATGCACCAGAGTGTTTGGAGCATTTTCTGTGGATAGTGGGATATATATGTCTCTAGGACCAATGCCACAAGTGGTGTATGGGACTGTGAGCTGCAGCCACAAGCACGTCAGCAGACAGTGGTTGGCAGTCTGGTGTGCACCCCGCAGACCTCTCCCTGTGTTTACCACCATGGATGTCTGTAGAAATAACCATGTCGTCTGTGCTGTAGTTTCTAACCTACTTTGTTTCTTATTGATGGGAATACGACTGGGTCTGCAACATTTTCCCCTTTGTTTGGTTGTTTTACTTCCACTCAACAGTAAATCTCCAAGAATTTTCTCTGTTCTCCTCACTATACACATGGCAGGCTCTTCCACACCTCCCCCACCCCCCCAAAAGGCCCTACCCAGAGAAGGCCCGGGCCCCATGAGGAGGGAGCCTCCCTTTCTCACTGATGCACCATCTCCCATGCCCGGCAGGGGGAGCTAGAGCGGCAGCTTCTTCAAGCCAACCCCATCCTCGAGGCCTTCGGCAATGCCAAGACTGTGAAGAACGACAACTCTTCCCGATTTGTGAGTATGGGAGCTGTGCATCTGGCAGTCTGGAAGACTGGGGCCCGATTTGGGGGTAGGGAAGAAGGGAAGAGACATGGGTCTGGACCCCTAGGATTTGAGAGAGAAGGTCTGTGGAGGATCTCTGGGTCTGAGGAAGGAGGCTGGAGTCTAAACCCCCAGAGTCTAAGGGAGGAGGTCCTACAACCTAGCTGCTGGTGGCTCAGCAAAATTGTCTGGACTGGAATTGCCTGCAGAGTCCCTGCTTGGGACTCACCGCTGGTGTGAGCTTGGCGTAGGAGGAGGAGGCATGGTTTTGGGGAGAGCCCTTGCAAGACTTAAGCCCTGAACCATTTTTGCGACAGGGCAAATTCATCCGCATCAATTTTGATATTTCTGGCTACATCGTGGGAGCAAACATCGAGACCTGTATCCTTCCTGGGAGGCATGGGTGGCAGCCAAGGAGGACAACCCAATGAGCCTTCACCCGTGGTGATGCTCAGCCCTGTGAGGGCATGCTTGTCTGGACCTTCATAGTCATGTGTTTCTGATGTCCTATTCAGCCCATGGTCAGACTCTTGGCTGTGCTTTATGGAGTGGGGGGATAGGAGTCCAGGGAGAGACTGGGGGGGATGGGTCCGGGAAAGCCAGATAAGCATCCAGATTTTTTTCTTAGTGTGCTTAACTGTCTAAACAACAACATGGGGACTTGCAAGGAAAAGTTCCCTAGGAAACCTAGGCAGAGCCTCAGGGCTCAGTGTTATCAGGGTGAGGCTACCCCACTGCTTGCTGGGTCGCAAGCTCCTTCTCTGGAAATAGTTTGTACCACATTGAAGCAGCGTACAACAAGGCATACCTGTCATCCCATCACTCAAGACCCTGTCTCAAAATATCAAACAAAATGAGAGGCTGAGAGCTGAAGAGACGGCTTTCCGTGTGGGTCCTGGGAACTGAACTCAGACCTTCAGGCTTAGTGGCAAGCACCTTTACCCACTGAGCTGTATTGCAATTTCCCATTGATTTAAATTTACTTTATTCTGTTATTTTGCGGGTGTTATAGCCTGTGTATATGTCTATGTACCATGTCCTTGGTGCTGCCAGAGGCCAGAAAAGAGCATTTTTCTGGAACAGAGTTACAGATGGTTGAGAGTCATATCGTGGATGCTGGGGATTGAACCCTGGTCCTCTGTTTAAGAACAGCCTGTGGCACACGCCTTTGATCCTAGCACTTAGAGGCAGAGGCAGAGGCAGGCCTGGTCTACACAATGAGTTCCAGGGCAGCCAAGGTTACACAGAGAAACCCTGTCTTGGAAAACTGAAAAGCAACAAGAACAAACAAACAAACAAACAAGAACCAGCCTGCACTTAACCGCTGATCCATCCCTCCAGCTCCACGTTATTATTTTATCTAATTAATTAGTTAATCTTTGAGATGCTGGTCTGGAATTCACTGTGTAGTCTAGGCTGATCTGCATCCGAAATACTGAGACCGCAAGCATCAGGCTCCTTGACCCACCACCCCACCCAGATCTGTTGGAGAAGTCCCGGGCCATCCGACAGGCCAAGGACGAATGCAGCTTCCATATCTTCTACCAGCTGCTAGGGGGCGCTGGGGAGCAGCTAAAAGGTTAGTGTCACCCTTTCCTAGCCTGCTTTGCCCTGGGGTGGTTGAGAAACATAAGGTTTTCCACTTTCCACACTCTCAGCGGAAGCCCCATCTCTAGAACGGAGTCGTTTCGTCCAGTCCTGCCATCCCTGTGATGTGTGGGAACAGCGCAGTAGCCGAGCTGCTCACTCTGGGCTCCTGTGGTGGATTCTGTGTGCTGGCCTCGCAAGCCCTGCTTTCTACCCTCTGCTTCCAGCTGCCTTCTGGCTTTCCGCGGCATCTGCCTGCTCCGTTCCTGCACCCCTGTTCCTCCTGGCCCTATGGTGGCTCTGCCTTGCTGTGGCCTCACGCACCTCCATGCTTCCAGTTGACCTTACTATGTGCTGTTGCTCTGCAAGCTGCCTTCTGTTGTGGTTCCTGCCGGCTCGGAGGCTCTGCCAGAGGTTGTGCCCTCTCTTGTCTCCTCTCTTTTTTCTTTTTAAAGGATTTATTTATTTTATATCTGTGAATACACTGTCACTGTCTTCAGACACACCAGAAAAGGGCATCGGATCCCATTACAGATGGTTGTGAGCTGGGAATTGAACTCAGGACCTCTGGAAGAGCAGTCAGTGCTCTCTCAACTGTTGAGCCAGCTCTCTAGCCCTCCTCTCTTTCTTTTTGAGACAAGATCTCACTATGTAGCCCAGGCTAGTCTGGAATTCCCAGCACTCCCCTGCCTCAGTCTCCTGAGTGCTAGAATGACAAATGAGCCACCATGCCTGACTTTATAGCTCCTTATTCCTCTGCCTTCTGTCCACAGCTTTTTCTGGCCCTCCTGGCTCCTGTGTTGGTCCCCAACACCCTGGCTCCAACTCTGTGGCTTCTGGCAGCATATGTGTCCCTGGGTGCTGGCTCTGTCACTGTCTTGAGCACCTTCTCTGGCCTGCCTGCCCCAGGCCACCCAGCCCTTAGTAACAGATCTTAGGTCCTGTCATGGCACAGCTGACCCCAGCACTCCCTCTGTCTACAGCTGACCTCCTTCTGGAGCCCTGTTCCCATTACCGCTTCCTGACCAATGGGCCCTCATCATCCCCGGGCCAGGAGCGAGAGTTATTCCAGGAGACACTGGAGTCCCTGCGTGTGCTGGGCCTCCTCCCTGAAGAGATCACTGGTGAGTGAGCCTGGGCCACTCCTACCTGGGAACGGGATTGTCTTTGAGAGTGAGTGTGAGTGTGCAAGTGTGTGTGAGCTGTGTCTGTGAATGTGTTATAGTGTGAGCACGTTGTGAGTGCAAGTGTGTGTGAGAGTGTGTGTGTGTGCTGGTGGATGCTTCTGTTGGTTCTGAGGATTGACCTCAGGCCATCATGTGTGCGTGTTAAGCACATTTACCGACTGAGCCATCTCTCCGTCTTCACTTGAACTGATCCACCTCCCGGCCTATTGATTAAGTATTTATTGATCCTGCTGTGTATAAAGGGTTGGAGGTCTTCCAGGGAGGGGGTGGGTGGAGCTCCCCTCCTCACTTCACGGAGACTAAGGAAGTGAGAACAACCAGCTATAGAAATGATAGGAACCTGGTCAGAGTATGGGGGGCACGCAGAGCAGGGAACCAGGGGTTGGAGTTGGGGAACAGCGCCACACAGGAGGCCGCGCGAGGGTACCTGGGAGAAAAGGTGTTTGGACTGAGGCCTGAGGCGAGGACAGTAGGAAGAGCATTCTGGGATGGCCTGTGCAAAGGCCCTGGGGCAGGGGAGCGTGTGTTTGAGAGGTCGAAGCTTCAGGAGTGAGTTGGGTCTTCTTTGAATTTCATTTGACATTTTATACTGCGATAGTAAGAAGAGCTCTTGGGGACAACAGGAAAGGAAAGGTTACGGTTTAACAGAGATGTACGCCCAGTTGACAAGGGGTGGAGTGTCCCGGTTAGTTTTTATTATCAACTTGACACAACCTTGAACCACCCGGGAAGAGGGATGTCAACTGAAGATTGTGTGATCAGATTGGCCTGTGCGGATGTCTGTAGGGGATTGTCTTGTTGGTAATTAATGTTGGAGGGCCCAGTCCACTGTGGGTGGCGCCATTCCTAAGGTAGGTGTTTCGAGCTATGTAAGAAAGCAGGCTGGGCATAAGCTGGAGAGCAAAGCAGAAAGCAGCATTTATCTGTGGTTTTTGCTTCATTTCCTGTTTGAGTTTCTGCCCTCACTTCCCTCAGTGATGAACTGTACCCTGGAAGTATGTGCCGAGTAAACCCTTTCTCCCCTAAGTTGCTTTTGGTCAGAAGGTTTTATCCCAGCAACAGAAAAGCAAAGTAGATCAGAAACTGAGACAGGGTCTCTTGCTGCCCATAAACTCCCTATGTAGCCAAGGATGACTTGAATTCCTAATTCTCCTGCCTCCGTTCCTACCTCCTGAGTGCTGGCATGGCAGGTGTGCACCAACGTGCCTGGTTTATGTGGTGTTGGAGATGGAACCTAGGGCCTCATACATTGCTAGTCAGGTACTCTGCCAACTTAACTACATTTACAACCCTTTAAATTACGATGATGATGATGATGATGATGATGATGATGATGATGATGTTGATGATAATGATGATTGTTTCAGAAAGTGTCTCATACTGTAGCCCAGACTGGCCAGGAACTGGCTATGTAGCTAAGGAAGGCTTCAAGCTTATAGCAATTCTCCTGTCTCAGTCTCCAAAGTATGATGATGGCAGGCACTGGCCCCTTTACCCAGCTGGACCACAGCATCTTTTGAGAGGTTGTGGTATCTTCATTTTTGGATGGACTGGGCTGTCAGACAGAGATCCCTAGGTATATGTAGATCAGCTGGGCTCCACCTCACAGTTTGACTCTCCCCAGGAGCTCATGTTGCCTTCAGGGCTCAATCTAGAGTGTTGAGCACCTGATTGTACCCACTCATGGCCACACCCTCAGCCATGGCCAGATTTCTTAACCATGGTTTTGTAATTCCCTGAGCTGCTAGTCTTCCCCACCAGCCAACTAACGAGCAAACAAATTCAGAACCTGGCCACGATCAGCCCTGCCTCTTGATGCCAGATGGCCCATGTGACCCTCCTGCTGGTGGCCTGCTGTGTATGGGCCCAGTGGCAAATGGGAGTTTTCCATTCTGCAGACTCAATTTCCAGAGTTTGAATGTGCTTACAGCCTGACCTTGGGTCACCACAACATCAGCTACACTTACACCTTCCAGAGAGAGGCGTGTGTGGTCAGCTTCATCCTGAGACCCCAGAGCATGGCTCCAGACTCCCAGTGTCCACCCTTACACATTCAACTTAACTCATTAGTTTATTTTGGTGCTGAGATTTGAATGCTGGGCAGGTGCACCACCACTGAGCAGTATTCTAGATCAAGGGCTCCACCCCACAGCCATACCCTAAAACATTGGTTGGTTTTAGTGGCAGAGGCGCCACTTCACCACCATCCACAAGGTGGTGCCAGTTCTCCACTCCCTAGCTCTGGACTTACGTGCCCTCCATCTCTCTAAGAAGTTTGTATATTTTTGTTGGAGTGGCAGACAGATGGGATCATGTGACAGCCTCCTTGTGCTCCATTTGTATGGGCAACATCTTTGTATAGACTCTGTTTCAGATTAAAGATGAGACAGAAGGTCAGGAAGTCTTGCCTGGGTCCCACCTTCCTTCAGGAGATGGCAGAGTGGACCCCATAGCTCTCGGCCGAAAATGCAGATGGACACACCCAAGGGCAGCCTGGGGCAGACTGCATTTGGGACTCAACAAGAAAGGACCCCTGTGTGTCTGTCACCTCACTTTGTATTTTTCCCTGCTAACCCTTGATACTGTGAGTGCCAGGCTGAACAGCTAGCAGGCACAGGGAACCTGAAAGTCTCTCCTAGAAGTAAGAATCTCAAACTCATGATAATCCTCCTGCCTCAGCTTTCCAATTTTCAGAACTATAGATAAGACCCACCAGACTCAGCCACATTTCATTTGGAGGCGGTCCCTGGAGTCCTGATCATGGGGCTATCTCAGGGTCAGAGTGACCATATACTGACTGTAAATTAGCCACAAAGAACCACAACTGTGCTTCTGTCACAGAGGGGGACACTGAGGCCCTGTTTTCTGCAGACCTGGCTGTCACCCCCAGGTTAGCTGAGCTTGGTGCCCAGCCCTGTTCTGCCTGGTCCCAACAGCACCCCATTTTTGCCAGTTGTACAGACAGATCTCCCAGCCTTGGTTGAGGGAGGTCCTCAGAATGTCGGCCGCCTAACACAGGCCTTTCCAGCATTCAGTCAGCAGCAGTGATCTTTGTCTCAGCTCTTAGCATGCCAGTCCTCAGCTCTGGGGTCCAGGGCCTCGTGTGAAGTGGCTCCTGTCTGCTGCAGAACTCTCAGCATTCCTGGGACCCCTGTCTCTGCCCATCCCTCACCATCTTCCACTCTGAGAGTGTCAAATGAGAGACCAGTGAGTCCATCCCCTTCCTACTGCCCAGCTGGGGAAACTGAGGCCCAAACTGACACTCAACATTTTTTTTATGTTTTTGACTTATTTATTTTATGCGTATGGGTATTTTGCCTATGTTATGCCCAAGGATGTCAGTTCCCCTGGAATTGGAGGTATGGGTGTTTGTGAGTCACCATGTGAGTAGTAAAATTTGAACCCCTGTCCTCTGTAAGAGTGGCAGTCAGTGCTCTTAGCCACTGAGTCATCTCTCCAGTCTCCATTCAGCAAATTCTATCTTTGAACACAGCTTCTGTTTAAATATCTGATTTTTTGTTCCATTCTTTTCACACTTATTTATTTAGTACTTACATATGCATGCATATGGACTTGGAGGTGGGGACAGCTGTGGGAAGTCATTTCTCTCCTTCTGCAGTGCAGGTGTTGGAAAATAAACTCAGGCAATGAGGCTTGGTGGCAAGCCCCTTCACCAGCTGAACCATTTCACCTACCTTGGATTGCTTTTTGTTGTTGAGACAGAGTCCAGGCTAGTCTTGAATTTCTTATCCTCCTGCCTCCACCTCCCAAGTGCTGGGATGATAAGCATGTGCCATCACAGTGTCTGTGTGTGTGTGTGTGTGTGTGTGTGTGTGTGTGAGAGAGAGAGAGAGAGAGAGAGAGAGAGAGAGAGAGAGAGAGCATGTGATCCCAGTTTCTGATGATGTGTGCAGGTATTGATTTGTTCCAACGTACTGTATGACAGACAAGAAAGCTCACATAACTTCACCTGGAATCCTACCTCTGCCAGCTAATGAACTGAGTGATCCTGAGTTTGTGAGTTACCTGCCTCAGTTTCTCCATCTGTCAACTTGGGATCCTAGGTATCAGGGTCCACTCCCTGGAACTGTTTTTGAAGGTCAGGTGCTCAGATTGGATGTGGTACAGGGAAGAGAAAATAATCCATGTCTGTTGACTGTGTAAACATCGGAGACTGAGCAGCTGGGGTGGGGAACAGTGCACACTGTATTGCTCCTTAATGGTACCATGGATACAACAAACACAAACACAGCTGCCACAGCCCATCACTGACCCCTGTGCCCGTGCTCAAAGGACATAATGTCTCAAGTTTTGATAGAACTCTGAGTCAAACCAGCAGCAGGGGCTGAGAGATGGCTCAGCCCTTAAGAACACTGGCTGCTCTTCCAGAAGACTTGGGTTTGATACCCAGCATCTATATGGTTGCTCACAACCATCTGTAACTCCAGTTTCAGGGGATTTGCCTCTGTGGGCATTGTGTGCACATGATGCACAGATAATCTTCACAACATAAATTAAAAATAAAGAACACTAGCAACAGTTCCCCAGGTCACACAGTGGTTACCCCCTCCCACCTCTCCCTAGAAAACACTGTGATAAGTAGTAACACAGATGTGACAGTCCCTAGACACACAGGCTGAGCTGCTCTTCGGCAGTGCCCCGAGTGTCCTCCAGGGGGTAGCACAACCTCTGTTCTCGAAGCACCTAACATTCTTAATGGAAAAAATATCGTGCACTGGGTGATCACAGCCAAGGTATTTGCAAAATCTAAGTATTTCCCCCCCTAGATCTATTTATAAACCAAACCCTACTGTGCTCAGAGGTCTCTGAGGTCTGTGGCTGGGCACCTTACCAAAAAACTGAGATAGAGGAGCTGGGGCTGAGGCCTAGATGGTGAAGTCCTGGGTTCTGATAAGTCAGGCATGGCGGTGGAGTCTTGTCATCCTAATACTCGGGAAGTAAAGGCAGGAGTTCCAGGTCACCCTTAGCTGTATAGAAAGGTCCAGGCGGGATGTATGAAACTAGTTTCAAACACTCAAAAACAAAACAAAACAAACAAACAAACCATCAAAGCCCTAGGAAATAGGAATTGGGATGAAAGTAGACTGTTCTGTTCTGCCAGGAAACAGGCCAGCAAGACAGCTCAGTAAGTAAAGGAGCTTGCTACCAAGCCTCAAGATCAGAGTTCAATTCCTAAAGTCTGCACAGTAGAAGGACAGAACCAACTCCTGTAAGATGCCTCTGTAAGAGAGACAAAGACCACCAGCCAGGACACACATATGTGTAGCTCTAACTATGAGGTGGCTTAGCACAGCTTCCTTGGGGCTGTCCCTCCAGGTAGCACAGCTTTCTGTGGGGCTGTCCCCTCCAGTTGCTGGGGTTTCCAGGTATTCAGCCCTAGCCTAGAATTTTCTAGAGAGATCTTAGCTCTTTAGGGTTTTTTCTTCCAGAGTCCCCATTTGTGGCCACTCACAGAGCAGAGGAGTGTGAGCTGGCTCCAAGAACACACACACAAGCCAAGGTCAAAGCAAGATGCTCAGCAATGTCAGTTCTCCTTTCTGGGCTTTACTTGGTTCCCTAGCTTGGGATTTTTTTTTTTTTAAAAAAAGATGTGTGTGTGTGTGTGTGTGTGTGTGTATGTTATGTGCATCTGAATGCATATCTATGGAGACCAGGAAAAGATTAAGATCCCCTGGAGCTGGTGTTGCAGGTCGTTGTGAGCTACATGACCCGGGTACTAGGAACAGAACTTGTGTCCTTTGGAAGAGTAGCGAGTGCTGTTTACCATGGAGCAGTTCTTGCCGTGTAAAACTGCACAGTACTGGAGCAAAGAGCTTTGGTAACCAACTTGGAAAACAGCTCGCTTTGCTGTGGCGTCAATTTTAATACCCTTGGTCACAAGCTCTGTGTATCAGAATCAGCAATGGGCTGAGGAGATGGCTTAGTGGGAAGAGTACCTGCTGCCAAGCATGAGGACCTGGGTTCCAATCCTTAACACTCTGGTAAAACGTTGGGCATGGGACTGACAGGATGGATCTGTGGTTTAAAGGGGCTTTCGGCCAAGCTCGGTAACCATATTTTTTGATACAGGTTCTCTTACTGAGCCTGGAACTTGACATTTTGGCTAGGCTCTGAGCTTCCAGAATCTTCCTGTCAGCCCTGGGGTTACAGATGTGTACCACTGTACCCAGCTTTTTATGTGGGTACAAACTCGGGACCTCATGCTTGTTCCGAGAGCATTTTCCCGACTGAGCTATCCCCAAACTCGGGACCTCATGCTTGTTCCGAGAGCATTTTCCCGACTGAGCTATCTCCCCCCTACTACAGCATCTGGTTCATTTGGAATCATGCACACATCGTCTCTGTTTTCAAAGCTTGAGAGCAGAAAGCTGATGTACTGATTCTGTGGCAGTTTTAAAGTAGTTGGGGGTCGCAGGTGAGCTTTGAGCTCGGGGGTCCTGAATATGACTTTGGGTTTTTCTGCAGCATGATTAAGACAGGTACCCGAGCCCCCCTCCCGTGACCTTCCTCTCTGCCCCACAGCCATGCTGCGCACTGTCTCAGCTGTCCTCCAGTTTGGAAACATTGTCCTGAAGAAAGAGCGCAACACCGACCAAGCCACCATGCCTGACAACACAGGTACCACAGGACCTCCATTTTAAACGCCCTGCTGAGGACAACCCCATCATGGTAGACAACCCCACCCATGCCTGAGAAGCCTCTCTCCTCCTCCACCCTTGGGCCCTTTTTTCTTTTAAAAATACCTTTTATTTTATGTGCATTGGTGTTTTGCCTGCATGCATATCTGTATGAGGGTGTCAGATTTCCTGGAACTGGAGTTGCAGACAGTTATGAGCTGCCATGTGGGTGCTGGGTATTGAACATGGGTCCTCTGGAAGAGTAGCCAGTGCTTTTAACCACTGAGCCATCTTTCTAGCCCCCCACCTTGGGCCTTTTAAATTCCTGCCTCTGCCCCTCAAGTGCTGAGCTCTCCCGTCTGTGCCACCACACCCAGTTTCATATCTCCCCCCCCCCATTTTTGTTAAACAATGAAAATCACTAATTCTCAGTTTTGCTTCTTGTTCATTATTCAGGACTAGGCCGTATGGAGCTCAGGGTGGCCTCGAACTCCTGATCCTCTTGTAGCCACCTCTTTTTTTATTTTATTTTTTTGAGACAGGGTTTCTCTGTGTAGCCCTGGCTATCCCAGAGCTCTCTCTGTAGACCAGGCTGGCCTTGAACTCATAGAGATCCACCTGCCTCTGCCTCCTGAGTGCTGGGATTAAGGTGTGTGCCACCAACATCCATCTCATAAGTGCTGGCCTAACAGGCCTGTCCTGCCACATCCAGCTGAACTGGTGGGTGTTATTTTTAAGCTCCTGGAGTGGATGGAAAAACTGAGGCTTTTTGTACAAATGACCTACCCGCGGCTGTTCAGCCAATGAGTGGTGTCCGCTGTGAGCCCATGGTGTCTCGGGGTCATGGAAGAGCTGTGTGGCAGGTGGTTCCTCTCTCCCTCCTGTTCCCTGAGCAGGGTTTTTTGTTTGTTTGTTTGACAGTTTACCTATGTAACACAAGTAACCTGGAACCTGCTCTACAGTCCAGGCTGGCCTTGAACTCACAGAGATCCACCTACCTCTGCCTCCGAGTGTGATACTAAAAGCATATGCTACCACACTTAACTTTTTGGTTTTAAGCTTTGTGAGGGAGGTTGTCACTGTAGCCCATGTTGACCTCAAACTCGAGGCCAGCCTCCTGCCTCAACCTCCCAAGTGCTGTGATTTGGTTGTCAAGGAAGGAGAGACAATTGCCCACACTCAGATTCCAACAATGTCTGCGTCCTCAGGGTCTCCCGTGGGGTTTTCCTACCCTGTGCTTGTATAGCTGGAGATCTAGACAGAAATAGAGTTCCCAGGCTCCCTCTGGACATCTGACACTCTCCGTTCTGTCCTGGTTATAAAAGCCCTCTAGCTCATTCTCAAACTCTGCACAGCTCTGAAAATCTGGGGAACTGGGGCACTGCTCCCCTCTCACCCAGCCCTGCAGTGCCTGCTTGTGGCCATCAGGAGTGCTATTCACCAACCTGGCACTGCCATGCACTGGCGCGCCTGTTTGCTTTACTTAATTGGGGACAAACATTACAAGTCTTTCTTTTTCCTTTCTTTATTTTTGGTTTTAATTTTACCTTTTTGGTGTGTCTGTTGGGGATGGGAAGTTTGAGACAGGGTTTCTCTGTGTAGCCCTGGTTGTCCTGGAACTCACTCTGTAGACCAGGCTAGCCTCAAACTCAGAGATCCGTCTGCCTCTGCCTCCTGAGTGGGGGATTAAAGGCCTGCGCCACCTCTGCCTGGCTACAAGCCTTTCTGAAACCTGCTTATCTCCCCTTACTGCCTAAAGGAGTAGCTTTCTGTTTTAACCCAATGGTTGGGAGTGTCGGGTTCAGGCACTGTCTCATGTAACCCAGGATGGCCCTCAACTTGCTTTATAGTTGAAGATGACCTTGCATTCCTGATCCTCCTGCCTCAAATGCTCAGATACTGGGCTGGCAGGTCTGTGCCGCCATGTCTGACTCTGGTGCCTTTTTAATGTGTTTCTTTCTAGGCTTCTCTTTTTCCTTCTGTGGGGCCAAGTGCAGAGTAAGCTTTCCCTCCGTGGAGCTGACTGATGCCTGGAAGCGTGGCTCGATTCAGGGTTTAATTCAGAGTAGAAAGGGAAGCACGCCTCCCACGCAGCCTTGGCGTGCTCCACCGCAAACATCCATCTATTTAACGTGCTAGTGTAGAGGTGCTTTTTGTGCTAGTTATTCCTACTGAAAATGTGCATCACTCCAGGCCCAGTGCCACAGGTCTCTTAACCCTGCGCTTGGTTAGCTCAGGATGCTCCTGCGAGAAAAGGCTGCCTCCACCTCTTTTCTCCAATGGAGGGGTGTGATGTCCTTCCCCCTTTCCAGCTCTAACTCCTGTCACCTCTTCTCTCCCTCAGCTGCCCAGAAGCTTTGCCGCCTCTTGGGACTTGGAGTGACCGACTTCTCCAGAGCCCTTCTCACACCCCGCATCAAAGTTGGCCGAGATTATGTTCAGAAAGCACAGACCAAGGAGCAGGTACGTGGGATCCAGCTGTGCAGGGGCAGGAAGAACTGGCTTATGATTTGTGATCCTGGAACTTTTAAATTATTTTATAATTACAATTATTTGTTTATTTTGGGGAAGGAGCACATGCTACAGCATGCGGGCTGGCACCAGAGCATCACTAACAGCAGTTCCTTCTGTCCTTCTACCAAGTGGGTCCTGGGGATTGAACTCAGGTCATCAGGCTTGGCAGCGAGCACCTTTACCTTCAGAACCCTCTTACTGGGTCTTTAAATAGCTTTCCCCATCTCTCACACTCAGCAACCTTGCCTGCCCTTGCTCTATCACCAGCCTCGGGGCAGGGTGAGCAATAATCAAAACACAGGCCGAGGCTGGGAGGTGGCTCCATCAGCAAGTGCTGGCCTCACAAGCATGAGGACCAGAGTTCGAACCCCAGAGCCCATGTAAAGAGCTCTGGTGATGAACACAGGGGGGACTCCCAGCTTTCACTGGTCAGCTGCTCTAGCTGGATAAACAAGCTCCAGGTTCAGTAAGAGACTCTTTCTGAAAGAACTAGATGGGAAATGGCTCTTCCTGGGGCGAGACACCTGAGCTTGACCTCTGACCTCCACACCCTCATGTGTGCTCACATGTGCACACATGGGCACATACACACAAACGAAAATAAAGACCTGCCTCTCAAGGGGCTTGGGATGTACTATGGTGGTTGTTCTCACCCTTCCTGATACTTTGGCCCTTTCACACAGTTGCTCATGTCGCGGTGACCCCTAACCATAAAGTTAGTTTATTGCTACTTTATAGCTGTAATTTTGCTACAGTTTTAAATGGTAATGTAAATATCTGACATGCAAGAGCTCTTGTGTGTGAGCTCTGAGGGGAGGTGTCATGACTCACAGGTCGAGAAACACTGTACTAGGGACATGGTGAATAAGCAGGTTAGTAAAAGGGGTGGATCTGTTTAGCAGTGCCTCTGTGAAGGAGGTTTAGTGATGTCAAAACAAAGGAGCGAGGAAATGGGTCCCTGAAGCCTCGACCAGTGAGGGACAGAGTAAAGAGGTACTGTGGGAGGCTGGGAAGTGACTTGATTTCATTTGTCCCTTATACAAAGATTCTCCTGGCTACTGCAAGAACTGATTCCTTAGAGGACATATATAAGCAAGGAAACTCAGGGACAAAAGACGGTGGCTCAGACCACAGTGGTGACAGAGAGGTGACCACAGGTTAGAGCCACGGGGAACAGGAAGGAGCTTGGGAGTCCCTGGATTTCTGTCTCAGCTGTCTAATAGCATAGAGAAACTAAAGCACAGAGAGGTTTGTTTATTCAAGACCCTGAGGCTACACAGCCTCTGAGCGGCTATACTGGGATTCGAACCCAGACTCTTGGACCTGGAGCTCCCACTGTGCTGTAGATATTGATATAAGAGGTGGAGGAGGGTCGGAGCCTAATGCACACAAGGTCTACATTGTGTGATGCACACGATGGCAGAGTGTTGTTAGTGTGATGCTTTTTGGTGTTTATACCCGAGAAACTGTGAGGCGAACTTCAAGGGCCTAAAAGTTCAGGGTTCACCCTGCTCGATCCACACCCAGTGTCACATGGGCTGGGCCTCACTTTGCATCCTACCCTGCAGGCTGACTTTGCGCTGGAGGCTCTGGCCAAAGCTACCTATGAGCGCCTGTTCCGCTGGCTGGTTCTGCGGCTCAACCGTGCCCTGGACAGAAGCCCACGGCAGGGTGCCTCCTTCCTGGGCATCCTGGACATCGCGGGCTTTGAGATCTTCCAGGTGTGCACCGTTACCTTGCCATCCCTCTCCCCCGTTCTGGTTCCCTCCGCCTCCGCACTCACCACCCTATTCTTCAACGCCCTCCTAGCTGAACTCCTTCGAGCAGCTGTGCATCAACTACACCAATGAGAAGCTGCAGCAGCTGTTCAACCACACCATGTTCGTCCTGGAGCAGGAGGAGTACCAGCGAGAAGGCATCCCTTGGACCTTCCTAGACTTTGGGTTGGACCTGCAGCCTTGCATCGACCTCATTGAGCGGCCGGTGAGGGGCCAGAACCAATGGGCGGGCAACCCAGACCCTCAATGCTCCTCCCCGCCTACCGCCCAGACCCTAAAAACTTGCCCCACCCACCAGGCATACACCATTCAGTTCTGTCTATAGTTTAGCCGCTCAAAACTTGGCTCCGCCCACCATCTAATCTCACAAAACTTTGCCTTCCCAATGCTCAGACCCTTGGCTCCACCTACTACCCAACCCCGCCCACCTGCCCCAGCGTCCTTCTCTGACCCAAAATGGAAATGTCCCACCCGCAGCTACATCCCCGTGATTAGCGGGTTCTCTGGACACTGCAGGTCCCACTTGAGTTCCTGGTTATAGACATCGGGTCAGTGCGAGTCTCGGTGCTGGTCCTGGAGCCTAGCGCTTTGCGTGTGCTAGGCAAACGCTCAGCTGCTCAGCCACACCCCAGTCCCCCAACCTCGAGCCATTCCTAAGCACTGACAGCAGCAGCCTGTGCCTAGACTTAGGAAATCTGACTTCTGTTCCCCTTGCTGGTCAGGCCAACCCTCCAGGTCTCCTGGCCCTGCTGGACGAGGAGTGCTGGTTCCCCAAGGCCACGGACAAGTCTTTTGTGGAGAAGGTTGCCCAGGAGCAGGGCAGCCACCCCAAGTTCCAGCGCCCCAGGAACCTACGGGATCAGGCCGACTTCAGCGTCCTGCACTACGCAGGCAAGGTGAGGGCTAGGCTGGCTGTGGATCACCACTCAAGGATCCAGGAGTCTTGACTTGGCCCCAGGGTATACTGACTCCTGTGACACACAGAGCACAAGACCAAGTCAACCACAGCTTCCTCCAGAGGGAAGCCACCTGTGAAATTTCACAGAGAGTCTCACACCTGTGGCCCTTTGATGGGAACAGACTATGTTTGAGGAACTGGGGAGGACTATGTGGCCAGAGCAGAATGTACTAGAAGAATGTTGTAGTCATAGGGGGCAAAGGGGCGGGCTACAGGAGGGTGGGGGAGGGGCATAGAAAGAAGGTGAGGGGCACGGGTGCAAGTTGACCTCAGTGTTCCAGTCCATGCTAAGCCCCTGTGTGGGGAGCTCAGTCACACGGTCGTCTGCCTCGTTCCATTCAGGTTGACTACAAAGCCAATGAGTGGCTA
The DNA here is from genome assembly GCA_019843965.1 of Rhynchomys soricoides. Classification (NCBI taxonomy): domain Eukaryota; kingdom Metazoa; phylum Chordata; class Mammalia; order Rodentia; family Muridae; genus Rhynchomys; species Rhynchomys soricoides. Next base: position 1,584,257 of record JADRCH010000197.1, read on the forward strand.
ATGAAGAACATGGACCCACTGAATGACAACGTGGCTGCCTTGCTCCACCAGAGCACGGATCGTCTTACAGCTGAGATCTGGAAGGATGGTAAGGTCTTCCTTCCCAGGGTCTGTCCCCAGATGCCATGCCCCTTTCTACCCCTAGTGGGAGTAAGAGCTAGAGGCTAGAGAGGAAGAGAGAGATGGTGGGTACATGGATGAATGGGTGGGTGGGTGAGTGGATGGATACACGGACAAGTGGGTTGGTGGATGGGCCAGTGGATAGATAGATGGACATACGGATGGACTGGTTGGTGGATGGGCCAGTGGATAGATAGATGGACATACAGATGGACTGGTTGGTGGATGGGCCAGTGGATAGATAGATGGACATACGGATGGACTGGTTGGTGGGTGGACAGGTTAGTAGATATATAAATGGACAGGTAGAAGAATGGAAGGCTGGATGGGCTGAAGAGAGGCTGGGTGAGGAGTGGGTTGGTGGGTGGGTGTGTTGTTATCTTAAATTAGTATCTTACACACAGGTAAGAAACAATACAGGCATACGCTTGGGCATATTAGTGTCAATGATCGCTTTTAGTAATAGTCTCCTATGCAATCAGACCAGAAAAATAAGTGCAGCCATCCCTTGGGACACCCAGGACACTAGGTCACTCAAAGACTTACATAAATACCCTAGCATTCACATTTGACATATACACCTTCCCGTGTACTTTTTCCTCTCTATCCCTATAGGCTGAGTCAGCCCTCATCCTATTTATTTAACAAAATGCAAATGATATGTAAATAGCTCTTACACTACTACACAGAGTATGGCAGAAAAAAGCCTGTTTTGTGTTCAGTATAGACGCTTCTCCTCTGAGTATTTTTAATTAGTCGTTCAATCGCAAGTGCTGAGCCTGGATATATGGAAAGCTGACTTTATATAAAGAGATATTTTTAGCCAGGCATGGTGGTGCAAGACTTTAATCCCAGCACTCGGGGGCGGGTGAGGGGGGAAGGCAAGTAGATCTCTGGGAGTTTGAGTGCAACCTGCTTTATATCATGAGCTCTAAGTAAGCCAGGGCTATAGAGAGGCCCTGTGTCAAACAAACAAACAAACAACAAACAAACAAGTTGAGCCATCAGGGAACGCAAGTTCAGGAGCGGCACCCCTGTCAGGTGGTTAATAACCACCTATAACCAGTCTAACTCCACCGTCTCTGACACCTCCGGCCTTCATGGGTACCTACACACACACACACACACACACACACACACACACACACACTTAAAAATAATGAAAAGAAATCCTTTCTAAAACTTAGCATAGTTCATGGGCACTAGGACACATGACCCCTTACCCATCTGTCCTCCATGTGCCTGGCTCTAAGTGACAATCCTGCTCTTCTGGAGCTGATGCTAAACCAATCTTCTCCCATGATGAGCCACTAACAAAGCAAAGGGCAGGAAGGGGAAGGGTAGGTAGGGCCGTGGTCCAGTTTACATCCATCTCACCCGTGGCTACCCTGATCCCAGAATTGGACATGCTGTGTCTTAGCACCCAGCGGGGTTGGGGGTGGGGCAAATGAGATAGCCCCTGTCTTAGTAAGGGTTTTATCATGTGAACAGACACCATGACCAAGGCAAGTCTTATAAAGACAACATTTAATTGGGGCTGGATTATGTGTTCAGAGGTTCAGTCCATTATCATCAAGGCAGGGACATGGCAGCATCCAGGCAGGCATGGTGCAGGAGGAGCTGAGAGTTCTACATCTTCATCTGAAGGCTGCTAGCAGAAGACTGGCTTCCAGGCAGCTAGGATGAGGGTCTAAAGCCCAGACCCACAGTGACACACCTACTCCAACAGGGCCACACCTCCTAATAGTGCCACTCCCTGGGCAGAGCACATACAAACCATCACAGTCCCCTACCGGTAGAGTGGATATGTCAAGCTAATTGTTGAGTTGCCTGGCATCCAGGTAAAAAGGACTAGCTAAGACAACAGAGGCAGACTTGGGTTCTAAGGTGTTCTGTTATTTTCTTTGGAACTGATTCCTCCCAGATGACCTCAGCACCACTGTCAGGGTGAACAAGACTTGGTTAGGTCACGGGCAACATCGGAGTCCTGCCTGCTTGCTCTGTGCTGATTAATGCTCTTTCTTTCTCTTCCTCTCACCTTCCTCCTCCCACCTCCACACATCTCCCCCACCCTTCCTCTGCCCATCCCCAGAACAAGGGGGTCTCCAACAGTTCGCTTTACTTGGCTCCTTCCCATCGCCGTCCCCTGGACCTGCAGGGAGACTCAGCTCTGGCACTTCTCCTCCAGGGGTTGGGTCTCTCTGTGCACCCACGGGTGAGGTTGCAGAACACAGCTGGGGGAGGGGCTGTGGGGAGGGGTCTTGGGTGAAAATGTTGGTCCCCCTCCTCTTTGCATGGACTCTCTCCCTCCTTGCTGAGCACTTGGCGGTTCTAGAGACTTGTCGCTAGGCCACATATTAAAAATACAGAGAAGGGGTCAGCAAGATGGGTCAGCACGTCAAGGTGTGCGTGCCTGCCAAGCCTGACGATCTGAGTTCCATCTCCCAGGACCCACATGGGGGAGTCTCATCTCCCACAAACTGTCCTACACACATGCCTTACACACATGCGCACACTCACGTGAACACACACGGTGTAATAGCATTTTAAGAAAGGCATTTCCTGAGCACCTAATGTGCAGACAAGCAAACAAACACAGAGAGGTTATGTAGCTTGCTCAAGGTCACACAGCCAGTAAGTGATAGAGTAGGGATTTGAATCCAGAACCTTAGCTCTTCCTTATGCTGTAGAAAACTAATCAATGAGATCTGTTATTTTGAAAAGGACTAACAGCATAGAGACAACAGAGAAACTTGAACTTGGGGAGCACCAGAAGTGGCAGGGCACATGAGGACTCATTACCAGGTTCTGCCCCTGGGTCTCTGCTTTCTGAACTCTGTGACCTTGAGGCCAGTTGCTGCATTTCTGGCTCTCTGTCTGCCTGTCAACTGCACCCCAAGCCCACCCTCCAAGCCAAGGAGCAATGTTCTCTGTGACATGCCAGGTCCTGTAAACAGCAAGATACTCCACCTCGGCTAACTCCACTCCTTAAAGATGATTTTAAGAAGCTGGGTGTGGTGGCTCCAGCCCAGCACTCTGGAGTCTGAGACAGGAGGACAGCATGATCTTATGGCTGGCTGACCTTGATCCCTTTTGTGCACCTCTTTGTCCCTCCACAGTGGAGGGCATTGTGGGGCTAGAGCAAGTGAGCGGCCTTGGTGATGGCCCACCGGGAGGCCGCCCCCGCCGTGGAATGTTCCGGACTGTGGGACAGCTCTACAAAGAATCCCTGAGCCGCCTCATGGCCACGCTCAGCAACACCAACCCTAGTTTTGTCCGCTGCATCGTTCCCAATCATGAGAAGAGGGTGAGTGGGGGAGCTTGACGTGTTCTGTGAGTGGGTGCAAGTACCCGCCATGCCTGGGCGCTCTGCTTCTGTGACCTAAAGTTTTTGAGTGTCCACTGTCTGACAGAAATAGAACTTGGGGACACAGTGGCAGAGAGACAAGAAAAGACTGTTCCAGCTGCTCCTGTGTCCTTCCAGGAGCTAACAGAGGAAGGCAAAGCGTTGAGTTCTTACACTTGCTGGGGGACAGGGCAAAGGGACACTTAATAAAATACACATACAACCCAGCAACCCGGCACCCAGAGTGACCGTTATGTGACTCTGAAGGCAGGAGAAGAAGGCCCCATTGGATTTTCTCTAGCCAGGGGGTCGCAGAAGGCTCCCCGGAGGGGAGGGACTGAACTGTGTAGTCTAAGCAGTTTTCCAAGCAGAGAACAGCAGGTGCAAAGGCCCAGAGGCGGCTGGGAACATGGTGGGAGTAAGGGATGGAAGAACGCTACTGGGATAGGAGGTGGCACAGGCCTGTCAGTTCAACACTAGGAACAGTAAGATAGAACAACTGTTAAGTTCACGACCAATCTCTCTTACAGCACCAGTTCTAAGACAGTCTGGGCAACTTAATAACACTGTTTCAAATAAGTAAAAAGCGTGTGTTGCTCTGCAATAAAGTTTCTTTCTAAATCCCCCAGTGAGAGGCTGGGGAATATGGATCAGGGGTAAACACTTGCAACAGCCCTGCTCGTGGCGCCCCTGGTGGCCACCATTGACCCTGCCGTCACCCCTGCAGGCTGGGAAGCTGGAGCCCCGCCTGGTGCTGGACCAACTCCGTTGTAACGGGGTCCTCGAGGGTATCCGCATCTGCCGCCAAGGCTTCCCCAACCGCATCCTCTTCCAGGAGTTCCGGCAGCGGTAAGCCGGGCCAGCAAAGGGCTCCAGGGAGCTGGGCAGGATGGCGGCCAAGTCCCTACATCTCAGCTTGGGGGTTGGATGCCAGGTTACTGAGCCTCAGAAAGGATCAATGTGAAAGGAACCTAGAGTGCCAGCTGTACTTAGGGTCACTTCAGTGTGCGACCCTCTATACTTAAAACAAAAGTCGAAGCTGGGCGTAGCGCTCTTGGGAGGCAAATACAGGAAGAGTCTTTGAATTCAAGGCCAGGTCTGCTCTACATAGCAAGTTCCAGGGCAGCCAATGTAACAAAATGAGACCCTGTCTCAAAAAAAACCAAAATTCCAAAAGTGTCCATCCCAGTGGTGTGGTTTGCATTCCTGATGTCTATGAAGCCTTGTTTATATGGTCTCTCATGTCACGGTGGTCCTCTTCCCCCTCCACCCTCCCCTCTGGTTGCAGCTATGAAATCCTTACCCCGAATGCCATTCCCAAGGGCTTCATGGACGGCAAACAGGCCTGTGAGAAGATGGTATGTGCACGGTGTGTGTGTGTGTGTGTGTGTGTGTGTGTGTGTGTGTGAAGGGGAAAGCAGTGGTTGGGGGCAGAACTGTGGAGGGATGGGGCTTTGTGGTCTGAGGCGGGGTCTGTTCAGTGGGTAGGGCCCATGGCTGGGGTGCGGAGGGGTTTCTCTTGCTGGGGGCGGGGCCTGTATATGGAGCCGGTGATAACTGCATTGCAGGACCTTTGGTGTTGGGGTGAGGTGTATGCGAAGCATCGAGCCTTCAGAAAGATGTTTCGTGAGACCTGTGGGGTGGGGTGAAGCCCATAGCATGGGAGTGCGGTCTGTGTCAGGTGTGGGGTCTGGAAAGGGATCCAGGCATGTGGGGGCTGCCCCAATTTCCTTCCTCATGCAGTTTCTTTCTCTCCATCTTACCCCTCAGATCCAGGCCCTGGAGCTAGACCCCAACCTGTACCGTGTTGGCCAAAGCAAGATCTTCTTCCGGGCAGGGGTCCTGGCCCAGCTGGAGGAGGAGCGGGACCTGAAGGTCACCGATATCATAGTGTCTTTCCAGGCAGCGGCACGGGGTTACCTGGCCCGTAGGTGAGGGAAGCCAAGCTGTGTCAGGTGTTGTAAGCCAAGGCTGGGCTGAGGCCGGCAAACACTCAGAGGAAGCTGGGGTGCTGCAGGCTGCAGGAGTTTAAAAGATTGGCATCCAGCAGGACACATTGCTCAGGACCCCAGCTGGAGGGGTGACATGTCTTGATTGCAGATGCTTGGTCTGTGTAAGGCTCCGTGGCAGGGCACCTGGCCTGGCTCAAAAAGTAGAACAGTCCCTCCTCGGGCCAGAACAAATGGCTAGTAGAGGGGATGGCCCAGCCCCAGGCTGAGGGCTGTGGACCTTGCCCAGGGACCCTGGGGGACATGGAGAGCTGTGAGCCAAGGGCAGGGTCAGTGTGTGAGGATGGACTGAGAAGAACGAAGGGAGGCTGAGGCCTGGGCAGAGCCGAGAGCAGGATGTGTAAGATTGATCATAAAGTCTGCTGTGGTGGGCATTCAGCTCAGTGGCCACAGGGCTCACAGAGCATGCGTGAGACCCTGGGTCCCATTCTCGTGGGGATGTACACCTGTCATCCCTGAACTGTGAAGGTGGAGATGGGAGGATCAAGAGTTCAAAGTCAGCCGGAGCTATATGAGACCCCTATCCCCAAAATAACTAAGTGTAGAGGGGCTGCTTTCTGGGGGCCAGCTCTCACTCTCAGTGGTGTCCCCACAGGGCTTTCCAGAGAAGGCAGCAGCAGCAGAGTGCCCTGAGGGTGATGCAGAGAAACTGTGCTGCCTACCTCAAGCTGAGGAACTGGCAGTGGTGGAGACTGTTCATCAAGGTGAGGAAGGTTGAGCCTACGCCTCAGCTCAGGGGGGAGGAGGGACACTCCGTTGTCAGTGTCTGTGTGTTGGAGCCCATCTGCCAGCCCATTACTCAGGATTCTTTAGACAGCAAGTGATTTAAACTAGTCTGACACAGGACACCGGGGTGGGGGTGGGGGTGGGGGTGGGGGTGAAAACTGCCTGGAATCTCTGCACACTGGGTAGGGGGGGATGAGTTGAGGCCTTGGCTGAGGCTGTAGCTCAGTTAGTAGTATGCTTGCTCAATATACATAAAACTGTCATCCCAGAACTCAGGAAACAGGAGGATCAGGTGTTCTAGGTCATCTTTGGCTGCATATAGAGTTTGATGCTAGCCAGGACTACATAAGCTCATGTCTCAGGGGAGAGGGATAATATCATGGCTTAGCAGATTAAGGGTGCTTGCCACCAAGCCTGATGACATGAGTTCAATCCCCAGGACTCACACTGTGGAAGGCGAGAACTGTAAACATGTAAAACCACCGCCACCAAACAAACAAACAAATCAAAAGAACAGGCAGCTTCAGGTGCAGCTGGACCCAGAACAAGCCAGAGGTCTCCAGGTTCACAGGGATAGTTTACCTCACCAAGGGGGACAGGCCGCAGGCACGTGGCAGGTTCCCCTTCCTGGAGCTACTGTGCTTTTCCCCAGGTGAAGCCCCTGCTGCAGGTGACACGGCAGGATGAGGTGCTGCAGGCGCGTGCCCAGGAGCTGCAGAAAATTCAGGAGCTGCAGCAGCAGAGTGCACGTGAAGTAGAGGAACTGAGGAGTCGTGTGGCCCAGGTGAGGAGCAGGCCATGTGACACAAAGAGTGAGGCCCAGCGGGACAGTGGGTGTGGCCATGGCCTGAGGGTCGGGGCTTTTGAGCGGAACCACTTCCACTGAGGGAGTGGGGGTGTGCGGCAGTGGGTGGGCATTAGGGCATGATCAAGATGGTGGGGGGTATGGCTTGGGGTGGACAGTATATGAAGGGCAGAATGAAGAGGGTGAGGAGGTGGGGCTGTGTGTGTGTGTGTGTGTGTGTGTGTACACTCCCGCCCATCCAGTGTGTCAGAGTCGGGCCTGGAGGGCAAGTAAGGCTACTGGGCAGGGCCTGTGTGATGGACAGGATTCCTAGGGTGAGCGGCAGGGGCAGGGGTGGGGTTCAAGGTTGGCTTCAGGCCTTGAGATAGGTCTTTGACACGAACAGGAAGGTGAAGAGTTAGGGGTTGAATGGCGAGTGTGGGTCTCTGTGTGGAGCTATGGTAGAGCTGTGTAGATGAGGGCATGAGGCCAGGGCTCAGGGGACAGAGTCTGGCTGCGCTCAGGCAGGGTGGTGGGAGGTAAGAGGTGGGCATGGGGGGGCAGCCTGAGGGGGCCCCCTGACTGGTACCCGCGGTCCACAGCTAGAGGAGGAGCGTGCGCGCCTGGCTGATCAGCTGCGAGCAGAAGCTGAGCTGTGCTCCGAGGCCGAGGAGACACGGACGCGATTGGCTGCCCGGAAGCAGGAGCTGGAGCTGGTGGTGTCAGAGCTGGAGGCCCGAGTGGGCGAGGAAGAAGAGTGCAGCCGGCAGCTACAGAGCGAGAAGAAGAGGCTGCAGCAGCACATCCAGGTGTGGGGGACTCAGACACCCCTGCCCAGCCCAGACCTCAGCTCCGAAGGCCCAAAACCCAAGACTGTATAGATTTCATTCAAATAGTGGAGGAACTAGAATCTGGCTTCAGGTGCCGCTGGATCCCTCTGTTAGTCCCCTCCTCAGGATTCAGCCTCTGTCTCCCTGTGCTGAAGGCATCTGTCTTCAGCCCTGACCCCAGCAGGCCACCCTCCTGTGACTATTCTTCCAAAGCTGTGTGCACTAAGGGAACATTCAAATTCTTTTTCTGCACGGATAGAAATCGTTAGCCATCTTCAGGGTCTATGATGGTGCCTGGTATACACTTGACACTCAATTAAGTGCTTGTCAAGCCAATAAATGAACAAAAAGGGGAGACAAAGAAAAGTTTGATGCTGCCCAGTCACCCAGGGAGGGGATGGACATGTGTAAAGCCCCGGGGTCCCCATCCCCTCCTCCCCACAGGAGCTGGAGACCCACCTGGAAGCCGAGGAGGGCGCCCGGCAGAAGCTGCAGCTGGAGAGGGTGACCACAGAGGCCAAGATGAAGAAGTTTGAGGAAGACCTGCTGCTCCTAGAAGACCAGAATTCCAAGCTGAGCAAGGTGGGGCCTCTGGGCGGCACCACTCCCTCTGTCAGCGGGAGAAGCCTGGGGGCCATGGGCACACAGAAAAGGGATCTGATAGATGGGCTCCTACTGGGATCCTGGTCCAGTGAGCCAGGAGTCGGGGGTGATGGCCCGAAGTGGTGTTCAAAAGAGCAGCCCACATCCCTCCGTGTGCTGGTGGCTTAATGCCATCGGTGAGTCCCTGTGAGGTGGGTTGGGCCCAGACCCTAGGATGGAGAGGAGGGAAGGGTGGAGGGAGGGCTGGGGAGACAGCAGGGAAGCAAGTGTCCTGAGTCTCTTTCGTCCCCAGGAGCGGAGGCTGCTGGAGGAGCGCCTGGCTGAGTTCTCCTCACAGGCAGCGGAAGAGGAAGAGAAAATCAAAAGCCTCAACAAGCTGAGGCTCAAATATGAAGCCACAATCTCAGACATGGAAGGTAAGCTGCCGGGAGCCAGGCTGGGCTCTGTACACACTGGAGAGCTGCACTGCAGGGTCAGAGGGAGGAGGTGGATGGTGTCAGGCCTCAGTCTGCAGCCCTCACCTGTCCTGCTGCCGCAGACCGGCTGAAGAAGGAGGAGAAGGGCCGCCAAGAACTAGAGAAGCTGAAGCGACGGCTGGATGGGGAGAGCTCGGAGCTTCAGGAGCAGATGGTGGAGCAGAAGCAGAGGGCCGAGGAGCTTCTTGCACAGCTGGGCCGCAAGGAGGACGAGCTGCAGGCGGCCCTGGTCAGGTGAGTCTCCCCAGGGGCGGCCCCGCCTTCCCCTGCCTCCACCAAGGCACAGC